>VZTJ01002245.1:1195432-1221557 GCA_013397795.1 Orthonyx spaldingii | reverse complement strand
GCCCCGCCCCCTCCGCCGCGGCGCCCCCTGGCGGCGCGGGAGGGCACGGGCGGCGCCGCCCCCGCCGGGCCGGTCCCGGGAGCGGGAACGGGAATGGGAACCGGGAGCGCCGGGGCAGGAGCCGCCCCGCACACACCCGACCGCTGCCGGGGGTCTGCGGGTCCTTCCCGGCAGCGGGGAAACCCGGGGTAAACGCGGGATTCAAACGAGGGGCGAATGGCACGCCGGGCATCCCTGAGCAAACGGCAGCGCTGCGGCTTTGGGGTGGATCCTCGCAAACACCAACTGTGCGGCAGCGACGTGGGCTTCCAAAATCCGCGTGTTAACCTGCTGGCTGTGGCTGCAGCGATAACTAAGATGATCGATCGCTAGGATCGATAAAACATCCGTGTTTTTTCCAGTGACAGCACTCAGGCCTTGAGCTAAGCTGGTGCTCTGTTTACAGAGGATGCTCCAAGCTAGGGAAGGGTCGGGTCTGGCTCAGCAGACATCCAGACCCCTTCTAACCCTCGGGAACGGCGCTCTGCCGTGCTCTGGCCGGATCTGTCCCGTCGGGAGGTCTGGGAGCAGATCGCAGCCGCTGTGTCCCTCTCGCCTCCCCGGCTGTGCCTGTCCTGCAGGACGCGTGGCTCACCGGGGACCGGGGGTGGGCGCACACGCGGCACCTGCCCCGGCCCTCGCTCCTCCTGTGCCAGTGACACAGGCACCAAAGCGGTGCACTGCGAAATGCCAGCCGCCCCTGCTGTCCCCCGAAGCTGCTCCCCGCCTTGTCCCCCTTGCCATCTTTCCCCAAAGTGGCCCCGTGTTCCCATCTGAAGTAAAACCTTGACCTGTGTCTGATCCCTGTGTGCCACACCCATTGAAATGCTGCTTACGCACACGAAACACCTGCTAAATCAGGCGGTTTAAGATGCTTTCTTGCAGAAAAGGTCTTTATTATTAAAAAAAAAAAAAAAAAAAGGCAACAGTATTTTAGTGCATTGCAAAGAAAAGCCGATGTACCAGAGGACTTCTAGACTTCAGAGAAAGGCTCTTCGAACACAGCCTGCTATATTTTATGGTAGCCAGCTAAAATACACTAGGTTGAAACCTGGAAGTGCAAGATCCTTGTCTTTGTTTCACTTCAGTTGTGAACATGTAACCACACAACCTCTTAATGCAATAATCCTGCTGAGAGGACTGAGGTTTATATTTCACCTTTCACACTGTGGCCATCGCTGTGGAAAAGCATTTCAAATGCAGTTCAATACTGGCAGTGTTGCAACTGGTAAAATAAATCTGACTTCAAGTTAATATTTCAATGGATTTTAATTGATTTTTTTTTTTTTACAGGCTATGCTTGCTAAGAGAGAAGCCTGGGGTTTCCTGAGACTGGAGGCCTGCAGTGCAGTCAACAGAAAGGCTACACAAGTACATAAGAATCAAATGTACAGACTAAGCAGTTGGCCAAGTTTAGAAATTTCTCTCTAATAACCACATTAATGAAGAGGATAATTATCAGCAATTCCTGCTACATGACAGGAATGTGTAATGGTAGTGAAAAAATGCACACAAACTCTGGAAAATAACACCCGGGCTGAGGACTGAACACTGGGACAAACTTCTCTGGTCTCTGAAGGACAAGGCAGCAGAGGTAACAGGAGATGGTTGTCCCAGCACACAGCCTGTTGTGGAAAAGCCAATTGAGTAAAATAGGTTAACTAATAGAGTAAGGCCATTAATTTCCATGAAATTTATACCAAGGGATAATTTAGTCTCAATATACAGAACGTAATCATAGCCCTGCTTTATTCCCCAAGCAATTTGTGTCCAGGGTATAACCCTACCAGTGGAACTAGTAGACTACTATCAATCTGTAACTTGTAATACCTTTCCCATTTCTTTTAGTAGTGTCTCTTTCTTCTGAGGTTCTGATTATTTCCAGAAGATTTTCATTCACTTAGAATTCTGCTGGACTTTTGTATGTGATGTACCACTGAAGAGCTGCACTTCTAAACCCTAATACTGAGAAGTAATGTCCAATGCTGGAAACACAGCAGAGTTACCACCTGAAATACATGAGATTAAAAAAATCCAAAATACCTATTTTAGAAGATTGTTGTGTAGGAAAGAAACAGAAGTCTAGTATTCATACTGTACTTTCCTTTTGATTGGGGAATCCACACCTAGTGATAAATGGAATTTCCTACTCTTTCACGTGGTGGCCTTTTGCTCTCTCTACTTAATCCATCACAATGAAAGATAAATCATTAATAACTGTAGCTATTTCTTGGTGATATGAAATCCTATCTACTGAAATTGATATCATCAACATCTTTTGCAGAGACTACTTTTCGTGATCAACATAGGTCAAAATCAAATTACAACCTAGATGTGAAAGGGAGGTTTCTGCTATCGAATCTGTGGGCCACTGGCTGGTTGACTCCTGCAATGCAGCACAGCCAGTTTATCAGGTATTGCAGCAGGTAATGCAAACTTGTAAATGTAAAACCTGCCACCTCCCACCAAACTCCTGGTTATGCACTGGGGTTTGATCCTCCTCAGCATTTTTTAAATTAATTTGATTTTGGATGAGAAAACAAATCCAGCTGTTAAAAAACCAAGGCTCTTCAGCTGGGTTGCCCACCACCAGGAAGTTTGTCTGATCTAATCAACACCTGCACTTTCAGAGTACAATGTTTCAATGAGTCAGTAACAAAATGTATATGATTACCTGAGAGCAGCTGTCTCATTCTAAGCATTTGGACACTTAATCTCAAAAAACAAAAAATCAAATCAAACCAAAAAACAAAAAACCAAACCAAACCAAAACCAAACAAAAATACCACTAAAAATACCCACCAAAAAACCAAAAACCAAACCAAATCAAAACCTTTATGAGATGCTCCAAAATGTGAATATCCAAAAGATATTAGTTGAAACTTAATCTTGGTCTCATTTATTATATTCTTTCAAAAAAAGGCAGTATCTCAAAAAAATCCCAGCCTTCCAGTTTCTTAATTAAAACAATTACAAAATTTGCATGTTGGTGTGAGAATTGGTATGATTTTTTAAACTGGTGTGAAAATTTGATACATATTAAACTCAGGATGTCTGAATTGCCCTTAAAATTTACTCAAATTTCAATAAAGCTGCTTAGCCTTTTCATGCACTGAAAAGACAGTATTTGTCCTGTAAATTGTAGCATTTGTGCTTGGTCCGTGCACATTTGAAAGTCAAAATTCTCAGTCAAAACAGCAGAAATACAGGTATGGATGATTTGTGAAAGCACAGCTTCTAATGGCACCAGTCATGTTCCCTGTTATCTTGGACAGAAAATGTGAAGCAGAACAAAAATTAGGCTGTTGTCCAGAGTTCAGTCATTTTCTGATTACTAGTCAGAATAATACACACTTAAGAAAATTACTTTCCTCTCTAGGAAAAGAATGTTGGAGATATTTTTTAAGGGTATAACCCAGATAATTTTTTTTCTTTTGTTTCTCTTTAGCACCTATAGCAGTTGATTATCTCACTCACTCTAAGATATATTACACGTATTTTCATATTTTTGGGAATTGCTGTCTGATTGATCCACTCTGAGGCAATAGAGAAAGCAAGGCTGCTTTTTCCTCTTTTTTCCTTTTTCCTTTAAACTATTCCAGTACGGAGCATATGTATTGTTTCCTTTGGAACTTCCTGAGAACTAGTTCAGGACATTTACCATTCTGTGACACTGCTAAACCTGAAACATTAATACCTCTCTAGATAATATTTAGATGGTGATTTGAACTTTGCTGCTGAACACTCCTACCTGTGTTATTTTCAGCTGATGGGGACTTCATCATTCTTTGCCTCTGAGTTAAATACTTGAGCAGAAGCAATGAGGATGGATGGAGACCACCAGTAAAAGAGGAGTAGGGATATCAAGAAAAAAAATGTGAATCTACCAGGTTCTTAACTCAGTTTTCATTCTACCATTAAAAGCAATGTTGACCTAACAAGCTTATTTTATATACAAATAATAACCTATTCTAGATTTTCTTGTAATAATATTTGGAATATTTACACAGCTTTCACTTGATTCAAACGTAATTTATTTCAGTCATTATTTATAAAACCGTTGCTCTTCTCTCCCTAAACCCCAGCCCCAACCTTCAGAAAGCAAAAAGCAAAACATTTTCCTTTGGAGACATGTGGGAGGCAGGAAAGGTGATGGGACTGAGACACGGGAGTGACTTTACATTTAGGCCCCTTCCATACCCTTTAACACATTCAGCTTGTTCAGATATCTGATTTCTGAGTCCTTTGTGTTGGACAGTAATAAGCTGATCAGCTTTAAGGACTAAATAGTTTTATATTCGTCACATTATTATCCAGTGTGAATAATCACATTTTATAACTCAAAACTGTCCCATTTCGGCACAAAAAACTCCACTAATGTGATTGAGTGTGTTCCAAGAAAGGGCAGGAAAGGATACCACCTCAATCAAATCATTCTGCTGTTCAGAAAATGACTGTTCAATTAGGTTCCAATCTTAGGATTTTCCTTCATAATATCCAGGGTAGCTGAGCTTCCCCTGGCCTGAATACCTGCTGTAATTTGGTTCTCCAGCACTTTACAGACATGTTGGTGACTATCTACATCTCTGATCTAATGAAAGTTTAGATATTAACTTGCACCTTTCAGTTTCTAGCCTCTCTTCTGAGCAGAAAAAGTCCATTAGGGCTGGAATTGGCCTGGAGAAATGATATTGTAAGAGTTAATAAAATCTAAATCAATAACAGGAATCAAATACAGAAACTGTGGCTTTGATCTGGGAGAGAGAGAACATGGTGACGTAGCTTGTTTCTTGAAGCAATATCCCACTACTGGAGTTTTAAGAGTTATTGTTCTTCAGGGATAGGTCAGATAGGATGGATAACCTCTCTAAATGAATGCTTATATTGTCATATACACACGCATGTCTTATGTTTTCAAACATCAGTGTCTTTTGCTGACAGAATCAGTATCACAGTTTATAACCCATCCTCACTACCACCAAGACAATACAAGTCTCACAGACATTTAGTCTCTCCTAAAAAGAAAGCTGCTCACCGAGCAAGGGGAATTGGGACAGTCTCCTAAACACGTTGCTCCATCCTCATTATTCCTGCAAGCATGCCCTTGGCCAAAGGCAAAATTTCTTGTGCAAGTGGCCAATGGCCTCTCAGTGTTTTTGATGCTGTGGATTGCTTGAAGCTTGTAGTTATGCTGAAGGACCTTGGATGTGGTGGTTCCTTTTTGATATAATGAGACCTCTTTCTCTGGAAGACGCATTTGTTTTGGTAAATGAACACAAGTTCTGTTACCCCCCTCTGTGGTGTTCTACGTGACTGTGCTGGTTGTGGCTGGGGGAGAGTTAATTTTCTTCCACTGGTTGGTATGGGGCTGTGTTTTGGATTTGTGATGAACACAGGGTTGTAATATAGAGATGTTTTTGGTTTTGCTGAGCAGGGCTTACACAAAGCCAAAGCTTTTTCTGCTTTTCATGCTGCCAGGCTGGTGAGGATGTTGGGGGTGCATGGGAGAGTGGGAGGAGACACAGCTGGGCAAGGTGAGCCAAACTGGCCAAAGGGATATTCCAGACCGTGTGACATAATGTTCAGTGTATTAACTGGGGGAAAGAAGCAGGAGGGGGGAAGAAGGGAGGAGGAGGAGAAAGGATCACGTTTGGAGTGATGGCATTTGTCTTCCCAAGTCACCGTGTGGTGTGATGGGGCCCTGCTCTCCTGGAGATGGCTGAACTCCTGCCTGCCCATGGGAAGCAGAGAATTAATTCCTTGTTTTTCTTTGCTTGTGTGTGCAGCTTTTTGCTTTCCCTATTAAGCTGTCTCTATCTCAACCCACGAGTTTTCCAGCTTTTATCCTTCCATTCTCTCCCTGATCCCACTGGTGGGGGTGTGAGTGTGCAGCTGTGTGGGGCTTGGCTGCCAGCTGGGGCGACACCATGACAATGACTCCAGCTTAGATCTTCATTTCATCTTATTTTTAAGTGGTTTGCATGCCTAGTCAGTACCCTACTACCTGTCCTCAGAAGGCAGTAATATTTATTAATGAACTTGAAGATGCTATCAAACAACTTGAGTTTGAAAATACAGAGACATATCACACTGTTGGCTTTATTGGTGTCAGGCAACTGAGCAGTGTTTTGGCAAACATCGCAGGATATAACTCTGACATTCTGTAGCCTGATTTTCACTTTTCAGTTTATGCTGTTGATGCAGACAGCATTTGTGAGGTTCAGAGCTCATGAACACCTGCACATATGTTGCAGCAGACAGACCCAGGACAGACAATACCCAAGCAATACCACACGCTGCCTCACGTGCAGCCTGGGCATCAAGTGCCTTGCATCCATTCATGCCCAGAAATGACTCAGAAATGTCTCTGTCTGGTGGCATCTGCACTGCCTCATTCCCAGGCTCCTCCCCAGTATAAATCTGCCAGTTTGGACAAGCACGCTGAGACCACTTTAGGTTGGAGCCTTCACTTAAATGCTTCCATGCCTACAAACTCAACACAAACTAAGTAACATCAGCTGAAACATTAGTCATATCTCATTTGCTCAAATATAAAACCAACATAAACTCTGATATCTTAGAAATAATTTTTTAAAAATACAATAAACTTCCATGTTAACCAGCCAGTTCAATACTGGATGCAATGCCTTCATTGCCTGTTGCTCCTCCAGAAATACTCTGAGCAGCAGCTTGATGCTGCCTGTCACACACAGGCTCCTTTGCATGCAAGTACAGAAATTAGAAATGTCTCACCTTGTCCATAGTGGTTGCTGGTTATAAATAGGTCAGCATCACCCAGGTGCCAGCACAGTCTCTCACAGCACGAGGCTCTCCTTGAGCCACCCGGAGCTCTCTTCTCTGCAGAAACCAATGCACAGCACCCAGAGAGCCTTACCTGACTCTGATCAACACTGAAACACAGAATATGCTGAGCTGGAAGGAACCCACAAGGATCATCAAGTCCAGCTGGGGAATGTCACTGGGAAAGCAGCTTTTGCATGCACAGACATGGCAGAGTCTCTGGAGAGATGAGGTTTCACCAGCCCTGTCTTGAAGAGGCCGCTATCAGCCAAAGGCTGGCATTGGATTTACCTACCTACCTACCTACCTACTATACAGAGGTAAATCCCATTGCTACCAGTTGGAGATATTCAATATTTACACAGCTTCTAGAGTGAGGCCATTTCTGGAGATGTTTTAACCTGGAATCACATTTTAGACATCTGCTTTTGAAAGGTGGGAGTCAAGTGACCTCACTCACTTTTATCCAGTCAAGACTGTAGTGGAAACAGAGGAATGTGATGCATTTATAGTTACATATTTGCAGGAACACTGCACTGTGTGTGGCAGTAGGATGGCTTTTAGACTTTCTGGATCTCAGGTAGTTTTTGCTCCTAACACCATTAAAAGCCTATTTACTGAAGCAGCCCATGAGGCAAACATCAGACACACAGAAACAACAACTGAAGTGAGAGAGACCCTCTGAACTCCATGAAAAATTTACAAACAGCTTTAGGAGCCCTGGGATGAAGTGCTTTCAAGCATAGACAGAAAACCTAATGGACATAAAAATCCTTTTTTAGCTCTTGGTGAGATTTGTTTTCACAGACCTAGCTATGATATGAGAAAATGTATTAGGTCATTTAGTCTGCCTCTTCCTGTTGCAGGACAGAAGTGGTCCCAGTGCTGTTTATAAGACTTGGCTCAGCCCAGCTCCGCCTGACTCAGACAACATAAACCAAACCCACTTCTTGGGAATCTTCTCCGTTTTTATAAATATATCACCTTGTGGAATTTTCCCCGGTATTCCACCCAGAACAATTCAACACAGTATGTATAAAGACACTTTGATGTTGTGATCATTATGCTGTTGGTTTCATATTTATCCCCTTAGACAACCCTAAATAACTTCCCAGCCAGTGTGGTGGTGCTGTCCCTCTGACATCTGTCTGCAGTTATGCTCCTCCCCATTTGAACACATTATAGTTGTGCTCTCCTGTGACTGAGCCTTCACAAGAAAGTTCTTTCAGATGTTTTCCTCTCTGTTCCTTCCTCTCTGTACTCAAGACATTATGTTACTATTATTATTATTATTATTATTATTATTATTATTATTATTATTATTATTATTATTATTATTATTATATTACACTTGAGGAAAAGGACAAGGAAAATAAAGGAGAAAGAACTGAAAAGACAAAAATGCCATTTTTCATTCTGCCCCAGCTGTGTAGTATAGAAAGATCCATTCTAAATAGCTGGCCCACACACATAATTCAAGTTTTACCTCTAGGATTTATGATAAGGGTATTGTTGTCATTTCCGTTTTCTCTTACTTGCCCCATACATCTTTTTTTTTTCTCTCTCTTAAATTTTTATTAGAATGTTTGAGTTTTCCATTGTTGTTTGGACAGTCTAGAGAAATGATGCTGCCCCTAGAAGAGGTTAACCAGGAAGAGTTTCTGCTCTCAATATCAAGATGATGAACAGAGAATGTCCCCTTGAAGGATTTTGTTTCCAGAATCTACTGCCAAAGGATTGTACAAGAAGTGCCACAATCAGTTGCAGAGGAGAACTGAATTTAAGAAAATGGATCTGAGATTCCCATAGCATTTGTTTTCCTTACATGTCATCCTTTCTGCTTTAAAAAAAAGAAAAAACATACAAAACACAGTCATTCCCTCAACAAAGCAGCCTTTCAGGTTTGTGAATCTTTTCCAAAACGTAGTCTTTGTTGCTTCTTGTTTTTTAAAATTATCCTAAAATAGCCTTCAAACTCAAAGTGGTAGGGGAAGATGTACACAGATACTTCAAATTTTCCAAAATATTTGTAGTTTAAGAAATAACTGTGATGTTTTAATTTATTTTTACTTTCTGACCAAATCAAGATTTTTTCAGCATTTGACATTTTAAACATCTAAAGCAGAACAGCAAACAAAGTAACACACCACGGCTTATCTTATGTGTTAAAAATGTCATCAGCTGCTGTATACAATCATCTCTGAAACACACAGAGCCACAAGTCCTACCACAGCCAGACTAAGCTGCCCTTTACAGGGTTCTCCTGGGGTAAACTCCCAGCCTAGAAGCTGCTTAACCTCATGACGCTGTTCACTAAGAGATCATTACTCTAATTTTACTCTTGGGGAAGCAAAGGCAAGCAAGACAAAGCGTTTGTCTAAAACCTGAGAGTAACTCAGGTGCATTTCACTGAGCTGTGTAAACTCAGCATGTTGTTTTAATAAGTAGAACGGACTCTTTCCACATTAGGAGAAACTTTTTTCAATTTTTGTTTTTCTGAGCAGAGCACAGATATTTTAACACACTGGTACCTCTGCCAGAAAGTGAGATCGAGGTGGTTTTTTTCCTTTCACCATTACAGTCACATGCAAGTGAGCTTCTGCCTGTCTGCAGGACTTGCAACAGTAAGAGGTTCTGGCAATAGCTGCACTCTCTATAGGATATATACAGCAACTGGGTCAGCCTGTTTACAAAATAGCTTGTGATTATCACAGCAGTGCTCAGCAGCTATGAATACATCATACCAGAGTCTAATTAAAGACAGGCAGAGCTAAAGTACTGCAAAATAAGGAAACAGTGGCACTTAATAAAGCTGCTCAGGATTGGGAAGAGGTTAGTTTTTACTCTCAGTTAGTCCCCTGGAGGTCAGCTAAGCAGGTTTATTCCAGTCAAGAATTAAAACATCCATCTAAACATCTTCTGAGGGCAGTCAGTTCATGCCCTCAGGAAAAGAGTGAATCTTGTAACAAGACACAGCAGTTTCAATGGTGAAAAAAATAATTTTAAGGGGAAAACCAAAAATAAAGATCTAATTAAACTTGGTTATTTGTACATAAAACAGATACACCACTATACCAATAGCTGTATAAAGCATAAGTGTTCCTATCCTTACCCTTCAAAACATGGCTGGAACTCTCCTTCCTCTCCTAAATACACCTACTGGATTAATGCCTCGTGTGATGCTTCAGGATTGGCTCCCAGTCTGTCTAGTCCCTGTAATTCACAAAATGGAGTCTTCTTCAGGCAATGCCTATTCCTAAATGACAGAGGGGAGGTAGGGAAGTGCCTATTTCTATCCCAGCTATGGAGAGGAGAAGGCTGTATTTTCTGGAACAAAGCAGTTATGCTAATGCTCCCAGCAAGCAATGGATTATATTAACACCAGGAGATGCTCCAATACTGGCTGAGTCATCATTATGTTAGGGTGAAGTTTTAGGGGCAGGGAAATGGCCATTTTTGAAAAGACCAAGTTCTAGGAAATGAGTACTGCAGAAGAAAAATCATGAAAAATTAGGCAGAGCAACCTCTCTTGTACTTCTACTTTTTCAGAAAGCAGGTTGGTTTTTTTCCCCTCCATCCATTTGCTTTTGTAAATGTTGCACAAAAAAAAAAAAGGTGAAAATCAACAATTCAGTCCATTTGTCTCACATCTCTTATTTCATAGGCACTTCCATCAGTTTCATCATGTTGCATGAGTATTTTATATATTGCTATCTGTGTACTCATAACCAAATCTTCCCCCCACACAAAAAATTTAGGCCATGCATACTTCATTTACAGAACCACAATTCCCCTTTTGATGAATGCACACTTTTGGTCTCTTGCATGTTTATACCATGAAAGCTTCAAGTGCTTCACAGGACCAGAAGAGATGCTGTTGATTTGTCATCTTAAATAGCAGGGAAAACATTTTTATTTATCTTGGATTTAATTTTAGAAGGCACCAAGAGCTGTGCAGAGCTGCTGCAGTAGCTCTGCTGAAGAGGTTATGTCTTAAGCACATCAGAGTTGAGCAAAAGTTCTAAGTTCCTAAAATGATTTTAAATTAGAATAAGAGAGAAATTTAACACTGCAGTACAAAGCAGATACATATAAAAGATTAATTGCTTTAGCATTTTTTTGACTGTGGTAAGAACTCAGGTGCTTCTCCCAAAACACTGCAGACTTCCTAACATCAGCTTCTCTCAGAGCTTAGAAAAACAGGTAACATGAAGTAAAGACACTGAAGAAGAACTACACAGCTCACCAGAAACACCTCTTAACACAATCAGCACCTCTTCAATTAACAACCTTGGTGAGGTTGAGCTGTTGAGCTGTTATAAATTTATGCTGATCCACCGACCATTAATATTAGCAACCAAAGGAGCCTAGTGATAAAAGCCCCTACTGAATGCTAATAAAAATGTTCATCCTCTTAGGTAGTGGTTCATACACGTCTTCCAGGCAATTAAAATAAGCTTACTGTAATAAAAGTCTTTTAAATTTCATTATTGCATATCATAGTTTGATTATTATATGGATTTACTTAATATTTCAGCCTCTTCTGTTGTAGTAGCTAAAAGTTTAGGGTACAATGAGAGTGCTGTGGGCAGGCAGTGGTGTGGGAAGTGTTGTCCAGTGAAAAGCACAGAACAACAGGGTGCAACAGAAACTTAAAAAACTAAAAAAAAAAAAAAAGAAATAAAAATTTAACACTAGTGCTACCTGAAGTGAAACTCATTATAAAAGGTGAGATTGACAAGCAGCAGTAGAAGCAGGAGTCCTTACTTTTTTGTGGCCACATGCAGAACAGTGTTGATATTAATACAAGAAAGTAAAACAGACAATGAAAAGCAAACAGATTTTTAGATCAAGAAAAACTAAAACGGCTACAGGTGGTTTCAAGAAAAACACTGAGCACTTTTTTTTATTACTGTGCCACAATATACAGTATATTTAAAGTACAGAAATTCAAAAGCCGTAAGACTTCAAAGACCCAAGGTGGAGTCCACTATTTCACAGTGTGTTTCTTGTGCCCCACACGCAGCTCACATGCCAAGCTTTCTCCAGCTGTTCCTCAGCATTTCCAGAGTAGTCAGTTACACTGTTCAAACAGCACTATTTCTTCTTGAGAGCTCTCTTTCCTTCTCCCTTCTTCGGTTTTTCCTTCCCACGGAGCTTTTTCAATCGCCTCATCTCCTCCTTAAAGTCCTGATGCTCATCCCTGGATGGGGAAGAAAGGAAAAAAGTTTACTATTATTCTTGTGCAGCAGAGATACAAAAGGTTCTTTGAACTATATGCTAATGAAAAAAACAAAAATCAAAACATTTTTTAACCATGAAGTCCATACTGAAGCTTCCTGCAATGTACTCCATGTTACTGGGGGCAGTATCACTGAATAATAACACGAGAGATTTCTTCTGATACTTTCAGAACTAACAAGATTGCCCTTTTCAGCAGCCAATGGTGTGTGTACATATGCATTATTTCAATTGCATTTATTGATCCCCTTTGTTTAAATGAGCAGCAAAATACAAAAATCAGCAAGAGACAGGAATAAGAATTTGCCCCTTGTTATCCAGCTCAGCAGTGCAGCCACAGCACACTGTGTTCCTGTGTTCAGGCCATTAGCTCCTGAGGAAACAGGGCCATGCTGAGCAGTAATTACAGCACATGGCACTGCTCTCAGGTGACTTCAGGAATGAGTTATGAAGATGGCATCACTACTGGTAGAATCTTAATAACAGAATAAAACAGGAAGGAGGATGAAAGGGCTGGCAGAGATAATTAATCCTCAATCATTTTCTAATAAGTGCTATTAATCTGTCCCTGTATTTTTTAGTGCAAAGTGATTTTCAAAAGTCATAACTGCATCCTATGTGGCCTAAGATTGCTGCACTGCTATTTTTAAACACAACTTCTCTAAATAGAAACAAAAAGCTTGTGATTTATTACCGGCCCCATTAGTCTGTGATTCTCATTAGACATTTCTGAGCTGCAAGCCTGATCCCCTACCAACTCTCTGTATACAGAGCAGCTGGAGAAGGAACTTAATCGGGGAAGGAGAAAAGAACATTAGCATGACATTGAGGCTTTCTGTGTAAACAAACAGCCATTCTAGAAAGTGTTTGCACACCCACCTAAAATCAGGACCATCCTGGAAGCAATCCTTCATGGTTAGTATTGTCACACTAGCAACAGGTAATCTGTTTCTACTATAGAGGGCTTGCAGCTTCACTTTTAAGGATTTTTTTAGTGCCACCTGATTGAAGTTAAAAGAACTGCATTTGACTGCTGCTGATCTTCTTCAGCAGTGCAATTCTCCCTGCTACAGACTGTGGAAATTCATTTAGAAGTTAGACAACTGGTTTGAAGCTGGAATTAACAAGACTATTCAAATCACATTTGAATTTAATTTAATTTATTTTAAAGAATAAAAGGCCCTCTGGCCTAGCAGAGACTTTCCTTCTCTTCTAAATTTCACTTATTAGCTGTTGAATGATTGAGAAATGTATGGTAAGACTGGTGTTAACATCACCTCTCTGTAGAACATTCATTTGCCATATTCAGAACTACAGACCCATCTCTGGTCTATCAGAAAGCTTTCTTCTCTTCCCCACAAAGCCAAAGCAGGAACTACTTCTTAGGTAACTGCTTGCCCACAACTACCCTCAAGTCTTTCTCACAAAAAGCTCCAGTTGTGGTAAAAAACAGCAATCACTTTGCTCTCCTTGCCCTCAGTGCAGCAATCAAGGGCCTATTTCTACACGTACCACATTCAGAACTGAACATTTCTCCTCTTTCCCTTGAGGAAAACACCTGCAGCAAGACTCACGCCCACCCCTTTCCCATCTCCAGCCCTGCTCCCACCCTGCAAGCACGGGACGCACCTGTAGAGCCCAAAGTAGCGCAGTTTCTTCATGAGGGCGTAGTAGGTGTTGTGAGGGGGGTACCAGTTGTACACCTCCTCCCTCTTGGCCAGGGGCTGCTCGCTGAACAGCTTCACCACTTTCATGGATTTGGAGTCCGTCGGCCTGACCACGTCGCCGAATATCTGCGCACTCAGCCGCGCCATCCGAAGGGCGTAGCTGGAAACATTGGACATCTCCCAGGGAAGGGTGGGCACACGCAGACAGACAGAAGGACCTTCCTGCAAAAGCAAAGACAGAAGAGACAAGGCTCTTAAGGTGGCTGAGTAGAACAAGCTATCCCAGAATTAAGGCAAACAGAACAATGTATCACACACTGATCACTGCTGGACATCACACACTCCTTGCATAAAATCAGTCTAATACTTAGTAGGTAATCCTGCATATAAAGAACATCTACATGAATTCAGGTACAATTCCCAGCCTACAGACAGCAATACCAACCATACAAGCACCTACACTGAACCACAATTTACCATGGCTAGCACGGTTTATTAGCAGATTCCACTCAGCTCGCTCAAGACAACCCTTAAACTCCAGTCACAGGAACAGTTACAGCGTGAGCTCTGCCAAAAATCACACCTGTGTGACACCACAGACTGCTGCACCACTTGAAAATATACACAGAAAGCAGCCTGGAGCTTTTTCCTCACAAAAATTTCTCATCCTATTTAAAACATAATCCATCTAACAACAATGGCCTATAAATAAATCATGTTTCTCTATATGAATCACACAGATCTTTCCCATCTCAATTCCCTTCCCTTGATCATCTCCATTAGTTTTTTCTCCATTCTCTTTTCAGTCTCTCACGACACCTATTCTTTTTGAGAGGAAAAAGGTAGTTTTCTCATGCCAGATTCTTTTTTCCAAGAAAATCCATCAGCAGCTTCCCATTCTCTTTTAGTCATCTCTCACCTAAAGACCTTTGCAACAAAAATGCCCTGAAGACAAAACCATTGTTATTAGGCCACCAGAAAACATCCACTCTCTTACAGTAGCGTGAGAAGGGTGTTCTCTCTGCTTTTCTAACCCTCCCCATTTTAAGTCTTCTTTACTCTTTCTTTGCAGAATGGGTTGCAGTAGACAAGAATAGGAATCCCATAATCCTGTATTTGAAGTTGTATCTTGTCTGTACTTTGCCTTTTTGAACGAGTGATAACATAAGTCTTCAGAGAAATTAAGCAGGTTCGTTCAAGAGCATTACACTGAGGCTACAGTTTAAATTTTTTGTTTTAAAAAATATTGCACAGCTGATTCCAGAAGATGAGAACAAATTAAAGAGCACGGATGAGAGCAATCAGCAGGACAGCTCTAAGTCCACTTCAGTATGATTACACAGAGCCTGTTGTTTAATAACACAGATTTGAAGTATTCATAACCTCACTTAAATTTATCTGCCCATTGGAGGACCAGCTTTGATTTACTCCTGTTAGCAACGCACTCTAAAGGAAGAAAGAAAGAAAAAAAATCAAGCATGAAAATAAAATAAGTAATCTGAGAAGAGAATAATGGAAAAAGTAACAAAAGGGAAGGCAAAGCATCAGAGATCTCAAGGTAATGCAGTGTGTGAGAAGACAGAACCTCTTAAATGATTGCAGGGCAGCACTTCAACTTGAGCATCTTATTATGGGGGGGAATGATCACTAAGTTTTGCTAAATCATCTGTTTCGAACAGGCAGTTCTAATTCCTACATTCAGAGGCAAAACAACAAATTGTCCCCCAAACTCTTCACCACCAGACTCAAACACACAACTTGCTTAATCTCTACTTACTGTGGCCTTAAAATGAAAATACCTTTAGCTCCTGAACAATGCAAACCTGTGGCCTGAGGAACCTGATTTTCACTTCTATCGCTAAAGGAATCTTAACATCTCAAGCCAAGGCTGCAGACCTCCACTAATCCCTGTCCGACTGAGAACGCCTGAGAGAGAAGCAAAGCAAAGGCTGCAGACTCCCAAGAGCCAGAGCTCTCCAAAGCCTGTTCTAGGCTGATTCTGTGAGATGTTAACAGAGCAGTTTTGTTATTGTCACCTCCAGCAACGGTATCTTCAGGATCGCCCGCTGGGAATTAACACACCTAACCCAAAACCAGTGTTCAGTGCTGCCGCTCCACCGGCTCCCTACTCTCACTCAAACCCAAGCTTTCCCGTCCTAGGCTAGGTTATTTTTTATTCCCGATCCACCAGCTTGTTTCAGACCGCTCCCTTCTCGCTTGGAACACGCCGGGAGAACTCTCTTTTCCCCGCGTTACGTCTGATTTTTCCACGAGCACCGGGGGAAGATCAGGCCGCCACGGAGGTCAACCCGCGGCGGGCGCGGCGCCGCCTCAGCCCCGGCGGCCCCGCTTCCCTGAGGGAGGGGAGCGCCGGGACGCGGTCCCCGGGGACTTGCCCGGTACCCCGGAGCCCCCTGGCCCCGCTCCTGCCCCGTTCGGCCCCGTTCAGCCCCGCTCGGCCCCGCTCACCCCGCGCTGACCGCGGCCGGAGGAACGGCGGCGCTGCCGGAGGGGTGGTGGCGCACACGGGTGACGTGAGGGGCGGGCCGGGAGGCCAAGGGAGGGATCTTCCTCCTCCTCCTCCTCATGCTTTTTCTTCTTCTGCGCTTTCTCTTGCTTCCGAAACGCAGTGGCGGCTTGTCGGGTGCTGTCCCCGCGGTCATGGAATCACGGAGTCACAGAATATCCTGAGCTGGAAGCGACCCCCAAGGATCGTCGCGTCCATCTCTCTACGCCGTGCAACCCAAAGTGCCACACACCATGAGGGGGTCACACCCTCTTGCGTCAGGAACCTTTCCATTGTGACTTCCCCGCTTTCATTTGTTTCCCCCCCTCGTTGTAAGCGGCTTTGGAGTTATATGCTAAAATCTAATAGTGAAATGAGAAAAGCGGATATCCTCATTAAAAGCTGATGACAAGTCTACAAAGAGCCTTATTCTTTGGTGTTGCCAGGGAAGGGTGGTGTGAAATGTCCATAATGACACTTTGCTGTCCAGTCAGCAACCTTGCTCTATAAGAACTTGTGTGCAGGTTAATAAAGCCAAGTTGAGTTTACTCATGGGAGAAGGCACGAGTTAACATAAAGAGCTGAAAGCCGGGTGTCTTCACTCATGGCCTTGACCAGACTGCAAACTGGGACAAATGTCAAAATCTAGTTTTACTGAAAGGAGATGAAAGGAAGAGTCTGGGACCCACAAACGTTTGTCATTCACTGTGTCTCCAAACTACTTGGAGAGATTGTTTCTCTACTCCAAATTCAGGGCGCATGTCTCCTGTGCTCCTTGCCAGTCCTGACCCACAAAACTTTTGCTTCCCTCCTTCTCCTTGTTTTCAAGGATGGTTATTGAGCGGCATAAATATATCTGCCTTGGCAAATGTACCAGCACCATCTCAATTTTTCAGCACAAGTGTCCTCTTGGTCTCTTGATACTGGTGAAGTTGGTGAGTTGGTTGCTCACTTTCGTGCCCCAAACCTGGAGTGGAGTGGGGTGTGTGCCCAGGGGAGCCCCTGAGGTGCAGGGATGGGCACCTGACCTTGCTACACTTCCCCTGGCACCCCTTCGGCCACTGCCAATCCCCCGAGACGTGAGCTTTCCCAGTGCTTGATTTATGCTAATTTTTAATCAGTGCCAGGAGGTGCTAAATCAGACTCTGTGCAAACATCTGAGTAAATGACAATTATGTGATTGCATTTATATGCCAAACGTGTAGTGCCATCGAAGGAGGAAATTTGGTTTGTCTGGCTTGGCCTGTTTTCTAGAAGAGAAGATTCTGCCAAGCATTGAACAAATTGTTATTCTGTCTTCCTTCCTTGATTAATTTTCTGTCACCTTTTCCATGCTTGTCACAGGCAAAGCAGCCTCATGGCCTGGGCAACCTGGTGCCCTTTCTTGTCCTTTTTGAATGTTGGCATGATCTTCTAATTTCTTTTATATTCCTGATCTAGTGGAAGGTGTCCCTGCGCATGGCAGGGAGGAACTTGGAACTAGATGATGTCTAAGGTCCCTTCCAGCCCAAGCCCTTCTATGATTATTGAGAATTAACATTCATTGAATTTCTTTAGCCATTTATTCAAATACTGTCATATTGAAGTTCTCTAGATATCCTAATTTTAAAATGTTTACTCTAATAGATCTTGCTTACCATTTTCATTGCTGACTGATGGACTGAAAAGTGCTTATTTTTTTTTTTTCTATTTGATAAGAAAAGTGCCTCTTTCTTAATCTTTCTAAGGAGGAAGAGGTTTTTAGCATTTTTGCCACTTCTGTGCTATTTTACCATCTCTAGACACACACATCAGCATTGTTGCACCCCTCATTTTCCTATCTGTCAATAAAATGGCAGTCACACCACTTATGCTTTTTCTGTAGTCTTCATTTTTTGTATTAACAGAACATTTTTCCTATATTTTTACCTTTTAAAGTTGTTCTATACCATGCTTTTAACTTCTGAGTGTTTCCTTCACCCTGCTGCTGAGACAAAGTTGTCCTTCAGCCAAAATTGGCCATTTTGTTAATTAAGCAATCATGACTTTACAGAGTAAGATCATAAGTATTCTCATTTACATTTCTAACTCTATTTTTGAATCGCAATTTTCTCATAATTTCTCCCATCTTGATGGAGAAGGTCTTTCTGAGACATCTGTGTATGTGTGTGTGTGAGAGAGAGAGAAAGAGAATTTTCCTGACTGGGGCAGTCCTTTTTCCTTGTTATAACAACTGTCCTTGCTATAATCAAATTATGATTGCTGGCTCTTAAACAACCACCCCTTTTTGTTCCACGATTAAGTTGTTTAAACATTATGAGTTCAAAAATACTTCTTCCATGCAGACTGGAATAACTTGTGTCGTAGAAAATAAGTTTTTAGGAAGTGTAATGAGATATGTCTTCTGGCTATTGAGGCTTTTTCCTCACACAGCTTCAAATTGAGCACTCTTCTGGTACATTGGAGGGGAAAGCAGCTTGATTCTACAGACATCCCCACTCCATTCCACCTCTCCTCAACAAGGTTAATTGGAACAAGTCACTGTCTCTACATCCCCAAAATAGTGATGATGGTTTCATACTCACTGTTACCTTCTCAATCTTCAAATTTCTTTATTTATATTAGCGGATTGGGGCAAAGTATTTCAATATTCCATTTTGGTAAATCATCCTGCCTGATTCAGTAATTACATCAGTTCGATCTCATTCCTCCTCGTCAATGAAAATATTCTACTTGCATGTTACCCACACTCTGAAAATTGGTATATATATAGACCACTGAGAAACATCTTCCTCTTTCCTTCAAAGTGTTGTTGCTGCCTATACTTGCAGGCTCCAGCATGGCTTTTTTGGTGTGATGGAAGCACGCGTATGAACGGGTCTGCATCAGTTAAGTTTTTCTGCCTTTTTTCCCTCAGTTGTTTCTCCTGTCAGTCATTACTGTTATTATTAAAGTACAAATGTGCCCTTGCAAGAGCCTATTTATGTACTGTTGGTCCTGTGGTTACGAGGAGAATTGCTTGCAGAGCACCCAGCCAGGGTTAGTGTGCCAGTAAGGCAGTGTACAGACCCTCGGCATGGAATATTGAGGTCACATCAGTCAACAAAACAACAACTCAACACATCTGCAGATTTACAGAGGCAGAGCATGATCTGGTTTGCAATCCATGGAGCCAAAAAGGTCTTGCTCACCTTATCTGGGACACTGTGTCTCCCTAGATTCTGCCAGGGAGAGTAAATTCAGCATTGCCACTCTGAGGTCTTCACAGTCCAAATGAGACTTGGCATGCCAAGGGTTGATAGTAACAGGGAATGGAAGGATGCAGCAGAGACTGACTAGAGGAATGGGTTTGTGATGAGCTGAATTCTATGAACATGTTGTTAGATCCCCCTGAGTTTTTTGTTGCAAGCAGAGCAAAGTATTTGGACTTGTTAGCAATTATTTGCAAGAAAATCACTGGGAGATGGGTGAGTGAAAAAGCTGAAAACCCTAGGAAGGAGTTAAAGGAGAGTGAGTTGACATGGGGTAGAAGACAACATGGGTGTTCTCTGTGCAGGGACTGTTGTGGAGGAAAGAAACCAAGGGAGTGGAGAGACATGCATAGAACACATGCAAAGCAGCTAAAAAGGAAAAAAAAAGAGGAAGACACCTCATGATAAAGTACAATAAAGAACTTTTTTGCAAATATTTGGTAGTAATTTTGTCTGGAATTATATTATTTGATCAATAGTGATCTGGAATTGTTTATCTGGTTAATTCATCTTGTGTATGTATTTTAGTTATTATTGAATGACAGGTTTAAGGGAAAATTTTGACAAAATACAACACCTGATCCACTGTTTTTCCTGCGAAGGCAAAGGTTTACCCAGAAAGAAAAAGAGATCAGGGTGATGACAGTTGGCTCATTGGCGCTTGTTTATTGACATTTACAGGAAAGAACAGTCTGAACTTGTATAATTTGATCTTGGAAATGAGGCGTTTGAGTAGTACCTCTATGAAAAAGTGATCAACTTCACTCCTAAATCTCGTGCTTAGAACTATCATGCTGTAAGATGATCTCTAACATTTTCTTGTTTTTAATACAAACGTAAAGGAACAAAATCATCTTCATCTGAGTAAGCAGAAGGACCCTCCGAGCATTTGGTGAAACTGCATGGGCTATACACACGTTTAGAAATCATTTGCTATTCATTATGAGTTCATGATTAATTGGCAAACTTCAACTGCATTTTGTTGCACAGCGGTTCGTGCTGAGCCACAGAGACATCTGCATTGCAAATCCCTCTGGAGAGAATGTGCAGTATTAGGAGACTGACAGACTTTGGGTGGGCATTTGAAGGATATTTTGACTTTAAAGTAACTCAAACTAATGCCAGAGTGAAATCCACAAAGATGTCACTATTAAATACTGCTGCTCCAGCTATCTAACCCTGGGAACACTTGGGAGGGAGATGCAGCATAAGAGAAAAACAGAAATTATTTTTCAAAGCCAGTTGGCATCTTGAGTTTATTGCTTTCCCCAACAGCTGGGCTGTCGAGGCAGCTTTCCCTCCCCCTGGGGAAAGAGAGCCAGCGCTGTTTGTCTCCTGTGCAGTGCCCTCAGAGTGATGCCTGGAGTGATATTGGCAGTTCTGCAGGAAAACTGTAACACATCCATTCTTAATGGAAGATGAGCTGTCCAGCATAGCTGGCACTGCACAAGCCTGAACAGGCAAGGCATGGAGGATCCTGTGGATCTCCACATCCTTACAAGGTTGTCATTTAGACTGACTAATTTATTGTTCAACAATATGTCAGAATAAATGGTCAGTGAGAGATTTAAATGAAGTACTTAAGACTGAAGAGAAGGGATATTTCTTAGAATTTCAGATGAAGGGATTGGGGATGGGAGTTGTTGAATCTTGGGGTTTTTTTGCAGCTCCATTGCTAACTCACTGGATGACCTTAAGGAAGTTAATTAACCTATCTACCATTTCATCCCTCTGTAAACTGGGGATAATAATGTCTGCTTCAGAATGGGTTGTGAAGAATAATTGATTCTTAGAAAATGCTTCAGCTTCCCCTAGTGAAAACATACTACAGAAGTGTTGTTGTTACTCTACTAACAACATGCACATAAAACTTTGAAAGGCAACAGTGACAAAGACTCATCTTTTTTGGCTGGAACAGAGTATTGCAGAGGGGAGTAAAAAAAGGAAAAATAATAAAATGACAGAATCAGCAAAAAGAGAAGAAGTAATGGAGACATCTGGCTCACTGCTGATAAAAGCTCATGTAGTTTCTCTTCCATCATTCCTTGTAACATTTATCTGAAAGGACATCCACCAAGGCTTTCAAATGGGGTCAAAAAGCTGTTCATCTCTAATGCTGTTTGACCAAGTGTGAAAACAGACTGAATAAAAATGTTCCAGCAATAGAATTTTCAGGAATACATCAATCTCTTAAACAGAAAATCCAAGGAGATTAGCTGGGTCTGTTTGAGTTCACATTTCTGTTTGTTCAAGCGGAACTCTTTTCAAGATACTGTCCTGGATCTAGACCGCTTGGGTTTGTGAGCTGTTGGTTCCCCTGAGTTTCAGCAGGCTTTGATATTATATATCCCTGTTGACCTCTATGGTGCATTTCAATGGAGATTTTTCTCCATATTTTCCTGGTTTAGGTCCCTTCTTGTCTTAGGGTATCCTGACCAGTGCTGAGCACAGGATGCCTCGTTCAGGCTTTGGGAGCACTCTGGTTAGCCACTCTGACTGCCTTGATTTGTAAGTCAGCAGATTTTTCCAAGATCTGGCTGGACTCCCAGGCACCCAGTCATTTCAGTAGTGCTCGTTGTGGACCTAAACGTCACTGATCATCCTTTCCCCCTCACGTAGTCTTTTGAAGGCAGAGTTATGGAAACAAATAATTTTTTTGGTTTTGGTTTGGAGTTCTTCGCTGCAGTCCTGGGGGGTGACACGAGGCTGCTGTTAGTTATGTAACCAGAGTTGCTCTCTGTTTTAGAATTTGCCTGTCTGGAGAATCATAATCAATCCTGCATGCACTTCTCAGCCTCAGTTGCTTCAGCCTGTAGAAGTGTTCTGCAGAGGCTTTTTTTTGTTCAGTTCTTTCTCTCTGACCTTGCCAGTACCCAGGCTGAATAAGTCGTGTTCCTACACATACTTTCTGGACATTTGTTCCCTTTTTTCTGAGAAAAAAATCCTTCTTCAGATTTTATCTCTGTGAGTCCCAAATTTCCTTTTTTAAAATTTGTTTTTGTCCCTGGGAAATTTTGTTCCTTAGTCCTGGAAACACTATTTCTCTGGAAACAAGAGAAGTAACTTATTGTAGGCCAACTTCTTTATCATGGGCTGTCAGGGTATGGCCACTGAAGCTTGGTACTCCCCATGGTTTCTTGTTTGGTGGGTACTTACTGGAGGCCTTTGCAGCAAAGACAAATAAATGTCTGTCTTTCATGGCCCAGCAGGTCTCACTGGAACAGCTTCAGAGTACGAGGTGTAATTGTGATATCACAATTCTAAAGCTTGAGCTGAGGAAATGAACTGCACAAATGGATGAACTCTGAAGAGCCAACTACTTTATTTTGATGCAAATATACTTGGTGATAATAAATGAAGAGAAGTAAATGCAAAGCTGTTGAAGATGGCAATATACTTGTGTCTAAATAGAGAGTTTATCATCCTAGATGTCAGCTGCTTTTACAGCAGCACACAATATATTTGTATATACCTTTTCAGAAAATTTTATTTAAATGAATCTACCCTGCTGGGAGTTCACAGCCAAATAGAATCGATGAAGATTGAGGTCTTGCTTCTGAATCATGTTCCAAAATGAAAGAGTGCTTTTAGAGAATATAGTTTTTCTAAGCAGGTACTGGGTTTTGTTTTGCTTACTGGTTTTCTCTCCAGTTGCTTCTGTGATGATTTCTTATGATCTGTGAATAATGATTTTTAATTAATCGTTGTTCTTCTTTTGTGACTAAAAGGAGCAAGAAATTGAATTGGTAGCTGGGAGCCAGTCACAGATGTGATACACTTACTTATCCATCTACAAAAGCTGTGGCTCTGTCTTTCACTGGATTAGTTCACAAAACACTGCTGATAGAAACCATGTCCAAAAATCTTTCTGGGAATGAACAATATATTCTGAAATCTGTCAGAAGTGTAGGGAAGGTTGTAGAGTGTGACTTGCCATGTCAAGCAAACCAACAATACTGCAGATGCACCTTCATATTAGGCTGCCTATATGAACTACACAGTGATGCAGTACAGAAAAACCAGAATTAATCAAACTTTAATATATTGAAGATCAATGTGTTAGATGTAACTTTTAGAATAAAAGCCACTTCTTACCAAATATGCTTATTTTTGGCAGACGGAGGTCTCAGTCAGTACTCTTTGGCCCTGATATCTCGTCTCTGCTATCCTGGATTCTTCTTGCTATTTCTATAAGAGTCACAAGATCTATGAATTTTAATGAAGTGATATCTCCTGTTTTCAGCTGAGACCAATGATGGTGATGTTGAGAGCCATCTTGCTTTTGTAGCTGGCTTTAGGCAGCAAGCGACCTTGCTGTACAGCTCCTGCTTTCAGAGCAATGTCACCTTCCCCACTGCAGCAGAAAATGGGTTTTTCCTGTAGCAGGATTTAGGGTAGGAGGCTGGGCTTGACATATCCAAAAGATAAACAGGGGGAAGCAGAGAGGAGCTTGCATGAAACAGCAGTCCTCTTAGCAAGGGTTTTGAGAAAACAGATCTGTTCATGTGAAAGCCTGTCCAGCTCAGGGGAGAAGAAGTAATAGAATATGAAGATGTTAACTACCATGCTGGCAAGACAATAAGCAGGACACAGAGTGGCTACTGTCATCTCAGAGAACAGCAAATTGGAGCTGAACCTCTGCTTGTGAAAGCTGGGGCTAAGATCTGTTTTCTATCATAGGGAGATGAATTTGAAAGAGCCTTGAGGGCTAAATGTTGTTTTAGCTGCCTTGTCTCCTAGCAGAACTTTCTCTTTCAATAGAGGCTTCTACCTGTACAACTTAGGCCTTTTCTTTTTTTAAATCTGTTCTTGCTCCTCTGTTTTTGGAAGCACTTGAGTGTTTACTCAGGACTCAAGAGACAGGAATGGCTTTCCGGAGTGTTTTACTTTAGAACTCAACATGTTAAATGTGGCATGATTTACATTTAGATGCTACTAACTGGTTGAAGAAAACTAAAGCTGTTGGCAATGCCTTCAAAGGTGGAGCGATATCTCCCAGGTCCTTGTGCAGTCTGCCACAGTGCCCACAGACACTCGGGCTGTGTGGGGCCAGTAGGCTGAGTTAGCCTGCCAGGCCTTGTTTTCAGTACCTTATAGCTCTGCTGCACTTTAACTGCTTGGGCTGACATTTTCCAAGCATGGTGTCCATGTTGGGCAGTTTGGGGAAAAGTTTAGTTTAAAATAGTTCATCCTTGTTTTGCCTGAGCTTAAAAGCATTCTTGGAGATGTTCTCATGAGGAGCAGTGGTTGTTGTACATATCTGTGTCCACAGTGCAGCCTTAGGTTGTTAACAGTGATGTGGTTTTGACAGTTGACAGCTAAATAATGAAGACTGAATTTTCACAGGAGGAAGCAATTCTAGTGAAAAGCACCAGTCTTTTGTTTTGTTTTGTTTTATTTTGTTTTTGGAAAAACATTATACTGTGGTTCTTTTTATCTATGAACTGTCTTTTACCTGTCTCTGTGTGAGGCCATTTAGTGTTGGCCATTTCCTCTGCTTTTTTGAAAAATATGATATAGGGCTTCTCACCTACCTGGCCTCCTACCTTCTGCCCAGCAATTCATTTTGCTTTCTCCAAAACCAAATCTGTTCTTTTGATGGTACACTCCATTCAGCTCCTGACCTCTGATCAATTCTGTCTCAGCTCTTCTGTGCTTCCCCTGTTCATCACAACTTCAGGTCAGTAAATCAAGACTCTAAGAAAATACCAGAATAAAGGTTGCCCATGGATTGCCTTTCACTTGTGACTTATGGTCATGAGGTAAAATACATAATCACATCCTGCTTTCTGCCTAGATTCCGTTTCCATTCATGGTAGGTGACAGATGAACCAGGGCTGTGCAGTCCTGAGATGGTGACTATTTGGTGGAGAGTTTTAAGGCTGAGTAGTGAGCCTAGCGGATGAATACAGGTAGGAAAAATCATGGTCACGGGCATTTGAATTGAAATTGAAAATTGGATTTTACGTCACCCTTTGTGAGAGTTACTGTTATGAAGCTTGGTGACTCAAAAAAATTACATTTTTCCCAACTTCTCTCCGTGTGGTCCCCATTTTCTGTGTATCCAGCTGCAGTCACCCATGCACTAATTTGTGGAAATACTGCCTGCTGTGCCTAGAGCCAAGGGGTCTGCAAGCTGTTCTCTGAGGAAGGAAGGTGCTAAGTACTCTGGAAGTTTAGGTTCTAAGCTCCTTTAATAGAGTACCCAAAATACACTGACATGTTTGAAAATACTGCCTTTTATCTCTGTCTCTCAGCAGGGAGCTGTGGAGATAAGTTCACTGATGTTTGTTAAAAACCCCCAGCCCTCCAACACTGCAATTAGAGCACCACTATAGAAAAGCCCTTGAGGAAATTAATCATTCTGTATGCAATGCAAGATCTGGATGCTCTGCAATAAACAGTACATGCACCACACATTGGATGATAAGGATAGGAGAAATGTTGAATAGTGTTCATTAAGTGAGAAACATTCATCCTTTGCACTGTAAAATATGGGAGACCCATGGAAACAGAAACCATGTTATTAAAGATTGTATCATAGTGTGTTTGCGTGCTGGGCAAATTAATGTTCCATGGGTGATCTTAAATCTGGAATTCACTAACTTGCTTAACTTTGCAGTCTAATTTTTTTTTTTTTT
>VZTJ01002245.1:1121446-1190529 GCA_013397795.1 Orthonyx spaldingii | reverse complement strand
GTCCGGCCGGGCGGCGGCTGCTGCCGCCGCCTCCGCCCGGCCCGGAGCCGGGAGCTGCCGGGGAAGGAAGGCAGCGCGACGTTCGGCCGCCTGGATGACAGCGCCGACGACAAAAGCAGGCGAGTGAATGGCAAGGCTGGCAGAGAGAAGCCGAGGTGGCTCCGAAGCCGAGATGCCAGTGACTGTCAGCGAAGTCTGCTGAGGGAGAGAGCCGTGCATGCCCGCGTTCCCAGAGCCAGCCGGGGAGGGGATGTTTTAACCACGATTTCAAACAGCAGCAGCAGCAGTAGCAGCGGCAGCAGCAACAACAACAGATTGCTCCCCCCCTCTTGCTCCCTCCCTTTCGACCCCGCTTTAAACCCAAGCGAGTGACCGACCGTCCAGACGAGGATGCTCTTGCTGAGCCACTGACGAAGAAAAGGCAAGTCACCCATTCCTGAAACCGGGACAACTGGCTGCTTGCAAGTGGGAGATGTCAGGCTGTTGAACTTTTCTGTCCTGTGATGATGCTGTAGTGAGCTTGCTGATCTGAAAGCCATCTCGTCTGGGTTTCTGAGCGGGCCAGATTGAGAGAGATTAACGGACTGATCAGCCATCAGGTCTCTTCAGAGGGACACATCCCTTCAGCCCCTGTCGCTCGGGTGCTCGGGTGAGGGGAGCAGGACACCTTTGTGTAGGTGGGTCGGTGGTGGAAGGCTGTGTTTCTCCTCGCCAGGTCTCCTCTGCAGAGGAGAAGAGGCAGATGAGACTCCAAGATTGCCTCCAGGACAGAACTTTGTAGTGCTCTCAGCATCCCTCTGCAGCGTGGATGTGAGCCACGGGAGCTGGGGATGTCTGAGGCAGGCTCTGCCAAGTGACACCTCACATCTACTCGGGAGGTTTCTGCGTGCTCTCACCCCCAACGGCTTTGCCTGTTGTGAAGATGTCCATGGTGTTTCTGTGAAGCTGAGGCATGGCTGCTGGAAGGTTACTGCTCTATGCTGGCCTCTCTTTAGCTCTGTGTGCCCTTGGCATGCTGGCTGTGGCAATCTGCTCTGACCATTGGTACGAAACTGATGCCAGGAAGCACAGAGAGAGGTGCAAGAGCATCACCACTAAGAGAAATGATCCTGGCTTCATTTATAACTCCAACAACAACCTGCCTCTCAGGGCCAGCAGGTCTAGGTTGGACCGCTGGGAAGGGAAACTCCTCTTGGCAAGAAACAGGAGGCAGATCTTTGCGATGAGCGCAGTCGAAGAGTGCAACAGACAGTACAACTCCACCAATATGGGGCTCTGGAGGAAATGCCACCGACAAGGATTCGACCAAGAGCTGGAGGAGCTGATTGCCAAAGGTAAGGGCTGATTTTTTTACCAGATGAACATGCCAGGCTCTCCTGAGATGAGAGGGGCTGAGTGGAGCCATTTGGGCTCACAGATGGCAGCTGGTGTCTCTAGCCAAGTACCTCTACTTGCAATGGGTGAACTGGCCTGGCTGGACATTGCTTCCAGAAGCACTGCCAGGGCAGTTTCCCATGGGATCTCTGCTCCTGAGACATGGGGTTTGGCAGCAAGAAGGCAATGGGGGTGAGAACACACACAACACAGAATATCTTTTTCATGTCTCTCTCTAAGCTTGATATAGTCTTCCCATCACCATGGTATCAGATTATTTCCACACGCAAATAAAAGGTATTCCTAAAGCTTGGGTGTTTTTTTTTGTTTTGTTTTGTTTTGTTTTTGGTTTTGTTTTTTTTGTTTGTTTGTTTGTTTTTTAAAATTTTGTTTGACCCTGGTGGCTCAGGCAAAGTACTTAGTATTTTATTGGAGGCTACACATCTGTGTTTCATCACTGCCTTTCTGGATGCCCCATCCATCCTGAAATACACCATTTCCAGTGCTCACATGTAGGCTTTTTCTATCCTCAAATGGAGTGTAAACAAAGAGAAATGCTAAAGAGCAGGAGGAAACCCAGCTTGCTGTTTACACTAAGCTATGCTTTGGAATATTTTCAATATCTACAAAACATTACATGAATTTATTAGAAAGGAATCCTTTTCTCTTGGGGTGGAGATGCATCTGTTCGCCTGTAGCTTTTTTTTGTGCTGTTTTTTGTCTAGTCTTTTAATCCTTTGTCTTAATTTTTTCCCCAAGGTAGCAGTTCAAGGTGATGGTCAGTTTTCCCCAAATGTTTCTTTGATCTGAAGTACAGGAAGGGGGCACATGCATAAACCCCAACCTAAACAGAAGGTGCATGTTTTTGCAGGATGATGAGGGCATCTTTGCTACCCATGGCATGGTTACTCTGTACTACAAAATAACATTTCCCTCCCATGGTTCTTCTGTTGCAATCAGAAGAGTTCCCACTGGTTTATTGCCCTGTAGTGAAATTATTGCTCCTCACACAGTGCCATCTTTCAAAATACTTGTCTTCCAAGTGTGTTCTCTGTCCCAAACTCTCTTGATAGCCTTCCTTAATTCCCTCCCCAGACATTACAAGTGGAATTATTGCTTAAAGCTACTTACTCAGGAGGGGTGTTCTCTCACATGTTTGCCCATGATGACATTTTGTTCCATATGTTTTACAAGTGAGCACTGGGTGTGAGTAACATGGTAGAGACTTGCACCAAACCAGTCCAAACAGGTGGCTTATCAGGGAGCCTGGATCATTGCTTGGGATCCTGGCTGTGTGGCTAGGGATCCTTCATATCCAGATGCTATTTAACAACTCCTGAGAAATAGATCGGTGTCTTCAGCCCCATTTGTAAAGGGCAGGAGGACGTGTCCAAAGCCTGTCAGCACCCAGACACTGCTGCTGGTTTCAGTGCCAAGGAGTGATTCCTATTCTCCATCTAGGTGAGGATGGTGTGTGCTGGGCTGACTGTGGAGAGTTGGATTGCTCTGCCACGTGTGCTCGCTGTGCTTGGGGCATAAACAAATTCAACCTTGACAGCGGGCAAACATGTCAACAGGGTTCACCTTTGCAAATGGAGCTGTGGTTATGAGAGAGGTTTTTCACCCTGAAATAAGTGAGACTCTTTCTTCTTTCTCTGCCTGCCTTGTCCCGGGATCAGGAACGTCCATTTCTCCTGCCAGAAACAGCTGAAATTGCGTGGTGCTGGGTTATGTGTAATGGCAGCTCTGCTAAGTGTTAACCATAGGGAAATGCGACAAGTCAAGATGAGGTGGTTAAATGCAGGAGAAGGTGGTCTTTGAAAGCTCTTGCTGATCTACTTGTGTTCATGTATATGTGAATGAGTGTGTGTGAGTGTGTGAAGTGACTGCAAACATTCAGCATCCAGCTGGTGGCAAGGGATTCCCTGGGCTCAGGTGCAGTGAGTGTCCCTGCACACACGCTGCTGGATGTGTGTGTCTGCAGATGGCCAGAGAGCCACTTCCCAAAGGCACTGCCCCTGAGTCAGAAGTGCAACTCGTGCACATAAAGGAGCTATGTGCAAGTATCGGGGTGTGTCACTCCTTGTCTGCTTTAAAGGTTTTCTGATACACTTCTAGCAAACTTCATTGTATGATGAGAGAAGTGTTATAGGAGGGAGGCTCATAACACTGAGCAGCAGCATTTTTAGTCCATTTGATGGCCTTTCTGGGTTGAGGATCTGCCTATACTACGACTCTCAGCCATGATGAAGAGTCACACACAAATGCTGTAGAGGTGTGTGTGCCTTTGGCACCTCCAGACTGAAACACAGAAAAGCAAGTACAATGGCAATTTGATCAAATAAAGCATTTGACTTGCTCAGAAATGAAAATGGAGATGTTTCCTTTTTGATCCTGACTTACATGATGAAAGTGAACTGTTGTTGCTGTCCAGTGTTGAGAAGAGCTCTGAGTTCAAAACACACAGGTATCCCAGGTTCACACCAACAGGATCTGTCATGAAAGTGAAAACTAAAAGTAGTTTTTATTTCCTTGACATATACTTTTTGGGGAGTTAGAGGTTGCAGGGATGGATGTGTGGACACAGCATGCTGTGTGCAGGTGTGAGGGGCTGCAGATATTCTCTATGTGTAGTGATCAAATAACCTGACTGGGGCACTTATTCGTGCACAGATGAAATTTCTTTCTATGAGAGCCAGGGCAAATACCTTATAAAAGTGGATATTATTGGTACATAGAGCTTTAACTCTCTTTCCTTTGTTAATTTAATACACCTCTTCCAGAACTGGATAAACTAATGCAGGTTCTAGCCCCAAATATTGTGTGCAATGCTATATATAATTGAATGTAAATTTTATTAAGTGTTTTGGGTTTTGTTTGTTTGTTTTTAAAGCTGGACAGGATCTGTGATCCATTTACTTTAAAACAGATCCTACATTTTTCCCTAGGCAAAACTTCCAGTATTGAGAATGGTCTGTTGAGATTTGTCTATCAAAGGATAACAAAAAACGGTCATTAAGAGCCTAACTAGCTTTGCAAATACCCTGCAGTTATTCTGCTTATGAACTCTGCTGAAATTAATACAAGCTATAGGCAATGGCTTGTGGCAGGATCAGGCACTGTGGTACTCGGCAATATTCTGATACCAGTGATTTTAAAAACCAGTTCTGTTCCTGAATAGGCTGGGTCACTTCTCTAATTCTATCCTGTATTTATTAATTTTTACCTTCTGGGAAATAAATCAAAACCTTTAGGTTGGATTTCACTAGAAAAAATGGAGATCTGTTGCTTCAGGTTTCCTGTAGATAGGTATAATAGACACTAATAAATATATAAAATACTTGGTCCTATTTATATTTCTCTTATCCTTTAAAATTTTTTTTTAAATTTTCATAGAACCCACATGCATATTTCAAAATAATACAATTAGGTAAATATGCAGTGAATTAAAAGAGATTGTCACAAGTAAGAATACTCTGGGAGAGTCAGACAAACATGAGACCAAAGACCTGAAGAGTATTCTAAAGCTGCATCAAAATTAGGCAGTTAATTCTTCTCTTTGTCATCATGGAAAAAAAAAAAAAAAAACAAACCAGAAAATGGAGCTCTCTTAACTTTTCCTCAGCTAAATAATCTATATTTCTGGGAATGGACTACTTGGACTGAGGGAAAGTATAGAGGAACCAGTCAAAAAGAAAGAGCTAACAGAGCTGTCCTCTGATTCTGCTTTCACATCTGATCAAGCCTTTTAGCATCTCAGGACCAGAGTTTCATTCCTGATCCCTAAAGCCTTGTAGGGTCAGGAAACGCTGGCTCTGGGGTTGTTCAGCACAATTTTCTAAAATTCTTCCAATTCTCAGGCATTTGTCCAGTCTCCTCCAGACACTGAATGGCCTTTCTGCTGGAGGCCCCTTTGAGCATAGTGTTCACCCTGTCCTATCAGATCCACTGTTTGCCTGTTTTCACAGAGTTTCTAGCAAAAGCAGCAATCCCTCACCCAAGCAACAACTCTGAGTGAGCCAAGAACCTCCAGCACTAAGGAAGCAGAGAGCTGGAATGCAGGTGAGTGTCCATTCATGGCTGGGAGGAGGCAGAGTTTCTGTCCTGCTTTGGCAAGCAGCAGCTCACAACTCCTTGTATACAACTTGTAGTGACCCAGAAAAAATCTAGGGAGTCACACAGTCTGTCTGCATCCTACAGCAATGTTGCTCGGATGTGTTCCTGCAGTACTCAAGAGGAAAACAAGAAAGGAAAAAAAAAGAATTGCATAATTTAATTATAAAGGTACAATAAAGTAGATGAAGAAGTTGCACAATAACCAGAGTCTGTTCCATTTAGACAATTACTACTCAAAGGACCTTTCATCTCGCCTTTGGAAGGCTGCCAGTTAAACCTGACTGGATGGAGCTCTGCTACCTGCCGTTGGAATCCAATTTTTATTTAAAAAAAATAGAATTTACAATGACCTTATTATTTCAACCCTCCTTTTACCTTCCTTCTTCCCCCGAGATCCGTGGAAGTCATAGTAAATCCTATTTTTAAAATATTTTATTGTGAGTATACTTAGCCCATGCCACCACTGAAAAAAAAAACACCCTAAGTAATTCCTGTGCAGCCTACCTCCACCTCAGATAATATGCAGGATTTCTGGGATGAAAGCATTCTCTGGTTTGGTTTGTCAGATGCACGGCATAACTGAGGAAGAAAGGCTTAACAGGACTACTCCAGCCGTCACTAGGGATTATTTATACACAAATGGAAAAGCCTGAAGAGAGGCTACTTGAAGCTATATCTAGGGGCAAAAAGATTTATTTTTGTAAAAATTCTTGCAATACCTTGCAATGCTCTGGATTTGACTTTTTAAATGCAATGGTTTTGACAGGTAAATTAGGACAGTCTTTTTTTTTTTCATGTATCCTTTATACATTAAAGACTCAAATGCTTTGTTTGAAATTTGTGCTTGAAATCCCAACTGTTTTCCAAATGGATTCATTAAAAAAAAAAAGGACTTTATTGAAGTCTTGATTCTGATCCTAGAGAAGCCAATAGTAAATGTTTTATTGAACATGGTGATGCAGCAAGTTCAGGCCTTTAGTGTTTCCTTTGAGGCTAAAATTGTCCCTGGGTAGAAAGGCCAGCACAAAGTCTGTGCTCCCTCCTGTCACAACTGGGGTTCTGCTGGAGGCATCCACTGCAATTCAAGCAGTACACAGCATTGGAGTTGAATCTTAGGCTATCCAGGTATTCAGCCTCTGCAGTTTTTGATGCTGAAATTATTCTTAGTCTGTTGATGTAAGATTTAAAGTCAAACAACTGAGATAAGAGCAAAGCCATCTTCTTGTTCAGGGATTTTCTAAAATCCTTTAGTGGATGAAATCACTGGCTCATGCATGTGAGTTCCAGGAGGATTTGGCCTATCATATTTTGAATAAGCTATTTAATATTTTAATTGCATCAAATTTAAATAGCAATTCATTAAAAAGTTTCTTTACCACAAGTAATAAGAACGTGACACATTCCTCTGACACATCTGAGATAATTAGTTTGATAATATATATCTGCTAAAAATACTAAGAACATATATGTAATTTAACAGAACAGCAACTGGTTTTAATAATGATTTTTTAAAGGGCAAATTTCAATCAAGCTGCTGGCTTTCAAACAAATTTGCCAGTGAAGACAAATGGAAATTTTGCCTGAGTAAAAATGATGGGATCATGCCCTTCTCAAGAGAAACTGATATTTGCAGAGCTGCCTGCAGGACTGCATGCTTAATTCCTGTTCATTTAATTGAACATCCAAATCCTTTTGAGAAATCTCAGCATTTTTATCCTTTCTGCCTACTGCTAAAAATTTGTAAAATTGTGGAGGAAAGATTGAATATGAGTGCAGTTGTGTTCTATTCACTGTAAAAATAAAAATTCGAAAGATTATTTTACTTTAATAGAGATGAAATGGTCTGAACTATTTTGTCATCTCCCACAATAAAAATCCATATTAATATTGCTTTTTCTCATTGAAAAAGTATTTCTGTGCATTTAGAAAAGCTTCAAGAGGGGAATGAGATCATTAACTGTTGCAGAACCAGCAGATAAGAAGCCTTCATGTTTTGTAAGTTTAGCAGAAATAATGACAATCATTTATAATGTGAGTTAATGGCTCATTGCTCACAAAGTGCTGCTGAAACTCTTAACTACACATTTACCTCTTTAGGACCAAAAGAAAGAAATGAGATAGTGTTGCTTAGTTTTTAAGGAATAAATAAATAAATAAATAAATAAATAAATAAATAAATAAATAAATAAATAATGTGGATTCTAGAATTCAAGTTCCCTTAGCAGATCATTCAGAATAGAATCCTCTTAAAAGAAAAGAATATAAACTATTTTTCCTGCAGGAGAGAAATCAGAATTTTTCCATTTTCTTTCTCATAAAGCCTAATTCTTTTATAAATAAATATTCAGAACTGCCCAGCTGAGCCTGCTGAAATCATAATCCTTTGTAGATAACTACCAAAACAGATGAAAGAAAGGTAGTACTGCAGTTAGGGCAGGGGCTTACAAAGCCAGAATTCAATCCAAGCTCTGCCACAGTCTTTCTTCATGACCTGAGGCAGGTGACTAAATCTCTCATACCTCAGCTCGGTAGCAGTATAATAGGGATTTCATTCACCATTATTAATGCCAGTTAGCGTTCTACCCTCAGATTTACGAGCCTTAATCATGGATCAGAAATCACAGATCAGAAAAATGTCCCCGTCCTTTTGACATGTGGCTGCACTTTAAATATTGGCAACCAGTGCAGCCTTGTGAGAGAGTGTAACAAGACTACAGAGTAATTATGTTCAGCGTGAGCGGTAGTGGCTTTAGCACATCAGGAGGCAAACTACATTCCTGTGAGCACCACGAAATGCAGGATTTCTACAGGAGCTGTAAAGAAGGAGCATGCATAAGAAGTGTGGATGTTTACAGGATGGTCTTCCAAAGGCTGAGGGATGGTACCAGAAAAACGGTGGGTCATGTGTGCTTGAAAAATTAATAAGCAGGTGATGGGGACTGGCCTCTTTGGTTGACTGTAGGAAGAAGCTGACATTTCCTTAATGAAGACAAGTAGATTACACTAATGAGATAGATATGGGGACAGCAGTCTACAGCTGCTAAGAGAAATGACGTGGTCAGAGTGATGTGTTAGGAAAATGATATTTCTAGCAGCATCCTAAATGGATACATGGAGGGTAAGTTCACATTTGTAAAGGTCAGAAAAAGAAATATTGTGGTAATAAAGGCACGAGGTGATGAGAGCCTGGATGGTGAAAGAATATGCAAACCTTAGACATCCCCTGGATCTATATACATGGTGGGAGATAGGAGATGAAAATGTTGCTCCAGTTCTTGACCAGAACAACAGCAAAGGTAATAGCATTGTCTGTGATGATCTAGAGGGGAATTACTGAAGAGAGCATATAGTAAAGAAGGAAGAAGACCATTAGGAGCTCTGTTTTAGTTGCAATAAACCGAGGTTGCTACATGTGTATCTATGAGGGAATATTAGACATAGTTTGGGTGTGGACTTAGGGAGACAAGTGTGTGTCAGAGGAGCAAGCCTGGAAATTGCTATATGGGGATCAGAATGGAATCCGTGTTTGTGCTTGAAATTATCAAGGAGTGAAATACAGAAAGAGAAAAGCCCCATGAACTCCAGCAGAGCCAGGAGAAGAAAAGTATCTTCTGGAGGGCATGTAAAAGGAGCAGATTCAAAGGTGGTGCAATAGAATTGAGTAAAGTCATGGTAGCTGAAGAAAGACACCTCTTCAGGTTTAAACAGCACAAGAGACTACTGCAGGTAGCCAGTGTGCTGCAGCAGGTGAGAACAGAGTATTCAGACTATGCTGAAGCTTGCCCAGCACGTTAAGCAGAGATTTTGGCAGTGATTGCAAAGGAGAGGAAGCTGCAGTGAACTAGTGGGGAGGACTCCAGGCAGCGTTTGTAGCTGGCATATTCAGAGAGGTTGGTGAGGATGGGAGGAGAAGAAAAGGCATGGTACTTATAGAGGAAAATAAATGTTTTAAGATGAAAGAGTGTTTTAAGATGAGAATATTTTAAGAGGAAAGAGATTGAATGTTATTTGTGTTACAAGAGTGAAGAGGCAGAGGGGCGTGAGAGGTCAAGGCAAAGAGAGAACAAGAGGACAGGAGCAGCCATAAGGAAAGGCAGGAGGTAGAGTAAGACTGGCTCAGTGGCAAATAAAAGAAAGGAAGAGAGCCACATAGGAGGTTTTTCATCTGTAGGAGAGAAGAATGGGGAAGGAGTTGTAGGAGGGGAAGAGGAAACAGAAGGCAAAGCTGCTGGAAGAGGAAGATCATGGTTTGTCATCTTCTCATGGAAGAACCAGGTGAAATCCTGCGTGGCAGATGAAATGGGGGCTGGAGGAGACAGGAGGGTCTGAGGAATGAGCCAAATGTGGCAAAGAGGTGATTGTGACTGTGAGTCTGAGGTTTAACTGGGCTGAGCTGGAGTAGTAAGTCTAGGAAAGAAGCAGAACTGAATGGGGGAACAATGCATTTGTAGTGGACAAAGTTAGCCAGGCAGGAGAGTTCCCATTGGAGATGCCCTACTGAGTGAGACATAGCAGAGACCAGCTGGTATGGATCAGCAGGGATTTGGGGTACAGGGCAGGAATAGCTAGGGGAATGAAAGGCAAAAGGTCTGTGAATGAAAGAATGCAGCATGGATAATATCTACAGGTGGAGAAAGGAAAGGAAAGATAAAGAGGGTGATAAAAGTCTAAGGGCAGGCAAGAAGTCCTTAATGCTGATGACCTGAGGTGACAGAAAGGCCAAGAAAGCTTGGTGTGAAGAGGTGGCTGGTGGTTGTTGAAAGAGTCCAGGGGATTGCCCAAGTGGTGGAGGAGAAGAAAGGGGGAAAAACACAGGGTTCAGTAGGAATCCCTGCCTTTTAGAAACTCTAAAACATACAGCTTAAAGGGCAGAGAAGTCACTACCACTGACTCTTCTATAGCTTGCTCTGCCTTCCTGCGGTGAGTTTATCCTGTGTAACCTTACAGAGGTGTAAGCACAGCTCCCTCCAGCAGAGTTCAGCAAGTTTGTCCAGTGCTTGGACCAGCCATGCTCCAGTCTCAGCTTGAACCTCAAAGAAGATAAATAAATATCCAGTATGAATTCAGGATATTTTCCACAAAGTGGTGTGTGTCTGGAGAATGGTATTTGCATATCTGGGGGCTTTTAAGGAAAAGGAGTGCTAGGATGTCCCATGTATATAGCAACATGGATCCTGTTAAGGTATCCCACCAGATCGAGTGAAAGACACTGAGACTCTCTCGCAGCCCTTACTTTATTTTGAGAGCTTTTGCTGCTTTTAAGTTTTAACAGCAGACATTTGAAAAAAGCTTCCTAAATGTATTCCTAGACTTTCTAATAGGATGAAACAGTTATGCTAATTTTATTGGATAACAAAAGCTATTTGAAAAGATCTTTCTGCCTCAATATGAATGTATGATTCTTGTCTCTGTGTCTGTGTTAATCAGTGCCTATCTCTGAATAAGCAAAAGAGCCTTTAGAGTGTAGATACTTTCTCTTTCTGTCTCATGGTCATTTAATGACATAAATATTATAACAGAAACAAAAGAAACAAAAACTTTTTCAGATGTTACAGGTATAGATTAGGGTCACTAGACTGATTTTGAAGAGGTGACGATTTATGGTAGCTGATGATCCAATTACACTGCTTTGTCTTAGGTACTTGAGTGGCCCTGATTAAGAAAGTATCTGAATACTGCTTTTGATTTTTAAACATAAAGGAATTTGAGGAGTGGAATTATCCCTGTTTTACACAGAGGACAGTTGCTCAACAATGAAAAAGTTCTGCAGGACAATTCACATTGGACAGAAATTTGTTATTGTTGATCCCTAATTACATATTTTATGTTAAATTTCATCCCCTTTCTATTTACCATTTCCCAAGACTGTCCAGTTTTGTTCATATGATATTGTGCAATGGTGAAAGAGAAAGGGAGGAATGTTACCGTGATCAGAGAGACAAAGGAGCCAGCCAACAGGAACAGGGAAAAAGGAAAAACTCAAATAACTTAATGGGCTCAGATTGGAAAGTTGGATCATTTCCATCTCAGTCTGCTGAAAGATATGACATTGTAAGTCCAGTGAAAAGGATTTTCAATAAATCTGTCTAACTAGGGTGGTACATTAGGAAGGAAAAGTAGCAAATCTATATTTAAAGAAAGTAGCAAAAGTTGTCTGGGCCACAATGGACCTTTTAGTTTGATCATAATAATACCAAGCAGTGTTTAAAGCAACTTCTAAAGGAGAGATTAATTAAATGCACAGGGGAAAATGAAATAAACATGCACCATATGTTTTCCTATTTGAAGTGTGCCAAACTACCCTGATATATTTTGCTAGGAAGATAACTGGGGTTTAAGATAAGGAAATGCCTTAGACCTAAGTTATCAGGATTTTGGTAAAGGATTTTATATTCTGCCCCTAAGGAAATTGTTTGTTGCAATGTTAAGGTAATTAGTACACAATTTACAGAGTGTTCAAGGAACTGACCGAGGGAAGGCAAAAAGTGCTGAGAGAGGGAGTACCAAAATGAAGTCAACAGTAGAATTCCTGAAGTAGGGGATTAGTAGGATCTTTGCACAAAAGTTAGGGCTCATTGAAAGAACTTTAAACTAGATTTGAGGGGGGAAAGAGATAAAGCCAGGCTTGTTAGAGATCAGCCTGAGGGCAGCAGGCCAGTGTTTTAGGAACAGCGTGCTGGCAAGGTCCTTTGGTTTGCTGTCTCTGTGGAGGTAGGGATTGAGATCTATATGGCAGCAAAGACACAAGAGTTAGTGGCGTGTTGGAAGGAGAGACTATGACCTTTGGAGAAAGGGGCAGGCAGCTCAGGAGAACTACAAGGATGTAATGAGGTTATGCAGGGAGTAAATTAGAAGGGCTAAAGCCCAACTGGAATGACTTGATGATCTTAAAGGTCTTTTCCAACCTAAATGTTTCTATGATTCTATGATATACTTGTTTCCTATGCAAGAAAAATAAACAGAGTCCTTTCCAGTATGCTTGTTTTCCTGTGTACTTGTGAAACATCCATAGGACTGCAAAGGATTAATTTACTATTACTGTTAATTCCTCTTTTTTTTTGTTTTTCCTAAGAAAGAGCATATTCAGCTCTGTATCAAGCAGGCTGTGATGGAAGGAGTGTTTGTCACTGGGCTGCCTGATACCAGCCACAGGTGTCTGGTGAGAGGGAAGGGACCTAAGGCAAATCCAGCTGCACTATCCCAGCTGCTTTGTCTCACACTTAGATCTGAGCCACACTTTGTTTCATTCCTGTGACACCCCACATATCCAGGAAGGACTAGAGATGAGGACTCTGTGCACTTAATGCACACTTCACTTTTCTTTGAAATAATGTAGTTACTAGGGTCTTTGTTTCCTGGCTCCCTCATCTGCTTTCATTTCAGATTGCCTTAGCTCAACAACAACAAAGGCCTGTTAGATTTTCAGCTATTTATATTTATAAGCCAGAAGAATGCAGAGCCTTCAGCTTCTTCATTAAAACAGTTTATATAAAATAAAAAAGAATTTCCATACTATATTTAAATGTTCAGAATGGAACCTAAATGCGGAATTAAGCTCTTCTTCGCTCATATTTAAATTATCATGAGATGTGTATTTCAGTTCACAAAATGTGCAACTCTTTGGCTGGTGATGCTGGGTGAGTTCCCTTATATGGGATGGATTTTGGCACAGGATCCACCACCTTATGAAGGCTAAAGGACCCACTTATGGGCCTTGTTCACTTGTGTGTGAAGCAGCAGACCACAGTTCTGAAAGAAGTTTTTGGGAAAGGTCTTACAGAGAACATAAAGGCTCCACAGCACTAAAGGTACGAAAACAATCTAGGATAGCGGGTTTTGGGCTATGGTTCAGCTCCCAGGAAAGGTGGAAGCATGATTACATCAATGGAGCAAGACAAGCAGGGATGCTCTTCCTATCTGGAAATTCAGAGAATGTTGTCTGACACGGCCAGGAGCAAAGCTGCCTTCTGCATTCCTGGAAAGCACCCAGCCCTCTGCCTGGGCACCTGTAGAAGGAGGGCTGTATCTAAGGTGCATCAGAGAAGGATTTTTTGTTTTCTACTTCTGTTGAGGAATGACCACAGTCTGATGAAGTACCCCCATTCTGCTTCGAGTGAACTGGAAAGGGTGGTGGCAGAGACCAAGAGAGGGGGGCTGGAGGTTGATGGCATTGCTGCTATGGGCATGCCACAGATGTGGGAGCAGCTGGATGTGAGGTCCTTTGCCTGTGTGCAGAGCTGTGTCAATGTGAGACAGCTGCCTTTTAGGAGACACATACCTGTGGCAGAGATGCTATGCTAAGACACTCTACACTGCTGAGGGTTTGGGACAAGGGCAGAGATAAGTGGTTTTCTTGGCGCATTTGTGTAGACTTAAGCCATCTCTTTTCCATGAAATAATAGCTCGTGTCCAAGAGGAAAGAGGAATCCTTTATACCTGGTGTACTGAGGAGCCTCCAGTTTTCAAATGCTATTCCTTCTAACTCATTGCTCCTGGTGGGAAAGGTAGCCACAGACTCCCAGTTGTGGCATCAACTTTGTGGGGTCAAATCTCATTGACTACTCCATGCTTCTCAGTGATGAAGTGGCTGCAGAATGGGCCTGTGCAGTGTCTTGGCCTCTGGACCTGGAAGATTCCATTTGGAGAAAGCATGGGCACTTGTTTCAAACATTTTTTTTAAACAGAAGGTTTCATTGGGAAGAGTGTGGCAATTTAAGTGTCTTCCAAGGAAGGAGGGAGAGGCCACTTGATTGCTTGGAAGGAGGAAAGGTGTATGACAGTGTAAGGTCTTCCGTCACACTGACAGCCATGGCACTACAGGGATGGCCTCTGCTTCTCTGCTTGTTGTCCCCTGTACTGTCCTTACTGGTGTCCCCTGCACTCTGTGCCACACCAGAATAGCGGCACATCTTTCCCCCTCTTGTTCATCAGTTATTGTTAGCATCCAGCCTGTGACACAGCAACTAATTGCATTGTCAATGCCTTCAAATGAGGAAGCAGCAGGAGCAGGAGCAGATGAACTCTTCAGCACTAAAATCCTCTTTGCCCGTGCCTACCTCTAAGAATACAAGTACAAAGAGAGAGAAAGGGGAAGGAAGCAGAACTTCCTTTAGTAGAAAGTTGCCCACAGAGCTGAGGCTTGGGCAGATCTTCAAACTCGAGCTCTGCTTCACCTGCTGCCAGCCTTGCTTCCATCTGAGGGCTCCTGATGTCCATTTGGTTGTGCTACCAGGGCGTAGTTTTTTGGCTAGTAGCATTAGGATGACTGGAAGGGCACGGCTTCTTTAAAGATTCTCCTTCCTTTGAATGCAATTAATGGCATTTTGGGAGTTCCTGAACCTGAAATTCGAGGTGACCTGCACTTGATTGCTGTGGTACATTGTACCTGTCACCTAGAAAATTAAGTTGTTTGAATGTTCATCTTGGGCACATGAATTAGGCACTGAAACACCTCCTCTGAGGACTAAGGCTCTTCAGGCTGCTTGTGATAATGTTTCATTGCATGTCTTTAGGATCTGTGTTTTGTAATGAGAGCCAACTGTTCAGGTCTCAGAAGGCACAAATTGCACCACTTATCTCTATCGTGGTGGCTATTTACACCAGGGTAGGACTTGGTTCTAATGCGTAGGGGAGATCAAATGTGAATACTTCTCCATTCATTTCAATGCTTTCTTTCCAGGGTTTTGGTCTGTGCTAAAATGCAGGTCAGTGCTCCTGAGTTTAGGTTTTAATTTGAGAAAGTTTCACGCTCCATCAAAGCTCTGGCAATGACCTTCAAAGCTGACATCATGGTTTAGGCATCTCGTGCACAGATACTTGAACCAAAAGATAGAGGCAACGTAACAAAATGGATGAGAACGGAAGAAACAGGTCAGGATTTTTCTCTACGGTCTTTAACAGTTTCTTTTACCATCAGGCTGTTCCTTTTCAAAGATAATATATCAATTATTTTTCCTTTGTTTCTAAGGGCCTGGGAGTCGAGAAGTGACTCCTCTGGCATTTTAGTATATTGGTGTAAAGAATACGGAGAAAGTTTTCACATGAAACATGTACGAGCCAGAGTTTACCCATCAAAGAAGCCAACATGGTTTCAAAGGATTTAAGAAGGCCTATTGTCTGCCACACTGATTTTTTTGTTGTTATATATGGTACATAAAGATGTTTCCCCTTTGGATGTTAGGAAACTTTTGTACTGATGGCATGTTTGTGGAATGTGTGGGAAGATCCTGAACTTCAATTCTGCCTGTGAACCAGACTCACGGTGAGATTTTTCTGATGAAGATGCATTTGGGTCCTTGCTGTAGTAGGGGCAGGACAAGGGCAAACCTGTGACCAACCTTTTTCATCTTGAAAGGGTAATTTCACCTGCCATTTCTGCCCTTGCAGAGCCTCCTTGGGGGCAAATCTTCCAGCAGAGCACTTTTGATCAAGTTTTCCTCCAGAAACTGAAGCAGGAGCCAGAGTCCTTTGGAAAGCTCTGCATATAAATATCTTGTTTAGTTAGTCTAATAAAGGTATTACTAACAGTGCTGCTTGGAGGATTTATTGGGGGATTTCACTAAGACAGTGTTAGCAGTGGAATTATAGTCATTCTCTGGTAAGACCTTGTCAATGCGAGAGAAAATAACATTGATCCAATCAGAGATATTTTACAGGATCAATGTAATATTCCTTTGCATAATCACAACCAAAGGATTATGGGCCTGTGCTGGGAGTGATGAAGGATCACTTGACAGATCACAGCCTCATTTGTTCTCATCCTTTTAACTGGTGAAGTACGGGCAGTTTTTAAAAGTCTGCCTCTATATCCCTGTATCTTAAATACATCAGGGCTCCTTCATGCCACAGACATTATATATTCACTCTATTGCTTTTAAACAATGTTTTTGGCTACATACATTTTTCATAGCTGAGCCATGCTGCAGCGTCTTGGTATGACCTTGAGACAATTCCCTCTGCAATCCAGGAAACCAATGTACACAAATTGGGAAATGAGGCCCCGAGGTGAGCAGGGAGGAGGAGAAGACAAATCAATATACAGCATGAGCCTTATAACCCAAACATCATAAGGGACTCTGAATAAGTTTGCGTAATTGAGCTTCTGGATAGTGCAGGAATTCCTCCAAGGGGATATGGGCATTGCAGACGGCAATGAATTCAGGAGGCTCAAGAGCATGCTGTGCTATGCTGGGAATAACTGATTATCAAACAAGTCCTCCTCATTGTTTACACTACTATCTTTGCATTTTTTTCAAGATCCCAGGAGTGGTCTATTGCTTTAATGACAGCTTTGTCATGCCTTGTGAAAGCCCTAAATCCCTCTACTGGCTGCAGTTACCGAGATATTCCCTTGGCTTTAGGCAGGCTTCTTCTGCTGTGGAAGAAAAGCTGTGTGTTTGATAGCTTCACCACATTTGACTGAATGGTTCCTTTGGACTTGCACGTACATCTCAGTAAAGGATGGAAAGGGAAAATGGTGGCTGAGGTGCAGAGCAATGGCTCGGCTCACTGATAATATCAGGGACCATTCAAACTCCAATCCGGTGGTTTCAGATGACTTCAACTGCAAGGCCGCAAAAGTTATTTGGGGAAGAAAAACCAGCTATTACAAGTGACATTTAAAATTAGATGGGACATAGCTCTTGTGAAAACACAGCAGGCATCAGCTTGTTCCCATCAGGGCTAGGGCTGATAACTGAACGTGTCCCTTTTTCAGTCATGGGCAGAGTCTAGCCTGCATCAGAGCACACAGCTTTGCTAGGAAGCTGTGACTAACATGAAGCATTTGTACAGAGGAGTATGTGAGAGGATGCAGGAGCCTTTCGGAATTAACCCTTCAAACAAGCTCAGGCTGGGGACGAAACCTCCAGCAGTCTGTGGTCTCTGCAGCTTTACCTTGCGCCAAGAAGCATGGGAAGGGGAAGAGGAGACAGGGTTACAGATCACAGACAGGTCATACCCTGCAGGCAGCACCAACCCTGGCAAAGTAGTCACGTTGCTGGCCTTGTTCTTGCAGGTTCATATTTGGCAATGCAGGTCTGCCACAGCCCTCACTGAGGGGTGATTTGTGGAGGAAGTCCCTTTGTGCTGCCTGGTACCTCCTGTGCCCTGTGGCACATGGCACACACTCCCTTCTTGTGCAGACTGTCACCGCCTGCCCTGCTACACCTGGGTGGGCTCCTGCTGCCCATGGGGACCTGCTACTTCTTTGCTGATGGCCATTTCCATGGGACCTGGATAACTCTGTCCTGCCTGTAAGCCTTGGGACAATGCCATGGGTCTGGCACTGTGGGTAGCACCAACATGGCAAAACAAGCTCAAGTTGCCAAAATCATTAAGTGAGAGAAATTGTGGTGCCATTTTATTTTCCTTCCTTGCTATCCTGAATAATCAATGATCAGATTGCCTCTGCAAAATGCAGTGCCAAGAAGTAATTGGTGATAGTGATCATTTACTGTATCAGCTCTGGCCACCACAGCTGTTGGACGTTTTTATATCCTTGCAATTCATGGGTGCCTGTCATTTGTTCTGTCAGTGAGTCTGCAGAAAATCTATACTAAAATGAGGTTAGGGGTTCAGACTTAAAACCAGAAAAATCAGAGCAAATCCATGCTGATAGTCGGTACTTCGGTGTGTAAGTTCAGGATGGACCCTTATATGGGATTTTCACTCTTAACTCACAGCATCCTGGTGTTGAGAGTTAAGTTAGATCATGGATATTTCTGGACTGTGCGTATTTTCATGTTAGTGGATCCATAGGCATATGATGAGCACGCCAGTGTAATTTGCATTTTAAAGTAGTCTTAAATAAGTTCTCATGTCTGCAGCTGGGCTTTGAGAAGATCATGTTCCCTGGAGTTAGCCTAGGGCAACGTGCTGAAGATCACACATAGCTTTTACTCTGTTCTTGCTCAAGCAAAACTGCTTTTAAGTCCAGGGGAGCTAAGTCAGCCTTGCTGAAGTTGGAAGCAAGCATGCCTTTGACTTCAGTGGGACACAGATTTTGCCCAGCATTAATTTTTGCTTGTGAAAAGTCTTAAAGAAAAAATGGGGAAAAGCCTTCTAAACCAGACCTCCCAGGGACTTACTAATCACTCCTTCTTGCATAGGTTCACTGCCATGTGAGTCTCCTGAAATATTACCTTGAGAGGAGAAGGAGGTTTGCCTAGAGAAAATGACCTATATACAAGGCAAGTGCCATGTAACATTTGCAGTTAATGTTTTATTTGTTGGTATAATAAAAGCATGTCAACAATTCAGTCTTGCCAATTTCCATTTGCCTGTTTGGCTGGGATAGGTATTTTTTTTCCTGAGGAGAGAGTAAAATTATGTTCATTTGGTTTTTTACTATGCTCCTGGCAAAGAAGAAGATTTTGTGCCAGGGCTGATAAATGGTTGAGTGAATTTTTTGAGGTTGTTACTCTGAACCACTGCCCAAAAAAGTTCAAGCAAAAATAATCTGAGACTTTATATCAATTCATATAACTACCTTTACAAATAAAAATGTTAGGTCTTTAGTTGAATAATCTAGTACACCTCTGACATTGCAGTCTCTTGTAGAACTCATTTCTTCTGTGAAAACTGCAAATGTAAACATTCCCTTTCAGTCTCACTCACAAATAAATAACGCAGATCTTCCTTGATGCACTTTGTGTCGACCAAAGAATTTCCATCACCTTATGCTAGTTACTTTTCCATTTTTCCCGGAGGGATTTGCAATCATTATGAGTCACTTTCCATTTTGACTTGTATTTGCATCAATTGAGCATGAGTGTGAGGCTTCGATAAAAGCTGCTCACTGCAGATAAGTGTGACCCTCATTTATGAGCAGGTAAGGTCAGGCCTTTCCATTGTAACCTCTTAGGGGCAATGCTGATCTTTCAGGCTATTACACAGGCTAGAGAAGCATGCCATGATGTCCATGTCACTGAAATTTTTATACCATCCCATCACAGTATCATCTAAACACCAACATGCACAACTCTGCGAGGAAATAACAGCTCAAAAACTGTCTGGAATAGATATGCCATGTATTATTAATTACCCAGTTGAAACATCTGTAGTAATAGTTGTACTATGGGCTCTGCAGTTCTATTCCCTCCACCCTTTTAAGCACTTATTTGAATATTGTTATTTATTTGAAGCTGCCTGGTGATGCCCAGGCTTGAGGAGCTTAACTGTGCTGCAGGCAGGGGAAGTTGGGCACTTGTGCGTGTGCGGTCCCGGCCGTCACACGGGCTTATTCAGCAAAATGGCCGATGTGGGCACAAGATGCGTAAATCGGCAAGTGCTGCAAGAAGAGCACTTAATTGAAGCTTTATCAAGTGCCTGCAGAGCTGACCTCCGAGCAGCAGCTGAACCACAGTTGGGATGGGAGCGAGCCAGCAGCTTTCACTGATGACTAAGCCTGTGTGCTGGGAAAGGATTTGCTTACAAAACTTGCCTGCTTTACACATGGCTGACAGAGCACTGCATAGCTAGGGGTGACTTAAATCATTCTGCCCAACTCACTTAAATTGTTCCTTTCAGCACGGATTCGTAGCTTTCAGCACACTTTGCTGACTCTGTAGTTGTGTACAGGGGGTTTAAGCTGGAGCCAGGCTGCCGACTGTCGGGGTCAGCGCGGTGCTAACAGCACAGGGGGTGTCAGACTGTGTGGTGACAAGACGGCATCTTCGGGCCTGTGAGGTCTTTCCGTGCTGCTCTGGCATTGGAAGAGTGGATCCAGCACGTTTCCCATCCCTTCTGCACGAGCATCTCCCTGCTCTGCATGTCTGCAGCTGTGTATGCAGAGACAGGTAAATATCCAAGAGTTGTAGGTATTTCCCTGTTAAGAAATGGATCCCATCGAACTGCACAAGCATACTAAACAGAATAAAGCCCTGAAGGTTGAAGGCAAAAGGAGAAAGAACTGTGTAGCATTTCACAAAGTAGAAATTAGTGGAGGACCAAATTACTTTGAAGATAAAATCTAAACAATCTTGACAGATAATTGGGAACTCACTGACAACATTCTACTACATGTCTGCAAAAAAACATAGCGCTATACATGAGAAAGAAGACAATATTGTTGAAAACTACAATAGCTTTGCTATGAGGGGAAGTAAAAATAGCAGGAAATAAAAATTGTGAATGGGCCTTTTCTCACATACAGGAAGAGGAAAGAGCAACACACTGAAATATTTGGAAACTAAAACCTTGGAACGATAACAGCTAGGTAGGAAAAGAAGTACAAGACGGAAAGCTATAGGTAGCTGTGTCAATACAGGAAGCAAAGCTCCAAAAGCTATTCAAACCCAGACACTTCAAGTAAATTATTATTCTATGCTTTGTAATAGCAAAGCATATTAATGATAGAAATGCTAACAATAGCATTTGTCTTTTGCCAAATGTAAATGATTAAGAAAACCTGTGGAAGTCAGGGATATCTTTAATAATGTTTAATTAATAATAATTTTTATTTCTCTTTTGGGAAAATCCTAGATGAGATATTTTTGCCATGTGATGACAACAAAATACTTTCTTTTCCAGCAGTAATTTAGACTGACAGAAGAGTTAATAAATTCAGTCATTTTAATTTAATTGATCTGAATAATTTGATTCCAAGCATTCTAAAAGAGCCAGCTAAGGAAATGTCCAGACTTAATTCATATAAATGGTAATTTTTAGAATTTGCCAGGATGCTGGGGAAATATCAAAGACCTAGAAGAAAGCTGATATTATTCAAACTCTTGAAAAGTGTAAATATAACAATACCAGGAAAAGTAATGTAGCAGCTAATGTAATTAATGAATAAATTAATAAAAAATTAAATACAGATATGCTAACTAATGCTAATTGAAATGGCTTTACAACAATAGATCTCATTACAGTAATTTTTGTTGATAAAGGCACTAGTGTTGATTGAATATTCCTTCTCTTCTTTTAGGCACTTGACAGGGTACCAGATGACATTTTTATTAACAAACTACAGAAATCAACACAATGCACATTAAATGGATTAAAAAGATGGGTAAATTATGGAGTTTAAAATGATATTTTCTACAGACATAAAGCAGATTTCACAGGATGTTACAGGTAACAGCTTTTGGCATTAGGCTAGCTATCATTTTTATTAAAGAACTAGGGAAAAACATGACAAAGTGATCCATAAAGTATATTAATAATAGTTTGGGGAGGCATAAATGGCAATGCAAACCAGGTAGCTCTGTGGAAATGGTTGGTGATGCACGCTTGGTAATGCAAGGCTTATGGAGCTCAACCAGCCAAGCTTAACAAAGAGAAGATTGAGAGATGGCTTCATCATAGGCTATAAAACTGCATATGGAAAGAGAACCTGCTCAGAGAGAACTCTCTATCTAGCAGGTGGATACCAGGTTCATCACAGGTGGAAGGCTGAGGTTAAACCAGCTGAATTCAAATGAGATATCAGTCCAACGATGGTTAGTGTCTTCCCCAGTTAGTGGGGAAGGTATTAACTCGAGGAACAGCTGCCTCTTGGAGGTGGCAAACTCCCCATTGAAAACACTTGAAAACTCAGATTGTATCTTTTGAACAGAAATGAATCCTGGACTGTCCCACGGCCTCTACTGATTCCAGAGCTGCCTTTATGATTGAACTTTACATGGAAGTTGTGTCTTTGGAAAATGAGTGCCTGACACCAGGAGTTCAGATTTTACCTGTCAATCAAAGGGTTCTCTGGCTTTCCTGAATGTAGAGCAAGACTTGGGGTATTTTATGTATGTAAGTACACAAAACCATAAATGCACCCACTTCAAAGCTTTGGTTTACTGGGTGGGTCTGGTGCCACAGCAATGCAGCCTAGAAGTGCTCTTAACCCAGGGCCACATTCTGCTGCTGCTCCAAGATCCAGTCAAGAAGATTTTATCAACATCATCAGCATTTTACTGTAGCATAACTCAGAACTGAGTTTACCCTGGCAAGTCAGCACTGCCAGTTGTCCCAGAAGAAGGGATGTGAAGGATGATGACAGGAGCAGGGAGGGAAAGAATATAAGGGAAAGTTACAGATGAAGGAGAGGTGCAGGAAAACCATCAGCAGCACAACAGAGTCTAGAAAGCAGAGAAATGGGAAAACTGCATTTTAAGCTGTAATTTTGTGTACATAAGGAAAAGAAGGGAGAGAAGTATTGCACAAAACCAGGCAAATCTGGGAAGGAAGAGAAAGAGCATGTACCTAAAGGACGGGGAGAGAGGAAAGGAGAAAAAACAGAAACATGTTTGTTAGTCTTTGTGACCTTCTGTTACACTTACTGAATTATTTATTCTGATATTTGCTGGTATCCTCCTGCCAGCCATTTATTGTCATGATATAAATAAGAGCAGAACCCCATAACTGCAGTTCCTGGAGGGATTTTGATGTTGAACGGCAGCAGGCACCTCCCCCCTCCCCCTGCCATCAGGCGATTATGAATTATATGCCGAGTGCCTCTAATAACTAAAGGGAAAGGGCTGCTCAGCACATTTGGAATGTAAATCTCATTTTTTTCTCTTTTGTAGGTCATGAAATGCAGCCCTTTTCTAAACCCCTGTGCTCAGATCACAAGCTACTGCTGCACACAAATTCCTCAGCCTGTCCTCTGCAAGGGTGACATTTCACCCAACGCTGAACCCCTCAGCATCCTGAAGGCTTGAGATAAGATTGTTATTATTGGTGTTTTAAACACAGGTATGCTGTATCATGTCACTTAAAAAGTGCTATGTAGATGCCATACCACATGGGAAAACAGACTATTAAAAAACTAGAGTTTTGCTGTATTTCGATTAAAAAGCAAGGACTTAAATTATGGGGGTTTTTTCCCCCCATAGCCTGCAGGTAGTCACGGGGTACAATTTGCAGGGAATCTGCACTTACTGACCAAAACTTCAGAAGTGTTCACTGCCTAGCCCCTCTCAAGCAACCCATATAAGAGAACAAGTGCTTTTGGGCCCCATATTTAGTTCCTGAGCTCTCACATCTCCTGCCATTGGCACTTCCTTTGCAGGAGCAGGCTCTGGGCTGCTGCTTAAGGAGCTGGTGACCTCTGGAGAAGATGCATGGTTCTGCTTTGCAAAAAATGAAAGGGAGAGAAGAATCCCTTAAACATTGATGGGCTGAACTTTTTGCTTTATGATTGGAGCCATTTAGTTGCGATTCAAGTCATGGATGGTCAGTTTTTGTTTCCTACTGTATGGCATTATGGGACATGCAGTTCAGACTGTGTTTCATTTTGGAAGAATAAGTAAGGTATGTAAGTAGTTAAAAGGAGGAGATGCAGGTAAAAGGGAAAAAAATTTAAAATTACTTGGTGCTTGTTTTGCTTTTGGGATAGAGTTTCTGTCTCTGGGGAGAAATTAACTGTTCTACACAACTTAAATCTCTCTGAAATCCTTAAAATAGAGCTCTGGGAGTGACATGGCACTGAGGCCTTGGTGCTGGCCAGTTTCACCTTATCATGTTCACTGAGAATATTTCCAGCCCAGCAGAGTCACTTTGCTGACAGCCGTGCAAAAGCTCCAATATATTTTCTTGCTTGCAAATTAAGTGTTCCCGGCAAACCACCCTGCTACTTCAGTTATCATCACTGGAGAACGGATGTCCTCAGGGACTCAGAAAGGACCATGCAGTCTCTCACCCATGGGTTTTAACTTGACCTTGCTCACATCACTAGTGACCAAAAGTCATTACCATAAGTGGCTTATGTGAAATGTATTGGTCTCAGTCAATTATTAGCAGACAGTTGTCTGCATTACCAAACCACCATCCCAAATGCTGCTTTTTTGGGAAATCCTAAGCATAGTCAGGGTCAGTACAGCTGGACTGAAACCTCAGCAAAAGCACAAGGAGAACAGACTTTAAGTTTCCTGCTTATTCACTTTCAATAGAATGAAAATAACACAAGCTGTAAAACAGCTGCAAAAGGTATTTCAGGTCTGCATAAATTAAAGCAGTCTCTGAGGTTGCTCTGACTTACCCATGGGACAGTCACCCATCTTCAGAAGATACCAAGGTGGCACAAAGCCTTTCTGGTAGCCTTTGCCCCTGTCTCTGCTGAGGCAGAGCAGAGACCAGCAGCCCAGGCTGTGCCCAGTACATCAGTTTTTACCCAGTGTGCCAATGCAACACCACACTCAGCCTTGGTCTACACAGCATATCACACTGTGGACAAACAGGGACGCTGTCTGCCAGGTCTTTTTGAGCCACAGAGAACCATCAGACTTGCTGTGACTACCCAGAGGTACTCAGCGTTGTTGGGGTACAGATGGGGTGAGATGCAGAGCCAGAGCCATGGCCCAGGAGGAGAGAGAACAGTTGGTCCATTTTGCTTGAAGCTACAGGCAGCAGATTTTCAATCTGGGAAAGGCTTGCAAGAACTGATCCGGAAATTCAAAATAGCGGATTTTTCTCAGAACTGAAACACCAAAGAAGACATTTAGTGTGAGTCAGCTGAAAGCCCCTGTTATAGTAACTGAGATATTTCATTTTGATTTTGCTTTATTTATTCATTTATCTTGGTAAGCACGTGTTGACTACAGCCTGCTGCTAAACCCCCAGATCTTCCTCTCTTCCACCACTCTCCTCTCCCCAAGCCATGGCAGTTGAATCGTGTTTGAAATGTCTCTGTGCACAGCTGTAGGGAAACAGCACTGGGAAGTGCCTTCTTGGAGGCCAACTCTTTGCTGTTACTTAAACATGTCTTTCTGGCTTCCCCTGCAGCTGTGTGTAGTCCTGCAGTCATGGGTACATTAAAATTCACCTCAAAACATTAAGACTGAGCTTCAGGATGAGATTTCTACCAAGGGGCCCAGCAGAAGGTCTAGTCCTCAACTAAGGACTGTGTATCTAATTTTGAGTTGACTACTGTCCTGAGGAAAAACACTGCCTCAAAGCATAAAATCTAAACAGTAAAAGAATTATTGAGATATTCTGTTTTCCCTTTTTTGCCAAGAAAGTCAGGTGCCTTGTCTGCAATCTCACAAAAATCTGAGCTAGAGCTGAAGTGTGTCCAAAACTCTTGACCTCTAGTCTTATGCCTTAGCTGTAAGAGCATCCTTTCTTCTTGAATAGCTCTAGTAATGGTCTGCCTAGAGAATGAAGGGAAATGGAGACTCTTGTCTCCAGTATTATGACTCTGAATAAAGCCTCAGGTCAATGTAATCAGATATACAGAAAAAAGAAGAATGATGTCTCTATGACATGGTTGAATTACTGGTATTGCAGAGCTGGTCCAATTTTTTTTTTTTCATAAATGGTAAGCGTATCAATGTGGGGGAGAATGAAAAGGTTTTGTGAATTTTTGTCAAGCACGGTGACAAAATAATCACTATAGTGTCAGATGGCAAGGAAGGGTCAAGGGAAACAAGGCAGTGAAAAAGTAAACTTTTTTTTCAGCATGACAGATGTAATGGTGAAAAGTATGACAATTTTTAATATTCTAAAAATAGACTTCCATTTTTTAGGGGATATTTCTCAAGGAAAAACTGATCCAGTTAAAAATCAGAGCATTTCATTATTGTTTTACCAAAACATACTGGGTTGACCTAAAATGAGTTTTTTGTCTTAACATTTCACTGAAAACCTTGAAAAATTTTATTCAGCTTGATTCAAATTTAATTTTTTCCTGATTTTTTCATTTTCCCATCTGTTTCTGATGGAGCTTTCTTTACTGAATCAACACTCTAACGTTTTCTAGCTTGATCTTGCACACTTGAATGTGAAAAAAAAGCAAAAATAAGTTGAAAATTAAATGCATTAAATTTTAATAATGTGTAACTTTATTATGGATAAGTAAATATTTCATCCCCCTTTGCTTTCTTTAAAACATCCTCCAGCCCATTGACTCTAGTAATGGGCCAGGTAAACATCTTGACCTTTATCTACTCAACTTAAAATCCCTATAAATAACTTTTATTGGTTTCTGTCCTCTGCAGCTATACGAAGTGTCACAGGTAAGAATGTTATTGCCCCAAACTGACAATTATGTTTTCCATTATTTTGTCTTTTGCTTTCTTTTTCTTCTTACATAGTTTATAAAGTACAAAGACAAGAAAAGTCAAAAGAAAGGTCTTTGTTCAAATAGAGGTAAAATTCTGCTGCAGACAGAAAAGTGACTTTGGAGAAAAATGACATCGCCAGACTTTGTATTTATTCTCTTCAGTGGCATCTAGATCAAATTTACTTGGTTTTCAAGGTGATATTTCTAACCAGCCAGCCCTTAAACTCAAATTGGGATCTGAAAGTCAAGCTGTGTCCTTTCTGACTCATGCATAATCATCCTTAATAAAGTTTCTATAGACAGGATTTAGCTGACAAGTTGGTGTTTATCATACACAAGACAAAAGAGATTAATCCAAGCCATTCATCCATAGCTAGGCTGACTCTTCATCATTAGCTGGTTAATGTGTGCTATCTGTAAAGCAAGCCAGAACAGGATGATCCAAAGAGCAGATGTCCTAATATGAAGTTGATTTTATGCAATGCTTTCCTCCACCACAAATGCATTTAATTTTAACAAACGATTTCCCAGACAAATCCACTGGTGAGCCCCTGTGATACTAGGCCTGGGAGAAATCCCTTTTGCTTTCCTTCCCCTCATGTATGTGCCCATCTTCTAGCTTCCAAAGCAAAATGTGTTGTGGGATTAAAAATGGGAAGGAGTGGGGGCGATGGGACAAGGTAGGAATATCTGGGGCAAGACTTTGTACCACATATTTCCTTGTGATCCTGTCACTGAGCTTCCTGCACTATGTGAACACAGCTATACATAATGCAAGGCTGCATGGGTTGTGTGTAGTGATGGATGGTGCTCTGCAGTGATGTCAGGATTGTGTGATTGTGGGATTTGGGGGTCCTTTGCTGTCCCAGCAGTAATCACTGTATGCTCACACAGAGTAAACATGAATTTAGCCAAACCAATTTTTATTTAAGGCAAAATGCAATGGAGACTTTGAAAAACATGTTGAAGCCTTATTTTCTGATTATTATACTGTATTCTGATGCTCCATCTATTGAGATTTTTCAGAACCTGTGTCTCTACTAATGGAAAAAGCAAGATATGAAAATAATCTGGAACTCATGCCTGTCAAAAAGAATCAAAAGCCTGGAGATCAGCTCAGAAACTCAGGATAGGACATTCCATGTTAATTTGCAGAGCACCGTTTGCACTGCATATATGGAAGCATTATATTGCAGTTCAAGGTGGTGATAGATTAATTCTATACACTTCTGATGCATACACACCTAAAACCATCACATCAAGCCTTGCACAAAACTTTAATAGCAGTGTCTCAACAAACAAAGAGGAGTTCAAAGAAAAACAACAAAAATTGTCAGGATGGCTTCAGGATTGATTTAGGTTGAAAGATTAGGTGTGCTTAAAGTGGGTAAGAGATGATGAAGGCGGGCATGCACTAAGAGACTACAAATATTTGGTGGGTGTTAATGCTGAGAGGAGAAGAATTACTTTGTGTGATTCAAAGGGGTATATCATAAGAAATGACACCGAAGGAAGTGACAAAACAGTCTGAAAACTACAAAGAACCTTCTGCTGTCAAAACACGTAGTACTGTGTTATCAGTGAAGTATCTACAGAGGTAGGTAACAGGCCCTGGAGGCAAAACTTGGGAGGCTATGCTGCATGGAGTCAGCCTGCTCTGGAAGAGAAGTAAACAGGAGATTACCTGTTCACCTGTCTGGGACAGCTTTCCTTTATCGCACTTTTTGTTTCTTCCAGCACTACCAGTTACTTTTCCATATGTTCTGGCAAACAAAAATATGCCAAAGTGTTGACTGTCACTTTTGAGATTATATATACTGATCAATACTAGTTGCATTTGAAAAAATGAATATTATGGAAAGTCATGGAGGTAACAGACATCTGCTTCATTACTACCATCAAAGGAGCCTTTTAGTGCTATAGACCTTGTAGGTCTTGTTACCCCTTTCACATTAGTGAACCTCTGCCCTGACAGAACAAGATGATCAAGAAATATTAAAAATACCAGCTTTGCGAATGCATCAATTATTCAAATGACCTCTTCTAACCAAATATATCTAATTTGCATATTAATTTATTGCTACATGGTTATGACTTCTGTATTATGTTCCCAGTGAGTATACAAATTTCAGGAATCTTGTTAATTTAGCCCAATATTTCAAATATGTTATCTAAATATCCAGTCTAAACGCATGAAAAGCTGGTGAGTTAACCCATCAGGTACCTTGCTACACAGGTAAGAAGAACCTGGTTTTTTTATTCTTCTGTTGTGCTGATTCACAAATTTCTTCATAGCCAGAAGCCCAGCTTCTCTTCTGGGTGTAGGCCCTAGCAGGAGCCCCCACACGCTCAGGGATGAGATCTGTGTTACTATTAATGTTGGTTTCTTCAGTAAACTTCAGACTGCTTTAATTTTTTTCATCCGCAGCACAGTGGACTCTTTACATCCAAAGATGGTGGCTCTGGATCAGACCTTTGGTCCTTGCTTGCTAAATATTCTAGAGGTCATTTTTGGTGGGCCTGGGCACTGCCCCAGGTCTGAGGGCAGGGTGCGGACAAAAATCCAAGAATGCGAGGAGAAGGATGCTCATCCCAGGGGTTTCTGAAGGAATGAGTCGAGTAAGAGACACAAGCACAAGTGTTGTCCAAGCACTGGTGCAGGGGTGGAAATTTTGGGCACTTTTCTCTTGTTCTTTGCTTGACAACTCATTTATTTCAGTGGCTGTTTACTGGTGGAAGGGGAGATAGATAAGGCCCCTAGCTGTTAATTGCTTCTGCCAAAAGAACATTGTAAATAATCCTAGGAAAATTTATGAGGGGATTTGTTTGCCTTTTATCAGTTAGAATTTTTCTTGAGGGAAAAGGAAACACCACATTTCACTCACGCTCGGCCATCGCAGGGCCAGGCCCTGACTGGGCGCCATTTGCAGTAGCTGCGATCCCTCGGCCCAGTGCCCCGCACCGCGGGCAGCCACCGAGGCAGTGGTGGGGAGCTCCACCCTGGGCATGGCTCCTCCTTGTCTCTGTTGGGAAAACAAGCCCCTCTCACCACCTGGGGCTGCTGGCAGGTGCATTTCCCCTCAAACAGAAGTGGTGCCAGTTGGTGGCAATTAAGGACCCTCACGGCCCTGATTGGCACCACCTGGGCTGCCCACACCCGTCCCAGGGGCCATTTCAGCGCTGCCTGGGGGTGGTGGCTCTTCCCTGAGCTCTGCTGTGGGGTGCTGGTTTACACTCTGAGGGGTGCCATGGTCCTGGCTTACTCCTTGCTATGATGCTGGACCCTGTGCTCAGTCTTGTGTGCCTGTGTCTTTCATGATGCTCTGCCTGCCCTTTCAATGAGGTATGTGCATGGCTGGGTACAGGCAGGGTCTGGTTTTGTGCACCTGGACTCCCCTGAGGCTGCTGGAAGCAGGTGTTGAGGTGTCTCTGTGGTTTGGGGCCAAGGTGCTGTGGTCTCTGCAGTCCAGACCACCAGGGTGGGCTTTGGTGCTTTCCCGGACTGGATACAGCTCTTCTTGCAGGCAGATTGTGCTAGCAAAAGCAGCAGCTGGCTGAGGCCCCTTGTGTGCCTTGGAGGGTAGCTCTGTGCTACAGAGGTGGCATCCCCTTCAGATGGGGAGCTTCCCTGGTCTGGGAGGTGACATGGGACCTCCTCGTGGCTTTTGTAGATCTCAGTTGTGCAGCCTGAGAAAACAAAACACCACATTAGCTTGGGGATGGCGTGGCATCTTTTGCTTGCCTGTGAAGACTTGGCTGTTGATTTGGGGGATCATCTTAGGCGGAGCTGTGGGGGTTTCTTGCATGAGCCACCTAAGGAAGTGGCATCCACCTGGGGAGTGCTGGTGCTAGGGCTGGGTGGTGCACTAGGGCAGGCTTGGCTTGCAGAATAGCTGTGTGTGATCCTGGTAACAAAAGCAGTGGTCTGTGAGGTTGTCCCCATGCAGGCTGGATGTTCAGCTTGTTTGTTTTCCATCTGGGGAGGCTGTAGCTTGGAGTCTTCATGTGCCTGAAAGCTTCCCCTGAAGGTGTCCTGACCCTGGCAGGACATGACGGCTCCATGCTTGTCGGTCTGCAGGGGAGCAGGGCTTGGTGTGACTGGGCCAGTGGAGGTGGTGAATGAGCACTAAGGGAAAAGTGCTTCATATGTGTTTGGTCTATGTTTACTAAAGAGTAAGTGAAAATAGAGTTAAAGAACAGAGAATTTATCAATGCTTTCCCACAAAAAGCTTTGGGGGCCAAAGGGATCAGGAAAATTAGGTTCAATTGAGTTAGTGGGACTCCTCCTGTTTAGTGTTGTGTCCTCAGTTTGGGGGTTTGAATGTGTGCGGTTGGTGACTTGCAAGAGCGGCTGGGAGTTAAAATCTCTCATGCTGCATCCTTGTTTAGGTGTTTACCCAGTGAATACTGCAGTGTGCAATTTAACACCTGTGTGTAGTTTCCTTTCTTGCACTGACTCTGCTCACTGGAGCAGCTGCTCACACAGGTCTCTGTGTGCTGGCACAGAGCCTTGGACTGGCCAGCCCCAGGAGTTTGTACTTTGCTGCAGTGTGTGTAATTATTCACCTTCTGACTCAGTCAGCACTACTGTGTGTGTCAGCATGTAATTTTTCGCTGCCCTAAAGTAATGGTCTTCGACCAATGGTCCAGGAACTATTTCTATGGGTTTGAGAAAGATAATGAGAAAAGTGAGGCTATTGTCATTAGGCTGAAATTCATTATTCAGGGATCCATACCTCCATCTGTGATGCTTTATAGGTCCATGAGTTTCAATAGGTTGAAACAAGTGGCTCTGACAGCTTTCTTACCTTCTGATGGTCCCTTACATAGTGCAATATCACCATTTTTTTTCCCCCCTAGAGTAACAAGCAGGAAGAGTACTAGGTCACACTTTTGTAGAGCTAACTATCACCAGGAAGATATAATGGTGGCAGTCTAATTGAGTTGACATTTTATGTATTAGAAGTGATTATACTAAATGAATTTTATTGTGATATGTATCACATTGTGTGAAGTTTTAGGGGATAACTCCTACTTTGTGCCAGATGTTGCTGAGAGGAATATTATAAATGGCAAAAGTATTAGAAAGGCTGTCTCTTTCATGCAGGATTTATGTCCAAGTTCTAAATTTTAATACTCTTATTGATACTTGAATTTTATTCTGTGCACTGTTTGACAACATCCATTCCAAATGTGCAAAAAAAAAAAAATCTAGTTCTAAAAAAAATGGAGGTTTAAAAAACGTATGTGATTGACAAATATTGGCTTAATTTTTATTTTCTTCTGGTCGTTGATCAATAACCAGATATTCGGGGTAGGTTTTCAGCTGTTCTCCATGAGTTTAATTGCTAGATTCTGGGAGCTGAATCTTAACAGACAAAATACTGTGGGAAATGTTGGTAAAATACAAAAGGTTACTGCTTTGTAGTTGGCTCATACTGCAGAATTTGATGCTACTCTTTGTAAGTGCTGTGGTCGTGTCTAAAAAGATCATTTGCCTGGGATATACTGCTAGAGTTGGGATTGGTGGGAACATTATCTATACAGTGGGGGTTTTCTTTAGAAAATATTGTAATAAATCCTCCTCTGAAGAACTGCAGTAATGGCTTTCGGATTTCATATCTGTGCGTCTCTTGTATATCCAAAAGATATGATGCCCATGTGCCTTTTCAGCTTTATTTTGTGTATTTACATTTATCTTAAGTGGCACAGGCACAGTGAGGGCAGATTGCACAGGGGTATTTTTATTAGGAAAGCCCAGTACTACGAGTAGCTGTAAAATTTGTCTAGACAGAAGAATAGACTAAAATAGCAGTGGAACATGGGCAGGAAGGAAAGAAATACAAGTGTGTGTGTGTGTTGATGGGGGGAGTACACAGGGCTGCTTATTACCTTCAGGGCAAATCATCAGGAACATGTTTCCACTGGTAAAGGAAAATCTTGAGGACAGACGGAGTCCCATGGGTGAGAGCTGTCTGAAAAATGAGAACATAGTTGTGGAAAGGTAGTACCAGACTTTTTAGATAGGGTTTTTTTGGTAGTTCAAGATAGGCTCTTTTTTTTGTCTTTCCTCCCTTAAATTTCAGTGACGTCTTTAAAGTTTTTCAAGTTATTATAATGGAATTCTTTTCTAATTGTTATATTGAAATTTTCAGTAATGTTTCTGTAAAAGTATAGTAATGGAAGTTGGCAGGAATAAAAAAAACCAAACAACATGGAAGACTTTGATTATTTGGTTATGAAAAATGGTGTTTTAATTTAAGGCTATTGTCCTGGGATCCAGTTCACCACTGCCCTATCTGCATTGTCACGAAATATTTCACAGATGTGATGCCAATGCCCTCGTGGGGGGCCTTGCTGTTTCATGCCTGGGCTCTTGTAAAGCTCTTGTTGCTGTTGGGCAGAGTCCTATCTAGGAATAGCTCCTTTGAGTGAAAAATAGGAGTTGTAACCTGTGTGAGAACGGATGTTAAACCGACAGGATTTTAAAGTGTTTTATAAGTGGGGCAAAGCATCAGGGTACTCCAGAACTTTTGATAGCTGTTGCCTGGCTGCACAGAAATATTTCACTTTTCTCTCAGAGTAATATTGGGGGAAATCAAAGAACACGAAAAACTGGGACACTGAGATGATTGGTTTAGGAGTTAATTTTTTTTTTGAAGCAAAATCGGTAGGGCCAGATTTCAGAGCTTTATTCATGTTCAGTAGTAGTCCCTTTAAAATCACCTTCCTTCTCCTGACTTAACGCACATTTAAAAGAGTTTTAAAAGCCCTATTAATGGTATCAAAATCTGGCTTGTGCCTTGGCACAAAAAATGGGGGGAAAGACAGGAGATCATCAGGGTCTGTGGCTCTAGTAAGAGCAAAGTTTGGAGAAAGGGATAGAAAAAATTATTAGTAATGAACTGAAATGTAAGATTTTAGTTCAGTACAAGACAGAATTGAGTGTAGTGATAAACTGTGGAATTGGATTTTGAGACAAATGGTAAACTCGGGTTGCCTGAAGCTTTTTTAATTTGTTTGAGAAACTGCTTTAAGCCATCTTTTGCAGTGTAATTTCATATATTTAGTTTTTAACTCCTGAATTAGAGTGCAGCATCGGGAAGAGAGCAGAGAAGCACTTGGCCCATGTTAGTGTGACCCCAACCCTTGATGCAGTAATGCTGTCCCCCTGACAATGCAGAGCTTATGGGGCACGCTTCATGGCATGAGGAAGAATGCAGTAGCTTCCTGGTAAATGTGTGTTTTCTGAATCTTGCAGTACTGTAGAGAAGATGGAGTAAATTGTCGTTTTCTGAATTTTAGAAAATCATGCTTAAATTGGAAGCTTTTAAATGCTGCTACTACTACTACAGCATAAGGATATGTGGAAAAGCATTTATAGCTTGAAGCCTTGCCGACTTTATTTGGTGTGGGCAAAGAAAGTGAGTTTCAAAGCATGTTCTCAAGCGAAAGATTTGGTATTTGCAACCTAAATCACACGGCACTGTGTGTTTCCTGGGAGGGTGATTCCTCTAAGCACCCAACTGTTAACTGGGAGTGTGCAATTAAAAATGTATGCTGTGTTTGTCAGCTCTTTAAACTGTTCAAGCTGGTTACATAAGGTGAAGAAATTCATTACATAAGTTACACCATGAATTGCAAATTGTTTACTTAGTTGTGACAGCCATAGCTTAAGATATTTGTAGGCCGAGGGTTAGTCAGCAAAGACATTTATGAATCATTTTGAATAATGCATAAATTTCCGATTTTATTTGCAGCCTGTTAGCAGACAATTAACAAAGAGAAAAGGGTAAAACTTGTCAGAGATGTATTTAAATGACTGTCTGCTCCAGATTACTGACTTAAGCTGGGTCGCTGGGTTTGTACTGTTGTCTAAATTTGGCACTTCATATCTTGCTGTCAAACTCCTGAGTCATCTAGGCTTTTGAATGTTTTTCTGTATAGCTGTATAATTACAGTGAGAAAATAGACTAAGTACATTAATAAGGCTTAATTAAAACATGCATATGTACAAATACTCATGTATACAAATGAAAGTACCAAAACTTTTCTGTTCTTCTGGTTGAGCACCAGACACAGTGGTACTCTGCAGTGCAAATTCTCTGTAAACTGTGTTTCAAGTCCTTTCTTCTACGTGGGTATAAAATTCAAACAGCCTACTGATATGTTAGGAAATTCTCTAATTGTAAAAAATGTTGGTGTCTGAGTTTGCTTATTTCAACTCCAACTTTTCCAATGGAATAGCTTGTTTCCATTCCAGAACAAAAATAATCTAGATTACTATCAAGTGGTTTGCTTGTAACAGTGTACTGGATTTTCTGCTAGTATGAATTTTCAGAAGAAATCTTACCTTTATTGCAAAAATCAAGTTAAAAACCTTATTACAGTACTGACTATCCCGAGTGTGTGTTCTGGGGTTCTGTTAATTCCAGCCAAGTCGTATGCTCTGGACTGTTCACTGAGAACCTTTTGTGTCAGGTGCAGGCAGTGAGAGCCACCTGCTGCATGGCAAGGGTTTGTCGTCTTTTCCTGAGGTGTGGGTGACTCAACTGGCTGAGCTGTAAATCTGGGATCCCATGGCCTGTGGGAAAATGTAGGGTCTGGCTGTGCCCTTCCTTCCTCCCCGCTGGCCCATGAGAGTTCCTTAGAGGTGCCTGAAGGTCGCTTGTGCTGACAATTTGTGGTCTGGCTCAGTTGCTAAGTTAGTTGAGGATTATCACTTTATGGATGTCTGGATCTGCCTTTTCTTCTCTTGGCTAAAGCTTTTGGGATGATTGACAAATGCAGGGGTGCTGTTGGCCAACGTGTTTTCTTGCAAGAAAGGTAATTTTGGGACTGGAATGGCTCACAGCAAGTTGGCTGCATGTCAGCAGAGCAGCATGACGTTGACCTAATATAAAATGGCCTCTAGCTCTGTGATCACCTATTTGATGTAGTTTTCATGTAGTTTTGTGGTGATTGAGTGTTTATCATTCTGGAGATCTTCCAGTGGAAAACATTTGATAAGTACACAGGAACGTTATTGAAATGCACTTCATTGCATAGCAGGAAAATGTATATTTAATTGTTTCTGCAGTTGCTGGATGCCCAGCTTGGCAGGGGAATTGTTCCAGAACCTGATCCATATAAGGACTTCTGGTGTTGGTGTGTGTGTGTGAGCCATGCCTTGCTTTGAAAGGTAGAAGTGCCATGCTTTGCATGCTTTGAAAGGTAGAAGTGACCTCTGTTTCCTTCCTGAGTTCAGAGGCAAAGAACCAAGTCACCCTGTGAAGGAGGCAAAGGAAATTTTGAGAAATAATTTGTAAGTTTCCTTTTTCCACTGGGGTTGTTCCCACCCATCTTGACTAACTTATTTTAGCAGAGTAAGTGAAAATTTAATTTCCCTTAATATTGACGTTCCCTTCTCCATTGCTTTTCTAGTATTTTGTGTAGCTTTCATCATGATAGAAGCAAATCTATAAGACAAAACAACTAAAAAATTAAACTAAGGAAAGCACATTAAACAGGAATCAGTTTCAGTTCTCCAATAGTGTGAAAGATGCAGTTTGTTACCAGGAAAAGTAATTTCAGAATTTTTTTTACCCTTCAGAAGAAAACACTAATTAAAGTATTCCCTGCTGCTCTGTTGTACAAGGCAGTGTACCTCTGATGCTGTTCAGAGGACTTTGAATGGCTGTGCTGAGCAAGCCTTATGGGTGGGTAATGGTGGTTATAGTGGAATGGAGGCTAGAGGTGGTTTTTTCTTATTAAAAATGTTAGCTGAGTAGAGAGCACTTCAAATAACGCAGTGAGGTCATAGTGGCAGAACTTCCAGAGGAGAATTAAAATATTTAATTACTCTTGTGTTTTTCTCCTGTTCATGTTCAAGGAATTCAGATCATTCTCACTGTCTTCTCTTGACACCTCTGTGCAGGACTAGGGAGAGTTGCTCCATCAGTGTAGTCTTCTGCTATTGCAAACAACTGCTAGTTATAATCCCAGCCACAAATGGATGTACTTTAGATATTAAGTTCTCCATTCCTTTCAGGCATAACTCTTGTACTAATATAGATGCTAATATGAACAAATCTCATGAATCTCTTTCCTGTGGCTTTAGCAGGTGTGTTTGCTAATATCCCACATTTGGAGTGTGTTGTAGTGAATTTGCCTGCTTTGAAATCCAGGTAGATGACTTAGTTGGGTTTGGTTACTACAGTGGGACTTGCAGTCAGTACAGAGAAACTTTGGTGAGGCCAAGCCTTGAGACAGAGCCTGTGTACCTGTTCTACCCTGCCTGGGTCAGAGGCAAAACACTCAGATGAAACTGGGCACAAATCACCAAGGTCACAATACTTTGTGCACTGTTCCCCAGACATTTGCTTCAGTTTAGACTGCTGATCATGAGTGTTTTGAGTAGCCTGACAGAACGTGTGTGTGATTCTGGGGCAGTCAGAATTCTTTCAATATGTGATTTTCCCCTTCTTGATGCTCCTTCACCATTGTCACAACTTGTTCATTGCTTAGATGCCTCCAGCTGCAGCTCACTGGCATGGATCAAAAAAATTGGGTGGTGTTTATAAGCTGAGGAAAATAAAAGTATCACACTCTCAAATTTATATTTGACAAGGAAGAGGGCTGAAAGACTCAGAAGTGTTGCTTGGCAATGTATGAAAAAACAGGCAGCCACCTTGAACAGAGATTTGTCATCTTGCCAGGGAGCCACAGAGAGAGAAACCAGCACAAGCTGCGTTCAGCCACCTGAACATCATTCGGCCATAGTTAGTTGTGTGATAGCTTTGTAATACAGCACTTCAGTTTCCTGTGGCCTGTGAACCATTCTATTTAGAGCTTTAATTCCCAGAATATGGAATTTTTGTTTGATTTAATGGTTGATGATTACTTAAATATGGAGAGTTATGCTTGGAAAAGAATGCTAGTTGTGGCTGAGACTAGTTATTGGAAATGGAGAGAGATGCAGAAAGGGGAAACCTGAGTGGTGCTGCATTTTTCTATTCTCCTTAAAACAAAATGCTTTGATCTCCAGATGAAGCAACTAACACAAGAGTTCATGTTAATTGATACCACTCAATCATCAATGCACTCGGCTTCTGCAAAGAACATTAGTTCAGCAGCACTGGCAGAGCATCAATGGAAGTTAATTTTAATGGCAATTTGGAGCCTGGCTTATTTCTCTTTTAAAAGGTTTTTGTACATGAAATAAATTTTTATTGCTAATTCATTTCATTATCATCTGGTGTGGGTTCATGCTAAATAGTGCAGTTCACCTTTCCTTTTCTGGAATAGGGAGAAGCTACTGCCCCTCCCTAAACACTCATGAGTTATAATTGTTGTTTGTAGTTCAGAGAGGTGAACTGCAGGGTTAAGGAACCCAAGGTTAAACCAATGAAAAGGATATTTATTTTTAATATTGAAACAAACTGCAGTTCTTCCAGCCAGGTAATTCATGACACAGGAGTCTGGGCCTGCTTGCCGAGACACTGTATGAACTCTGTGCTTCCCCTTTCCTTCTGACTGATGGGAGCAGCGTAGAAATGAAAGATGCTGTCAGAACCTTCCATCATGCTTTTAAGTGATGTGGCAGAGCAATGCAGTTCAGAAGGCCTGACTGCATCCCTGCTGCAGCACAGCTGCAAGCGTGCACCTTGCTGCAAGTGTGATGGTACCCATTTCTGACAAGGCACTCGAGTGATTATCCCTGTTCTAACTCTGGGCTGAGGATCCAGCAGGCACCAACATTCTCCAGAGAGAGATAAGTAACTGACTATATCTTGCATAGCTTAAAAATGATTTTAAAATCTCCTCAAAAATATTTTCCTAGCAAGAGTACCTGTGGTGATGTGAGTCCTATTAGAAGTGAGACTGGCATCCTTCAGCTATTGTGCACAACGGCCACATTGTATTACTCAGATTCACTTTATAGGATTAGGAGTAATAGCTGAGGGGAAATCATGCTCAGCTTCATGTCCAGGTAAGCACATTTGGGTCTCTCATTCTGCAGTATCAGTGGCGAGAAGCTGCAGAGCTGTCCAGTGCTGAAGTGATTCAAGTATTATACTATTGCCATGGGTCATGTGCAACTGTTTGAAGTAAATCCCTTTACTGTGTTTATACTTCTTGGCATGGAACCAGGTCTCCAGAATGATCAAAGCCTCAGACTCAAATTATCCTAATTGGGCAAAAGGCATCTGACTAAATCAGAGGAGCATGAGTTGAGGCTCAAAGGTGGCCACAGAGGAAATGTGCAGCTTGCAAACACAGATGACTGTGTCCTACTTCCTCATGGCACCTCAAGAGCCCACATGTTCTTACTTCCTTTTAGCGTACAAGATTCTGAGACTTCTAAACAACCAGGACTATTTCAGACTCTGTTTTCTGCCATGGAATATAATATAAATAATAATATTGCAGGCTTAGCCTCAAGTAACAACTCTTGTGGGTAGACATGTATGGTTTGAGCATCATGAGATCATTCCACTTGACTATGTCTTTTCTTGAATTTTGAATATTAGTAATATATGTAGCTGTTATGTTTTACTGTTTAAGTATATCTGTCTACCCCAGTACAAAATCAGCTTATAGGTGTGATATTAGAGACATGCAGAAGCACTTGAAACTTTTATCAAATGGTGAAGAAATTTGGTCTGGGACAGTTTCACAATCACACGGTGCCTGGGCTCATGGTAACATGGTCCAAGACTGAAGTTCCTAGTCATTGCCACAGCACTGCTGAATTACAATAAATGTCACCAAGTCTGTAGGAAATCTAAACAGAGAACCAAGGTATTTTCTTTTGCTCGCTCTTTTTCAAGACAACATAAGTGTTCTTAAATATCATGGCCTGTATGTCAGGAGTACTTCATATTCTTCATTAAAGTAAATCATTGTCATGCAATTTCATAATCAAACCTCTATTCCATAGTTGAAAGTCTATAGAGTAATAGATGAATACTGTTATTTTTCATTTCTTAAGAAAATGTGGGTATTTTCCTGTAGAAATGGTTTTTGCTGGAATGTGGGAAATACTACCTGGAAATTTATGTTTTCTGCCTTTCTCTACAATTCTAGACCACTTGCTCACTCATTTTTGGGAAGATGTTTATTAAATCTTAGAAAAATATTAAACCTTTGGAACTCTGGAAGAGTTTGAAGACAGGCTGGATGGGGCTTTGAGCAACCTGATCCTAGTGAAAGGTGTCCCTGTCTGTAGCAATGGGGGTAGAATTGGGTGGCCTTCAAGGTCCTTTCCAATCCAAGCCATTTTATGATTCTCTATTTCCCAAGTATCTTTAGTCCTTTATGAAGTATCAACATCCGCTCTTGCCTTTGTGTGTGCTCCCAGCAAAGGCTTCTCTTTTGTGTGGATGAAGTCACATTCATGCATATTTGAGAACTATTCACTTAGTGATATTTCAGGATTAGAGTATTTTACTTAAACTGTGTCCCTGTACTGAGAACCTTTCTCCCTGTATCCTGCATCTGCCGTGGCTATCTTCAGAAAAGCTGTTTAATCCTTAAGGTGTAAAATCCACCACATTTGCAAATGAGTTATACAGACATATATCATAATGTTATCAATTCCAGATATTGTGCTATTTTGTCTTTTATTTCTCATTCCTTTCAGAGCTCTGTTCTGCTAGCTCCTTTTCTCTGTTTTATGCCTGTTGCTGCCCAGTTGTGTAGCTACAAGCATAAATTCTGTAACCCCTCCATTTAACCATGTAAATATGGTTTTGTTTCCTCCCGGCATGATCAGTCTGATCAGTTGCCTGAGGGCTCATAAGTGTTGTCTTTGGCTGGTTCCAGTGATGTCATACAACAGACTTGGGTTTCCAGTTTGGGGTATTGACTGTTGTGCCAGTGAGTCTGGCACTTGTGCACACTGACTGTATTTCTACTGCAGTATGAGACAGGCATTTTGCTTTTCCTTGTCCTGGGAGTGCTTCCTGAATCTCAGCCTTGTGCCTGCCACCCTAATCCCTTGGTCCCTTTAAGGTAGGCTGTACTTAGAAATATTTTTGATGAAACTGATTTGCATGTACAAGTCACTGAGCTTGTACTGCAGCCTCTTCCTGGTGTTGCATTTGATTCTTACCCTGGTGGGTGGAATCTCTGGGCAATATCATCTTGCAGCTATATCTCTTTATTATGATTTTTGTCACAATTGCTGTAATTAACCCTGATATAGCAGAACTCTGGGAGATAAGAATAAAGCTACTGGTGTGTTTTCTTAAAGGTTTGAATGTTCTCCAAAGAATGTCTTTCCTGTTAGGTTGGCATGTTGTCTTCATCCTCTTCATCAAAGTGGCTGATGGTCCAGTGGAGGCATGTTTAGAATCATTCTGGATCTTTTTCACCTCATCCTGCAGTCAGTGAACTGAAGCCTCATGCTCTGACTCTGAGAGGCTGAACAGAGCCTCTGAAAAAATAAGAGGATAGAAAATTAGGGAGGGTAGGTTAGCATCTGCTCAGTTCTTCTTCTAAGCCATGTTGAAATTTAGAGTAGAATTTATTATTGTGGGAAGATATTGGTGCCTGACTAGAGACAAGCAGTGATTACTTGCTATTCATGATTTCATTGCCTCAATTTGTAATTGGTATGTTTGGAGGGGTGGAATAGAGATCTACTGTATTAAATAACTTAGAGTTAACAGAATGATGCATTAAAGGCTGCATTTAGACTTATGGCGAAGGGGATTGATTGCACTGTCTGTGAGTTAGTGTCCACATGCTGGTGTACAGAGGTAGGAAACAGAGGGCCTGATATTTGGGACGGGAATAGTATGTAAATTAATGCTGGGCAGCAACACTGTCTTTAATAAATAGTTTCAGATATTATTGAGAAATAGACTGTGGAAGGTATTTTTAGAGTAGTAACTAAAATAGAAAGTGAAGCATTTATAGAATACAACAATCTATAATAACACTTGGGTTTAGAATTAATTGTACAGATAAAAACGTGTCCGGAAGCACATAGGATGTTGAATCATGGAGTTTATAATTTCTAAAGTCAAACATTGCAGTTCAAGACTTATCTTTACACATTATACAAAATGAACTAGATGAGGAGAGGAAGTACTAAACAGGATCGGCAAAAGTCTTTCGGGTACAAATTCTGTTCACTGTAATTGTACAGCATTTGTCCCATTGAGTGTTATCAGAGGCTACTGAGACACAAGCATTTATTAAAGTTCAGGCTAGGAGTATAGACTTAAAACAAGGTAAATCCTGAGCTGACAGTGTCTGAATAAATGCCTGTTTTTATAACCCCTTCTGTCTAAATCTGTATTTCACCAGTGTAGTGTTAAAGGCCTGTTCTGTACCTTTCAAATGGTGCTCAGAAAAGAGCTCTTCTTTGGTCCCATGTACGGTGATGGATATTTTGGGATATGGTTGCCCCCTCCTCTGTCAGAACGAGGATCATAAAGCAGGCTCTTGAATTATAAACAGCTAAATAACACTGCAAGCTCTAAAGCCCAGTGGGATTCTACTGGCCTTTCAGGCACCGGGTGGTGGGATGAAGTGGGTGGTGACAAAGGTCTTCAGATATGCGGTGCTCAGCTTTCAGACAATGCTTATTGCTGCTATCCATACAGTTATAATATCTAACACTGTGCAGTGCACTTTGAATTGTCTCTCAGTCTATGCATCTTTCTAGGCAGGCAGCAGAAATATTTAGTCCAGCTTGTCCTGGTCAGAACATCTTACGTTGCAGTGAGTGGCAGATCTTCACACTGTGACCCTCTGATTTGATTTGACATTTCAGATGGGGAGGTGCAAGAAGTGGTAGATGATGTTTAGTGAAAGATAAGAGGATGTTACAGGCAAGGGAACATCATGTCACAATACCCTCCCAAATCAAGTTCCAATCTGCTCTCCGCTTTGCACTGACCCGGCGGTAGATGGGATGAGAAATTCTCATCCCACACCTTAATACATTTAAATATACACCAGCTCTGGACCTAAACTAGGGTCACATAATTTTATACCAATCTAACTTTATTTGGCATGGAAGAAAGTCATAGATGCCTATTACTTTTAGACCTATAGGGGTTTTTCCTACTCTATTCTGCTGCCCTGTTACATAAGTTGGGCTGGCTTCTGCCCTTTTTTATTTCTGCATTAAAGCACATCATATGCATGTCTTAAGAGAAATGTAATGAATTTTAGCTGAAGTGCTTGGATACTAAATACCTTTGAGATTTGGCTAGAACAACTTAATTCCCTGTTCAAGATCACGCTGGCAATAGGTCATCTTATTGCCAACTTTCCCATAGCTGGCAGCTATTGACACATCCTGATCCTCACAGATTTGTACTGGGAATAAGCACAGGGAAGGTTGTGGCTGGAGCTAAGTTGGTCCCTTCTCAGTTTCTTGTTCCCTCTACCCCCGTGCAAGGGCATTTGTCCTTCCAGTATTTTCATCTGCTGTGAAACGTGCTGTCGTTTGGTGCAGAGCGTCTGCAGCAATGTTGAGATCCTAGCCCAAAGCTGTTGACTGAAGTACGTTTGAGTGCAGCAAGAACTTGATGCACCAGAAATGAATTGCTGTAACATTTGTGGAGAGGTGCTCAATGCCTGAGCCTTCCGTACACAAGGGCATATGATGGTATTGCGAAACTCATCACCGGATAAGTAAGGGCACAGTCCAGTCAATTGGAAAAATATTATTTGATCACATCCACCAACTTTTGCTATTTCAAATACTTCAAGAATAATTTCCTTCTGAAGGGAGAAAGCAAGATTTCAGACAGCTGCAGAGAGATTAACAATGTCTGTGGTTCATAGACTTCAGAATGACCAAATTGTGCTTTTGCTCCTCTTGGATTTCACAGTACAGTTGTCTGATCTTCTTACCACCATATTTATCTTTCTTTCCTTTTCCTTTTAGTAGTCTTTCAGTTTGTTTGGCTATTCAAGGACACCTTTTTGAATATCTACATAACATTCCATTTCTCAAGGCCTTTATTTGATTCAAGCCCTCATGCACAACAGTAAGTCCAGTTACAATAGTGCAGCAAACAGCCTTGCAAGGGAAGGGCAGTGAGCTGTGCAGTCTTTTGTCCCTCTGAATGTGTACTCCTTTACAAAGGAAGATGGAGTATCCTTGTAATTTAGTGATGGTGGCTCACCAGTTAATAATTTGAACAAGAACAATCCAGGGAACGACTTTACGGGGAAAGCATGTGGCCAAACGAGAAACAGTTCCTCACTTTGGAGAGCCATTATCCATACTGCCTGTATAATTTAATGGTCTCTACTCACCAGGAAAAGCATCTCAGTGTTTATTTCAAGGTAGTTGTAGTAGCTTTTGTTCATCAGGCTATGTGATCTAAATAGTTATTCAGTTGGTAGAGTTTGAGGCAAGAGATATTATGGACTTTCAGGGAGAAACTCTGCTCACTTAGGGATGATCTCATCTGTTAGCTTTACTCTGCACATGCATTTAATAACTGCAGGGGATCTTTGTCTGGGAAATACTTTCTTGTGTATGAAGTGATGTCTTGAAAATGTCTTTATTCTGACCATGGTACTCTATTTTTTTTTTTAATAACTAGAATAAGGACAGCATAAAAAAAGACTAATGCGTCTTAGAAAATACAGAATATAAGGATGTACTTAAGAATGGAATCTTTCTACCGAAGAGAGAGCATGTCCAAGTCCTCTGTTTGCACAGTTTTAAAGTCTCAATAGAGTCCTTGATGGATGGAGATAGCCTGTCTTATCAGCACAGGATGTAGAGAGAAGAGTTTATGGGAATAGCAGGGTGTCTTCTTTCTGGTCCATCCATTCTGTAGTCTGCTTGTGGAGGAAAAAGCCCAGCCTGGTTGAAAAGTTTATGCTGGATTTCTTCCTTACTTATTTCTTTGATAGGTTGATTGCCTCCTGGTATTTCTGCTTTTGGAACTGAGATAATTGCAAATACTGTGGTTTCTCTGAGTTACCTTTAATTTAAAATGCACAAAACAGGATCTATGCTAACAATGGTACATTTCCCAAATTTAAGTCAAGCCAATTCACCTTTTATATATAACATGTGAGTTAGAAAATTGTATCTTAACTTCAACATATAAGTAAAATGCTTTTTTACTATAAACCAATCCTTAAGACAGGGAAAAATACTGTGTCCTTAGTTTGATTGCTATAAATCCCTACCATATGACTCCTGCCACAAACTTTGTTCTTCCCTCTCTTTTCTCTTCACCACAACTTATTATGTACTAGTGAAAGTTGTGAAACTCTGCCTGCCACCCCCGCACTTAGTTGCAGAACAAAACCTACATGAAAATGTCATAAAGATGTTGCATAGCCCACACAAGTCCTTTTGTTTAAGGGATGTTTATAAGAGACTGCTGTAGTGCTGAATGTAAGATCCCCCGTAAGTGGAATCTTCTGGGAGATTTGTCTGGGTTAGGTCTCAGCCTTATTTCCTTAATGTTGCATGCAAGCATCTGAATGATTCTGTCATGTTGTGATTTCTACTGTTTAAACACGAGTTTAAAGTGCTACAAGAAAGTTAAATGCTTTCTCCAGCTCAACTATTTGTGGTTGCTTGCTGTAAACTGACAGGGGGATACAGAGAAGAGCTTGTGTTCCTCTCACTTTAAGGAGAGGACTAAATGTGTCTAGAAAGCCACATTTACATTGCAAAGCAGCATGTAAAATAGCTTTCCAAGGTAGAGATAGGCACCCTTACACTTCACTGCATGTGATCACATACTCAGCAGAATGAGTGATCGCAGTGGATCCACCCTTATTTTCTTCTTGGCAGTCTGGGACCCAGCTTCTTAGACATCTCTTTGAAACAGATTTTAAAGCTGGTTCATTAAACACCAAGCTTCATGGGAGCATCTTGCTATGAGACTCACAAGATGTACATTGATATAGAAGAAACCCTTCCATGGAATAGCCTTTGCTGTGCTTTTTCTTTGGCCTGGCAGCAGTGCTGAGATATTGCTTTGTTCCATGAGCTATTGGGCCATCAGTGAGTTTTTACTGGTAATTGCTGTCTCACTGACTTTTTATTGATCATTTAATTTCTGCCTCCAAACATGTAGGAGCAAATATTTTTCAGCCCTTTTAACCTCCTTAACTTTTCATTTGTGCTCTGCTTCCCTCTCCCCTGTGGCCAGCCCAAAGCAAATAGGTGGACAAAAAGATTAATAGAAACAAGGAGATGCCTTCCTCTTCTCAAGTGCCCTGTGGCTTGGAGACTGTTATTAATAGCTGAAGTAAAAAAGTGTTTCATAACCATCTTCTTGCTCCTGCTTCCTTGCCAGCCCCCTTTCCTTGGTCCCTGGAGAGAAAGTGTGAGCTCATCACTTTCCAATGCAAATTCAGCTTTTGGTCTCATACTTGGATTCTTTTCTTATCATGGGTGGAATATTTATCTTCTGCCAGCTGGTGGCTTTAAGCAAGCTGCTATTTGCTGGGCTATCCAGAGAGCATGTGGGGAACAGGCCTGGCAAAAGCTGCTTAAGCATTTCATTTTTTCTCTACTCTGAAAATGTTGCTGTCTGCTCAGTGCATGTCCACATGTCTTCTGCACCTCTTTCTTTGCTCACACAGTGGTTGAAAAGAAAATTTAGGTGTTTTGGTGTGGAAACAGAAATTGAAATGTAGGTGCAACAGACTGAAATCTGTGGAAGTCACTCTGTGGCGTCTGGTCACATAAAGCCCACACAAAACAAAGCTGTTGTGTCTGGAGATCCATTATCTTTGGGGATGGCTTCCTTTTCATGTGTGTAGTGTATCTGATTTTTTTCTGTACCTCTAGAGATTTAGTGGATCAGTACTGAAAGGTTTTCATCCCAGATGACCTGGGAAGAATGGGAATGGCACTCTGTTTTCTATTACCCCATATCTGTGTGGATAGTTCAGTATAGTAGAGTATGTTGGATCCTTTCAACCATCCCCCCTGCTAAGTTTTTACAAGACTGCTTTACCAGCTGAGCATTGCCTAACAAGTTTCACTAAGCTAGAGGCTCTGAGAGAGTCTTTATTTGGAAGTCAAGTGAGATGAGGTGTAAAAGAAAAATGGAAGAAAAAAACAGCATCAAGGTTCCGCTTCTCACTCTGAAAAAAATGTTTGCTCAGTTGCCTAATGAAAATCGTTAAGCTGTGCATTCTGTTAATGTATTTGCTGGATATGTGCCATTTTGTGGACAAAATATTTCTTTTATGTCTCATCCTTTCTGTGGCTCTCAACTCAGTGGATACTTCAGGTAAACCAGAGAATGTTGCTTTCTTCTGAGTATGTTTCCCTGAAGTTCTGTGTTCATTGCATTTTCTGGTGGTCAGTAAAGGCATCTACATGTAAAAAGCAAGTTTAAATGACATTGTCTATTGAAATATCCGTTTCCACTGGCAACCTAGCTGGCTGCACCGCAGGCTTTCTGCATTTTACCCTACAGGGAATATATAGGTGCCTAATGTGCTTGCAGTACATTTATAGTTACACTTAAGTACAGTTAGGAAATTGTTGTTTATTTTCATGTAGAAAATTGTTTCTGAAGCAAAAAGTATGCAAGGGAACAGAACCACTTGTGAAACTTAATCTAATGTAGCTGATGGTTTCAGCTGAGAAAACCTTACAAAATTTAGAAAAATGCTGTAGAATTTTCGAAGTGTTTTTCAGGCTTTCAATTGAAATATAGTTTTTAAATTGTTCTTTAAAGGCATAAAAATAAGTTACAGATGAACACAGTTTTGTAGCTGTACAAAACCTTTCTGGTGATTGTAAATTTTTGTTGTTTTTTTTTTTTTTTTTCCCCTGGTGTGGTATGGTGGAGTTAAATTTAAAAGAAACAATTTGTGCTTAGGCCCTAATGTTCACTTTGTGTTTTCAGGGAGGGGATGTTACTTCAAATTGGCTCTGGTCTTGTACCAGTAGTTGAATTTCCATTAGCACATCTTCGGATTTATCTTTAAGGGCACTGTATCATATCCCTGTCTGATTTTACACAGATATCCAGAAGGTGAGTAGAACCTGACAATGCGCCTCTACCCACTTGTAGGGGAGGCAGCTAGGGGCTGGCAACTGAGCCTTAAACCCAACAGACAGTAACTCCAACCCATCAGCTAAAGGGAGGCATCAGCCCAATTTCCTGGCAGCTCACAGAAAGTAATGAGCACCAGGAGTTGTGTCACTTGATCTTGGACAAGCAGCAACAAGTCCTGCTGGCAGATCAAGCTGAACCTCAGTGCAGGTTGATGCCAGAGCCAGTCAGGAGGAAACATCATCTCTTGCTCCAATAATTTGGCACAAGCTGCAATGGAAAATCTATGTTGAGCTTCATTAATTAGAACATTGGCTTCTATTTATGCATATAAGTTAATGAATATTCACCAGACATGTTGATTAAGGTGGTGCTTTTTGCATATTCTTCCTAGATTTTTAGCCCTTTACTCTTAGGTATTCTATTATTCCAAACATTCATGTGGCACCAAGGGAATTCCTGATTAGGTGTTAGGGGTATCTATCATTCAAAGGTATGAACCTTTGTTCTTGGAGGTATTTAAAACTTGATTGGACAAGGCCCTGAGCAACATGAATTACCTTTGAATCTGCTTTTAGCTTTGAAGTTGTGCCTCTTTTGAGTAGGGCATTGGGCTGGTTGACATCTAGAGAACCCTTTTAATATAAATAATTCTACAGTTAATGCAGAACAACAGTGTTCCTGCATTTTTGGTATTCATCTGTTCATAGATCTGGAAAAAATATGTAACCAGTACTTTCATGGTTAGTATTACTCCAGAAGAAACAAAAGGATCCTGTTACATCTGTTGCAATATTTTTGAATAGGTATCTGACTTCATTAAAAAAAGTCATCCTGAGTTCATTAACTAGTCAGCATATCTGATTGCATGATTGCAATTTGATTGCAATCTCTGATTGCAGTTCTGTCATAGCAGCTGGTCAAAGTAGAACTTAATTTCTCCTTCTATCCTCCTCCAAGGTTTAATTTGACCAGTTAATTCATGCTGAAACTGCAACCATCTTGCCTATATTAAGGTACCTCCAGATGAGTTTTGATGACTCATAAGAAATGATTAAAGTAAAGTGTGAGGGCAGCACATACATCCGAGGGCAATAATTCTGAAATTGCACCAGCCTGAATGGCCAGGGCTAGTTTGAAGGATGCAAAAATGTTAACACAGTTAAAAAATGAACTTTTCCAGGTGGGAGAAGACTTCTAAGATAATAACAGATACATATGTGACATGGAATTGCATTTTGTAATCTAATCCTAACTATGATTAGAGCCTCTGGAAACTTTACTGAAATGTTATGCTAAGAAAAAAACAACCCACTATGAACTTCCTCTGCTCTACAGATTTTCTGAAGATAATGTGAAACAATTAGAGACTATATGACAAATCTACGTCTCTTTGTTTGCTATGGAGATAGTCATCCAATGAGGGAACAGTAACCAAACCATGGAATTATGGCAATCTCTCATACAGAAGGCAGTTTCTCATAATGAGGAGCAAATATATGTAGTGAGTACAGTTTGCAAGCCAGAGGCTAAGATTGCTTTTACTTGGAAATGTTTGTGTAGTAATTCTCAAACAGATTTGTGAAAATTAAAACTATCACAAAGGGTGAATTTTGTGGAATAAATTGCTTGCTACAAATAGCTCATCCAGAGGTATCTGCAGCACAAAAGAAGGAAAAGCTGCCTGGAGGTAGCAAAGACTCAGAATATCCACACCAGTCTTTTCAGGAAAGCTCGTAATACCAAAAGCTTTCACAGGAAATGCAGTAAAACAAATACTAGTTTTACAGCTGGATCCTTCTTAGAAATCAATATGCATACTACAAGAGAAGAATGGGGACTCTCTGATTTCAGATCTCTGCATGTTGCAGAATGTCAGGTGACTCAGTCCTAGCTGGTGGAGTCTGGAATGGCTGCAGCATAGTCCATCCAGAGTGAGGGAGCTGCTGGCTCCCTGCATCTGAGATTCCTGATTGCTCTAACCCAGGGACTGCTGCAAAGAATATTAGTGTGGGAGAAATTTTTATCTGTATCTGCAAATCCTCTAGCTACCAAAGCTAATTTATTCACAAGCATTGGGTTAATATGTAGTTGAACCTTTAAGGATGGTTCCACAATCTGCAGCCCTGAAAGCTGAGGCAGGGGAAAGTGTGAGATATTGTTATCCTCAAAACAGGAGGGTGATATACTCAGATAACCCATGCAAGTAACTGAGCCATTTTGGGCTGGATCTGAAGTAATATTACTGTCACCTAGCTGCTCTCACAGATTACCAGTTTGATGAAAGGCCATATCAAGAAGTGTTTTCTGTTGCCAGCTCTCAGATGGGTTGGTCTGTATTATGCAGAAGGCTAAACTATGTGATCACCCTGACACTTTAAATTCATGAAACTTGGCAACCACCTTTGCTGAAGTCTAACTGATCTCACAGGGCAAATGCTGCTGGGTGCTTCTGAGATCCAAAATTTAGGCAGGTCCAGGCAATTGAAAGCCTTTTTCTTCGGTTCAACAGCTAATTCTCACCTCTAGTTAGATATATGCTGATGTAGTTGCATTGACTCAGCACAGTCACTCTCCTACACTTGTGAGAGTGGGTTTAAATAAATGGTTCATGTTTAAATGCCAAGTACTCACAAGGGTTGTCATTTTGGACCATGAAAACCTGGAGTTTCTCAGCAAGGTACTGCCTGCTTCTGCCGAGGCTTTCTGAGTGGACACCATTGCTCCCTGGTGCAGCTGGCAGGCCTTCAGTGCCCTCTGTGAACTGCCATGCCAAGTGCTGTACCATGCCCTATTTGCCCACCCTGGTTGACAGTGGTCACAAAGCTATTTTTGTGTACTTAACCCTCATTAGAGCCATGGGGAAGTAAGCCTAAACCCAAAATTATGGGTATGGCCAAGTGATGACCTAAATTCAGACCATAATCTCTTTCTGCTTTAGGCTTTGGTGATAAAAGTGGTATGGAGCAGCTTGCTGCATTACTACCAAAAGTCTTTGCAGAATTAGAAATCTGATGGACCTTATTAGAAATTAGCCCTTTTGGTTCCAGAAAAGCTGCAAATAGAACAGGATTATTTCTCCCTTCCTTCTGTAAGCTTTTATTTTGTATCTTGGCTCTGTGTCCCTTTCTGCTATTCTGTATAAATGTGTTGTTTGGGCAGTTATCTGATAACTTAAAGATTAATTTCTGACAAATAAGCATTTGTTGTTTTCTTGCTGATGCTTCTAATCTCTGAAAGCAACTGAGCAAAAGGGGATAGGAAAACCTATAGGAAGGCAAGGTTGTGATTTGGGGATTTTTTAAAGCTCTTTGCACACTAGCTGTCTTTTTATTTAAATACTATTCTTAGTTTGAAACTTTAATTCTGGGCGTACATTTGGTGCCCAGATGGTGCAGACTCACACAGAAGCCCATCACGCTGTCAGGGCAGGCGGATACATATGTAAATATTTTGCCTTTTCCCCCTATAATATTTGGCTTTGTCTAATCTAATTGCTGTCAAAGGCAGAATGTGAAGAATACTTAAGAGAGGCAAACAATGAGGACCTCAAATGTTTATATTGCACTAACTTTGGAAGATGCTGGTAGACTGTGATGTGATTAATAACTCGTTTCATGGTTTTCTTCTTCATGCTGTGAATTCATGGTCTATGATTTAAGTTCATGCCAAACAGTATCTTACAATGCTTAGTAGAAACCTGTATTTGTAGTGGTATAGAAGCATATTTTACCCTGTGGAGCTGTCAATATAAGGCTAATGGGTCTGCCTTTTCAGTTCAGGCTGGCGATAAGTGTCCTCTACCTGCCTCCTTGAGTATAGTGCTCTTTATTATTTATATAATTCATTGCTTCATTTAATTTATTCTATTGAGTGCTTGTCTTAATGTATTCTTAATACATAAAAGCATTTCCAGCATGGCTGCTTCTCTGACTAGGGGTAGCTAGTAACAAACAGCGTGGCCAACCACATTAAGGATACCCGTTTAGTTATCAAAGGCCTGAGCCAAAATAACATAATGTTAGTGGGAAAACGACTTCCATGAGCTTTGAGTCTGACAGCTTAGTGAGAAGGTCTAATAAAGCCAGTGTCAGCTGAGAATGGTGGTAAAAGCAATGCAGGAAACCTGACTGGCTTTCTTCAATAGAAGAAGTTACTCTGTTAACAGGTTTCTGAGCAGATGTGAAATTTGGCTTGGCTATAATACATGGAAACCATCAGACTACACCAGACCCATTCTTCTAAGGACACTAACTATGCAGACAGATGCCAGGAGATCGCATCCTGGAGGGGCAATTATTGTACAGGAAGGAAAGTATTTGCAAAAGGAGATGTAATGATGTGACCAGAAGACATCAGAAGCAGCACGTGGTGCTTTTTATTTTTTTCCATGGAACACAGGTGAAATCCTAAGGAAAATGCAGAGGAAAAAAAATTGCCCATTTCAACCATTGATGTTGCTGTCTGAGCCTCATTGTTCAGGGATGCCAATGAATTCTGTCTCTGAACCTGCCGTGAAAGTGTCTGGGTAGCTTCGAGAGACAGTGTAGCCTGTCATGTATCCTTCTTCCGTGGGGTGGAAAGGGGTCAGAGAAATTGTTCACTATCTATATGGATAATTTTTTCTGTGTTGGTTTTTATTATTTAAGGAAAGATCAAAGGTGTTTGCTTTGTGTATCTCCTGGAATATGGGCATTGAGTCATGACCATGACGACACAAAAAGTTAAGGCATGAATTTACAGTTTCTCTACAGTAAATGTGTGGCTGTTGCTAGCTCATAATTCAGAGAAGACATGAAAAAGGGGTAATTTCCCACACAGGTATCTGATGGTGAAAGCAGACACTGGCAGCTACTCCAGAGCCAGTCTGGAAGGTCCCTGGACTGTGTAAAAGATAAACTTCCTGTATCATAAGTTTGGATCTGAGCTTACTTATAATGGGCCAGAGACAGTGCTGGTTGTCGCAGTGGGCAGGGATGGTAGGGATTGCTTTGCTCCCAGGCTTTGCTTTTGGTTGTCAAGCCCATCTGGCCTATAGCTGGCAGGACACGTTACATTCACTTAACCACGTTTTCTGCATTTTGCCTCTCCCAGGAGCAATTGAGCGGTGCTCGTACATCAAGTACCACTACTCCTCAGCCACCATCCCCAAGAACCTCACCTACAACATCACCAAGACAATCCGCCAGGACGAGTGGCACGCCTTGCGTAAGTGTTGCTGCCTTCCTTCACCCTTCTCCTCGTGTGCAGGCGGGAGGTGCTCCCTGATAAATGAGAGCAGAGGGCTCTGAGTGACAGCTCGCTCAGAGCCCTCATCTCACTTACAGTTTGTCTTTGTAGCAGACGGATCGATTTGTTCTTAGGACCTACATCTCTGTTTCTGCTGCTGACTGGAAATTCTGCTGAGGCATGAGAATGTGGCAGTGGGGAAAAGGCATTTGTATGCAGAGATTAATATTGAGTTAAATACAAAAATGAATAACAAAATCAATGCCCTATTTTTTAATTCAGCGGAATGCTCTGTACGTGAGCACATTCTCATGCTGTTGCTGCTGTTGAGTTTCCTGCTTCCAGGAGAATTCATTGCTGGCTTTTATTGTAGAATATGTCCTGCTGCCAGCAGCTCCTGTGTGTGGCATCACTCTCCTTTGAAGATCTAGAAGGAGAATTGCTGCACCCTTTAAGGCACTAGGAAGGAGCTCAGCCCTCAGTGATAATTGTAGCCAGTGGTCACCAACTTGTAAGGTTTGCTGAAGCAACAAGATCTGACAGGGATGGAATTGCCTTGCGATGTATTGGCTGACCTTAAATCTTGTCTTTCTCATCTCGGAGAGGGAAAAGGGTTTTCACTGATAAAATGCAAGAGGTAGGATTTCCCAAGGAAGGATGCCACTGCGATTGCTCTTGTTACTACATAGTCATGGGGACCAATGAATATCCTGAGCAGCTCTGTTTTGGTGGAAGCAGTTACATCTCCTTGAGGGTGACAGGGGTTGAGGCAGTGCTGATTCTGACTGGGAAGCTTGAAAGGTGATAGTGAGCTGCTACGTTGTTGGTTTGAGAACTGTGCTACACCTCTGGTGTTCCCATGGCTTTCAGTATGTTTCACTCCTTCCTTATGTAGCTGTTGCTTGGGAGGGTCCCTTAAAGCTCTGGAGAGGAGATGGTGCCATGTTATAATTGATTTTCTGCATTGGTGAGGGTGAGGTCCAGCATGGTTTGAGATGCATTGGTGTTGGTAGGCCTTCCTGGCCCACTCTAGTAAAGAATTAAGAACATTCTAGAGGGTCTTGCTAAATGCCTGTTGATTTTTTTTTTTTAATGTGTCCATGTGGATAAATACATATTTTTATTGCGACATGATGAAGGAAAGGAATAATTGAACTTATGCCTCTCAGCAGGTTGTAAGAGGCTGGTCTTGCAAAATACTGTGCTATGCTAATGTGTCACTGAAATCAGAAGATCAGATGGTTCAGTTCCCTTCAGGTTTTCTACTACCACCTGTCTTCTCTGCTGATGTTAGTTCTATGTTAACATAAAACTTAACAATGCTTATCTATGGGCAAAAAAAGAAATGCACCTGCCACTCAAGACATATTCTGTTAGGGCTCATGGGGCAGTAGGAAGGGGCTTTGATTTATGCTTTTTGTGTATGTATGCTTTTGCCACTCTTGTTTGTAGCAATGACTTTTCTGCAACCGTCTACTGGGAATCTCACTGTTTAATGTAAGAATGATTTTCTACAATGAATCTTTATCTCAGCAATGGATCAAGTAAAGGGTTACATACCTGGTCACCTAAGGTTGTGAGCATCCCTTAGTAGGATCAGCAAGTTCCCGAGCCTGGTGTGTTGCTAGTGCATTTGTCAGTCTCCAAAGGTGCAGCCTCGATGCTGTGCTCACACATTTACATGTCTGGTGTGGTCTGAGGCACTCACAGGGTGATGCTGCTCATCCCCACCCTGCAGAGGGTACATCGAGTGTGTAGATGTAGGTGCGTATTTCTGACCCACATTTTCTTGCCAGTTTCAGGAGTCAGATAAGCATAGGGAGATGTAGATAGAACTGATGTTTTCATCTACCTATCTCAAGACAGAGGAAAAGATAAGTACTTTGCTGAAGCTCTCTTCTTCTGAGCAGTTGGTGCAAGAGTGAGCTTTGATATATGGAGTTAACCCCACTGGTGGTTCTGGAGGTCACTGCATTTAAGAATGAACTGAATCTGCGCAGATGACTATTTCCTGTGTAGGAACAGTAACCTGTTTTAAGAGACAAGGCCAATACCCATCTTTTCAAATTGTGGTTTGGTTGAGGGATCTTTCTCCCTTTGCATTGCAGTAGACAAAGTGGGTAAGTCTCTTCAGAAAGTCCCTGTGATTTTAGCCCCTGCCTTAGCAGCTGACTTTGCTCTGTGCCTCTGGACTGCTTTCATCCCAGGCATAGCTGCTTCATCTCGTTACTGGTTAATCTGACATTTCATGATTCAGTCCACATGGCCGTTATTTTCCTCTGAATATTTTCCTGTTCCTTTCAGTGAATGTTGTGACAAACAGCAAAAGAAGCAGGGCCCAGGCCTGGATATCTTCTTTCTCTTGCCATGGATTATTTTTCAAGTCTGTAGCATGAGACAGGGAAAAAAAAATATTTTCTGAAGAAAATACAGGGGCAAAATGGCATCTTGGAGAACCTCAGAGGAACTGGCAAAGTGAAAGCAGAATATCTGGTCACCCTAGTAAAGAAAAATGCCCCTTCCAGGCTGAAGCCACTGTTCTAATTCATATTTGCATGTCAGTAGTGGTTATTTTCTTGTTCTAGTGTATGGACAGCCAGCTGTGGTGCATGGGAAGGCAATCTGCTGTTTTGCATGTTCAATGGATTGGGGATCAGAGGAGAGAGGGCTCCCACCATGGACTGCAGACTGCTTCTTTCAGGCTGGAGGGCAGGACTAACGCTCCAGAAGTTTGTCTTGAATTGCAGGAGTGGGTGAGGGACAATTAATTTGAGGCTGAGAACCCCATGGCACCAGCCAGCACACAAAGCAGATACTCCTCTAGCTGTGCTCTTAGCTATGCTAGAAGAACCCGAGGGAGCAGCTGGTCCTACAGGAATGGCTGGAGCTGACTTTAATGTTTTTGATTTTATCTTTTTCTCATTCTGTTTGACATTTTCAAGATGGAACCTTTGCTCCAAATTGATTGCCTATAGCAGTATGAGCTGGGGAAATAGGATTTGTCTTCTCTGCTATGACTTCCTTTCAACTATCTCTGGTTAAACAGGGATGGAGGGAAGGATGATTGTAGTATTGTCAGCTCTTGCCTGTCAGGAGATAAATGTTCATCTAATTAGACAAAACAAGTATCTATATGAGCTGGAAGGGGAAGGGAGAAGTAAGGGGAAACTGTGTCCAACGACTTTGAGTTGGACACATGAGCATGAGTAACTGTCTTTATGGAAGATGCTGGTATAATGACAAGTCAGTCACTATGAGGCATTTACCTGGTCACGCTGTGGCCCTTGAGTACAAAGTTCTGTCTTCTGAAAAACTAGACCAGCATCATTGATGCTACTAGAAATGGAGATGTCTATTATTGCAGTAAAAAGCCAAGAAAATATGAGCAGTTCTATATTTATTCACACATTGCTCCACGCATTTTAGGCTGTTCTTGTAGGTTCACTTTCATTATACTACAGATGTGTTCACAAAACATGGGAATGTGCTCATGGCAGGGGTTTGAGCTGTAGAATATGGTGCAGGTGTTGGGAAGGGTGAGAAGTGTTTTCAGGTGATAGAATAAGCACTTCAACTGGATGCTTGAGCTTTAAGGAAACTGACAATAAGAGGGGAGGCTATGTTGATGTTAATTTTTTTTTTTTTTCTTGTCCCAAAATCTTCAGGAAACCATTATCTGGTATATTATGGCAAAGCAAGTGAACGGCTGTGTTTGCAATGAGAATAGTACCTCCAAGGCAATGAGGGATCTGTAGTCAGTTTAGCATCTTCCAGGAGCCAACAGAGCTGTTCCTTAAAGCCACTGTGAGGGATAAGGCACTCAAACCCAGAGAGTGTTCAGTCTACTGTTTTACTCTTTGGAGAACAACAAACACATGTTGGGTTGATGCTGGGGGTTTTTTTACCATCAGAAGGACTGTAGTAAGGTCATTTTGCTTTCATCCCTGTTTGGCTTTGTTGTGGGTGTGTTTGTGTTGTTCTGTTTCATTTTTTTAAATAGGCTATAGGCAACCTAGGCTCTATATTCATCTTATGCTGCACTCTGGGAGTTAACTGTTTCATGTAGAAGAGCTATCTTCTCTCCAAGGCAGATGAAGAAACTATTGTGGCTTTAAAGTGCTGCAAACAAGCAAGTTGCTGATGTGTGTTTCTGGAGAGTGAGATTTGTTTTTCTCTCACAGAACAAGCGCAGTGACTCTCTCTTCCCTTTCTCCTGCCTTGGTAGCTGAAAATGGGACAATTGCTGCCCGGCACTGGGAGCCTTTGGCAGAGCTCCCAGTGGCTTGTGTTATATTGCATGAAAGTCTCTACATCAGAAGAGAGAAAAAAATTCTTCCTTGTCTCCAAAAGCTTTTGTTTTGCTGATTCACAGAGCCTATTGTGTGAGGTAGGTAGTTGGGTCTATAAGTCTTTTATTTTTCCTTCCTATATGTCAAAAACCTGATTTCATAGTTTGGATTTAACACTGCCACAAAAGAGGGAATTTGTCTGTCTGTTCTTCTCCAGCTTGCCATTGCCTCCTAGGCCTGTCTTCCACAGCAGCTGTGTTTTGTGTCCAGGAATGTGAAGAGTGCTGCATCTGGGCAGGAAGTGGCTGGAATTGCTATGGAAACTGATTTTTTCCTGCACAGCTTAGAAACTGTGTCACCAGACTGCTTTAGAGTGAACCAGTTCATAAACAGGTAGCTGATGCTTCCTGTTTATGATGTTTAGAATTTCCTGGGCTTTTTGAAAATGCTCCTTGCCTGGCACTATGGCATCTCCTTTGCCTGTTTTCTACCCCCAGATTTCTACTGCAGGACCACGGGACCTGGGCTTTGAATTTAAAGTGCCAGTATGGAGAGCTGCATTGTCAGAAGAGCAATCATAATGCTTTGTATTGGAATGATAACTTCCATCTGCACTCTATAACTGCAACACACCTGTGTTTGTGGTGGTCTAAAAGCAATTAGCATTAAAAATGGATTCTGAAGTCAAAAGTAATAGCCTGGCACATTCTGAGACAAGTAAGTATTGGAGGAAATGAATAATTTCTACAGGGTGTACAGGGTGGTAATATTTTAATTCATACAGTCTCTATGCTGAAAGCTGAAAGGATTTTATTGGCCTTAATGCTCTGAATTTTGCAGGAGCCTACAAAGCGCTCAAATCCTTCCTTATAACCAGTAAAACTACTGGAAAAATATCCAGCAACAATTAACACTGAGGAAAATGTCTGTACTTCAAATTTCTGTAATGTCTAGACTTCTAATTTCTGTAGACTTTGCAAGCCTTGTCATTCCATGGAACAAGAAGTTGAGATTTGCGCAGAACCTCAGTTGATAGCTTGACAATGCTAGCAGGCTTATGGACTTGGCCCCATCTGCTTTTATAAGCAACAATAAATAATTAATTGTTGTATCTTTAATAAGGGTTGACCCCAGAAAATTTTTGCTTTTTTTTTTTTGGTGTGTACTACTGAAAACAGTGTTTGAAATAAATAGGCAGCATCCCACTTTTCTTGTTCCTTACTTTTGCTCTCTCCTATCTTTTCTTGTCTTCTTCCATACCTATCTGCCTCTACAAGGAAATCCCATTCCATTTGTAATTAGCTACCTGGGCCCCCAGGTGGAAGCACACCCTGAAGTATGGCCCTGTCCTGCTGGTCAGTGCCATGTGGCTGTGACAGTATGATGTCATTCCTTAATGCATTGGTTATTACAGCAGGCAGGGCAGCCATCCCAGAGGTTAGTCAGGCAGCAGGTGCTCACATGCCTGGAGGTCTCTGTTGTTGGATCTTCACTGCATTCATTGTTCCCATAGCTAAGGACCAGGTGGTAGTGACAGACCTTCTCATTTCCCCCTCTCTCTGCTGTAGGGTTTTCTTCATATCCTGCTATTTCAAGCTAAGATATAATTTATTATTTTTGGCATTGAAGTCTAAGACCTATTTTGAAATCTGTAAGGGATTTTATTGCCTTCTGCTAGGCTTCATCTTAGGATCTGCTAATATGCCTGTGACCTTAATACTTACACTGATGAATAACTTTCCCAACTGCATATTTCTTTGTATTTGCTTCTTAGAGGCAGAAGAGCAGGGATGGAGTAAGGGGTGAGGTCAGTAGACCCCCCCAGTCCTGAGTTGACAGGAATGCCTGAGTAGCAAACATGGCAAGATGTGGGAAGAGAGGAAAGGGGTAAAACAGTGCTGGAGATTTGGGAGAGATAAGATGAGGGATTATTAAGCATTGCAATTGGGAAAAAGATTGGAGTGGTGGATTGGAACAATTTTGGAGAGCAGGTGCAAAAATGGTCAAACTGTTTGTATTTGAGTGAAGTGGGGAGCAAACAGGGAAGGATAGAATCCCCTTCAAAGCCCTGGTCAAGGTGCACAAGCCAGAGGTCTTGTTGTACAGCCACTGCCAATGCAACTGTCAAACACTGGCAGAGGGGAGGTCTCAGCCTGCTCCTTCAGCCAGCAGGTTCTTCCCCAGCTCATGTAATGGGGCTCACAGGTGAATCAGAACAGTCTTGTTCTGCTCATGAACCTCTTGCCGCTCTTCTGAATCAATAAGTAACCCCACACTAGAATTTCTGGGATTGCAATTGGTTGTTTGCTTTAAAGTTCACTTAAATTTTAAGGTTCCAAATACAAGCATGTAAAGTTAGGAGATGACCCAGTTTGGGCTGCATACTTGGCCTTAATTTATCCTCTCTAAGCACACTCATTATTGAGTCTTTAATAACTGTCATCACATACTCTTGCCTTGTTCTATACATTTGGGATATTCTGTTTCTGTTCAATGATGCCCCTGTTTGGTTTCTTTTTCATTGCTGAGTGTATGGTTGTTTCTTAGCTTTGGTGTGGTTGGCTTGGCAACCTTCACGGTGATAGATTTTGGTTTTGTTTCTTTGTTATATTTGTAAGTACAGGCACTTGAATTCACCTTGGCTTAGGTGATGTTTTACATTGTCTCACACTGTTATACAGGAAAAAAGACATTTTAATCTTTATTGTTGAAGAGAGTCTTAAGGTGTTTACAGAGCTGTTTTGAGTGCAGGAAAATTGAGCGCAAACCCCCTCCAGTCTTACTAGTGAATTTTTGCAAAGAAGTATTAGAGGCTTTTTGCCTGTTGCAGTGTGGAGATGTTGACAGGTAAAACATACCATTGTTAATAATTTCCAGTCATTCAGCCAGTCAAAATATAGCTTTATTAATATGCATACAGAGCTCTCTGTTTCCCTTCTCTTCCTCTTGAGAGACACAGAGGGGGAGAGATGGGCGTTCTTCTGTCTCTTGGCTAATCAAGAATGATGCCTTGTGCATTCTTAGGGTGAGAGAAGAGGAAAGAACAAACAGGAGGCTCTAATGGGTCTCATCCATCTGATTTCTATAATTTTTGATTTATATACCAATTTAATGCCTGGTTTATGATTATTTATGTCGCAGTTTGTTTATACCCCAGTCCGATGCCCCACCCCACAATGTTAGTGAGATGAAATCCTGGCAGTTGAATGTTTCAAGGTGATTACATGCCACACACAGAGTTAGTAATGAGGAGTTAAGTGCTTCCTTACTTCAGTGCAGGAAGATAGACATAAGTGGAACATTTTGGAAATGAGCTTAGTGTGATTTGTTCATAAAGCCATGCACCATCAACAAAGAAACATCATAACAGCCAGCATGAGAGAGAGGGCAGGAAACTTTGAAATTAACAACCTGGCTCTGACATGACAGAAGCTGCAGGCTGAAACATGGAGGTGGATTTTACATGTCAATAGCTACTAGGCAGCGGTTGCCATTTTAATTACTGTTTTGCAGCAATGCTCTTTAGGCATTGAATTACAGAATACACCTGATCCTCATGTACAATCAGGACATCCTCCTGCTCTGAAAAAATATATGTGTCAATATTAATGTGCAGAAACCATAATGAAGCTTTACATCCTCAGATTCTTTGTGTTAACTGGGTCATTGTGATTTTGGCCATGCTGTCAGAGCTGAATGTAGTTCTGACCCATGAAGACTGGTGAAGCTGAAGGATTTGTCTAGGGGCCCATCCCAAGACTCCTTAATTGGCTGGGTGAATCACAGTTTAGCTGTTCCATTATTCCCTTCCCACCTCCAGGAACTGATTGCACAGTTGGTGGGGGAATAAGCAATCAGAAATATAAATCAACTGCAGGTATCTCCTGTGGGAATTCAGAGTTCAGTCTCGCAAATCTTATCTGGCTGCTCTGGATGTAGGTTATACTTAATGGAGCTTGAGCCTGCATATCCCTCTGCATCACTGGAATTATGACAGCTAATTTGAGTCTGTCTGCCACTGGTGTGTGCAATTGATCAATATCTCTTTCATAAATACAAACCCTCCCTCTTCTCTGCCTTCATCAACTTTGTCTTTTCTGGCTTGCCCTTTGCATCCTTGTGTATTTTGTGGGATTTTTTTTCTCCCAAACTTGATTCTCACCTAGATATTCTCAGAGAAGAAAATCAATGGAAGAATATCAGTTGCTCACCTAAGAGGGGCTTCTTTTCCATACATAACTAAGGTTATAAATAAGTCAGTAGGGTCCTTGTCTTTTCTTTCCTCCCATAAGATTGGGTTTATTAAAATTTTATGGGAGAGGACACGGAGGTGGCTGAATTACTGGCTTAATCTGATAGAATCTTCAGCAATGCATTAGTTCAGTACCAGCTGCTCTTTACTCATCATCACAGGCACACACTAAATCAGTCTTCCTTGTAGAATCCATTTTGCAGCATGTTATAGTCATGTATTTGAGCATGATGTAATGCCATTCCTTATGACTTGCTCTCAAGCCCCATGGTGTTGCCAAGGGAAGAAAAGTGTTAAACTGCCAAGGCAAAGCTTAATTTTTTTCTTCCACCAAAGAAGTCAGTAGAGGTATGAATCCATACACAGCAAGATCCTAACCAGAAGGGAGCTATAGGCTGAGGACTAAGAGTTTGATTTGGCTTATGTTCATACCAAAATAATAACTCTACTGAAATAAGAACAGGTATTCCAAGATGAAAATCTTATGAAATCAGCATTCGGGTGCTAAATATTCAAGAGATATCAGGAAAAGAAAAGGGCTTCTTGAGATCTGGGGCTTCTTGGGCATTTCAATGAAAATGGACAGATCCCACAATTAAACTTTTCTGTAAATGCTGCTGCTGACAGTGTGTAGTGTACCTTGCATCCGAATGTCTTGAAATGCTTAGGAAATGGTTTTCACTCAGTATTCTTTGGACTTACAGGGTGCCAAAGGAGGAATACAACCCAAGTACACCCACTTCACAGAAAGAGTTACAGAGAAGTGAATTGACTTGCTAAATGTCATGTGGAGAGTGAGTGGGAGAGCCAGAAACAGAACTCAGGTCTTTGGACTCCACTGCTGTAAGTGCTAGACAATGCTGTGTCCTGTAGTGCCAGGGATTATGCAGACTATCTCCTAGAAAAGCCTTGCAAAAGCAAATATCAAGTATGTTTTTTTTTTCTAAAGATATTAAAATTTTTTTTTTTCAAATGAAGGCTCACTGGCCAAAACCAGAATCCAAATGGATATATACATTTTTGCCTAGAAAAATAGCTAAACCATCCCCAGAGGTTGCTAGTGGATTAGATATAACAAAGTGGAGGTTTCTCAGAAGCTGCTAAAACCCAGGTCCTTGGAAATACGAGGGTGAGGAAAAAGGATCAAAGGTTGTCCATTAGAATATGTGTAGGTGCTGTGGATTTTCTGCCATGTGTAAATGCACTCTACACCAGTGTCCTTCCTGATGTTATTGCAACTGATACAGCACAAATAACATACAGGTACTCAGTTTTACCTGCAAGTCATCTTAACCATAATTTAATTTGAAAAATAATCAAGTTAATACATTTTGAGAGATAGTAATTATCAGTCCTATTACAGAGACACAAAATCTGAAAGAAATGCACACTGAATGGATAACTGTAGGCATAGGATGTAAAACTGGCCTTCCTGATATGGCCTGGGCAGAACCTGTTGTGGGTGACAAATCCTCTTTGGCTGGTAGATTGGCCACAGCCAGCTCTGCTCCTCATCCCAAAATGGCATGGGTCAGGAAATGATTAATTGACAAGGATAATCCTTACCATGATTACTGGCTGTGAACCATCTGCTGCCAGAGGGTGCCTTAGAGCTACTGTGAGTTATTCCACATAACCCTAGGCTGAACTGGTCTTCAGCTTGCTTCAGGAATATCTTCATCCCTCACAGAACTCATTGTACCAGGACCTATGTGTTGATTATTTCTGCTGTATTTCATTGATGTTTAGGTCTTTACATGAAAGCAGGATTTTTATTCAGTAAGTAAGCCTTGGCTCTGACACTTAACACTTTGCTGGAGCACCACTCCTCTGTACTCTCTTAAGCAGAAAAGTCCAATGTGTCATCATTTCCATGGAGGACCAGATATTTCATGTGGAAGGAACTGAGAATGAAAGGCTTTTGTAACAAGGAACCAGGCATAGAAATGCAAGAAAAACTGCCTTGATATAGCAATAGGATTAGTATTTCAGAATGGTCTGCCCAGTTTTCCAGGAGGAATCAGTGGTTCTCTGAAAAGCTGAATTGACAGCTCTGCTAGGTGAAGCTGTTTGACAAGACAAAGGGTTGCACAGGCAGGAGCACTTTGAAAATCTCTGTGATGCATGGATGGATTAGATCATTTGATGTATCTCTTTGGCTGCTAGTTCATAGGATTCTCTGATTAACAGTTCTGGCATGGGCTTTCAATGGGAACCAGTCCTCTATGCAAGTAAGAGCCGAGTTCCAGAGGGAAATGAATCCCCACTTTTTGGCAGTCAGATGACAAGTGCAAGGTAACGATATTCGTGGTTTTTTTATCACAACAGGAGGAGCCTCAGTATTTCACTAGCCAGAGAAGAGAGGCCATTTGTCACTGGCTTGTTGGATTCATGATGAGTGTTTTACTGTCCTTTCCCCATAGAGCACGAGTTGATCTGTTGCTGTACAAAAGCAATGCTTAGAGGAAGGCATAGTATTGTTGTAGGGCTAAGACCTGGTAGTAAGGTCTGGGAATATATATATATATGTATGTACACCTGACGGTGCAGTGCCCAGAACATGCATTAGCTGAGAGGGGGACCATGGAGAGCCGATCCCCAGGCAGTGATGGCCTGTAGGAACTGCAAACTTGTGTGTGAAGTTGGCAGAAGGAACATCAGCCAAGGAGGATATGGATAGGATGCGCATGTGGCCCCAAGTTATCTGCAGAGGGCTCCGGTGCACACAGCAATCTTATTTTGGTGGGATTGAAGTGAGCTAGTTTGGGACAGAAAGCCATCTGCTTCAACAGCTGTCTTCATTTTGATGTTGATAGAAAGGGAAGAACATCTGGTGGCAGCTGTTTAGTGGTATGGCTGGCAGTTGGAGGGACACTGCTGCTTTCCAAGTCTTTTATTCCTGTGCTGTAGAAATGAGTCGAGAAAACATTCCTTGGTGTAGGAGCAGGAATCTTACAGCCTTGGAGAGTGATGAGTGCACAGAGGAACTCTCTGTATGCCTGGGAGGCTCTGTGTGTTTTTTTGTTTGTTTTTCCTTCTGAGACTTGAGTGAGCTTTTTTTTTAGTGGTGCCTTTAAGAATGTGAATAAGGGAGCCAAGGTGATGTGTGTAAACACCTGGGGAGAAGCTGAAAGAGAAAATAGAGCATAATGGAAAAGCTGCTGGGGGAAATAAAAATGTGATGCCTAGATGCTCTTCTGTGTATAGAGAGAACTTCTCTCCTTGGTTTATTATTCATCGATGCGGATGCATTAGATTCATGTGAAAATCAAACAAATTCCTGACATTGCTGGCAGTGCTGAGACAATAACCAGAAACTGTTGCCTCTGTCACATTCCTTTTGCAGCAAAGTCTGATGGTGAATGAGACTGGCATGAGTTTGCCATTGCTCACTCATTACTTCTTGAAATTTACTTCTGTTTGTGTTTATGTGTGTCAAGTTCTTGGCACAACTCAGATAAGCAACAGAAAGATGGAGCCTTTCCACAGATCAATAGAGATCAATCTCTTAATTTCAACTGAATGATAAAAGAAAACCAGCTAAAAGTGTGTTTTTACCTTTTCTTAATACCTGCCAACTGAGAGTTGCTGAATAATGAAAATCTTGTCCACTGTTGTGCTCAAGTATCAAAACAGAGGTTTTGATGAAGTATTGTTAAAATGTCTGTCAGTACATAGAATGGTCAAGAAAATAGTTGTTTTGGTAGTTGTTCTGGCTACTTAGAGCACCAAATTATAAAAACTTTATTGTAGATACTGCTGTATGTACCCATCTTATACCCACCTGACTGTGAGTGTCAGGGGTGGATATGCAACAAATGGCACAGGATGGTAGTGGTGTAAGTGAAATATTGCTGCTAGTAAATATCAATAGCTGATACTTGAATTTTTTTTTTTTTAATGTAATAGTGAAAAACAGATTTTTCAGTTGTCTTGTATTCACTGTGTTTTGTTTCTCTTCCTGCAATGCTGGCCTCATCAGTAAAAGGGAGATGTGTTCGGACATGGCTGCCCTGGTGGGCCTCTGGTGTGAAGGAACAGAACATCAGCTCCTGCAATGAGTTGAGCTTTCTCTTTATTTGGGGGTGTGTGTGGGGGAAGGCTGAAATGAGGGATTGCTGATGGAAACAGGAGACCTGACACCCCCAGCTAAACCCAGGTGTACTGCAGGCAATCCCGGGGCACATTTCCAGTTACAGCCACACCACTGTGCTTCATCACCGTGCACAAACTGTTGCTCCAGCAAGAGCTGATCCCTTGTTGGTGCAGTGCTCTCTTGTGACTTCAGACAGGTTTGCTGTTGTATCTTTAGCCTTGTCCTGCAGTATTGCCCTGCTGTTCCCCAAATGCAGCACTACTGCAGCTGCAGCCATGCAGTTTGGCTCCCAGAGCTGCACTCAGGTCAGAATGAGTCTTGCTTCAGTGCCATGCCTTGCTGGAGGAGTTCAGCATCTGTAAGTAAGGTATTGATGCCTTTTTTCAACTTAGAAATGAAACTCAAGGTGATATTAATATAGGAGGTAATATAAAAGTGGGTCTTTATTGGAGCTTCAAGAGCAGTTATGGAAGGATGTTCACAAAAACCCACCCCCTGGGGGGGTGCATGCAGTTTTATAAGTTTGGTAAATTAGCATAATTGATAAAAAAGCACCAGTTAGGAGGACAAATGGTGATGCAATTCTCCCCTGGTCAAGCCCCTTCTCTGTAGCCCTCCCCTTGGTACTAGTCGTACTTTGTTTATGACAATGTGTCTCGAAGACTTTCAACCTTGGTAGCCAGGGAGAACCAAGATAGGATAGGGGCCCTTGGAATTTTTGTCTTCCTGCCTAGGAAAATGAAGTTAAGTTACAACAAGAAACTACCAAGCTACAATTATATGTGTAAAGAATACAAGAAATGTATAAATATATATAAGAAATATATAAAGGGTAAAAACCAAAATGGCCTCCGTATGAGTTCTACTCATGGCCCTGTTCTTCAGGTTCTCAGCTTTGCCCAGCTACTGGTTTGGTGGCAGAGAGTCTGTGTGATGAATTTTTGTGCTTCTCATCTTAGAGCTGTCTAAAAGCACTTTGGCCTCTAATGCAATTGTGCTGTAATTGGGCCTGACAGAGATGCTCCCAAGAACTTGTTGCACCAGTAAATTTTGCTGGGGAGTAAGAGCTTTATGGAGGAGGTCTTGTTCAGTTGTGAAGAGGGAGAAATGGAATTAGCATAGAGTTAGTGGTTTTGGCTTTCTGTGAGCTGAAGCGATGTGACCTGTCTGAGCAGTGGACTGAAGGTGCAGCTGCAGTGGTGCAGATGGTCCTTGGCTTTTCTCCTGCCCCTGGGATGGGAAGGCTGAGGTTTGAGGGCTGGATGCATCCCTGTACTCCCCTTTTTCCTGATGGTGTCTCTGTCTGGGTCATTTTGGGGGTTTTACCAACTAAAAGCCTGTGCCAGGGAGATGTACTGCTGCGGAGTGGAGAACACAAGAACTGTAGAAAGGGGAGGTCTGAAAGCTTCTGGAGCAACATCACGTGGAAACCAGAGGAGGTGGATATTTTTCACTGTAGCATGAAGTGAGACAAAATCCCAGCACCTCAGGCAAACAATAACAAGACCTGAGCTGACAGACCCGCTCTCCTGTGAAGCCTTATCCATCGTGGCTGCCCTGCTCTGCTAAAGCTGCTCTGAGGCTGCTCAGAAAATATTGCCTCTCCTCCCTCTTTAGGGAAATGGCAAGGGGTGGGCTGTGGAAAAGGTGCCAGCAAGCATAGAAGGGAAGAGAAAATAGAGAAAATTTGATGTTGAATGGATTCATCACCATCTATTTTAGGGTCAGTTATTGTCTTTTTTTCTATGTTAAATGAGGTGCTATTTTTAGATTTCCAAATCCATACAGAGAAATTATTCTCAAGTGTTCCAGCTTTCATGCTGCATTAAAAAAAAACCCAGTCTCATCTTGATGGTGCATTTAGTGCATTAATTTTGTGTGATTTCTTTTATCCTTTTTTTCTTCCTGCTCAGGAGAATTATCCCTTCTTGCTCCCCTCCCTTGGCTAACATTACTGGAAATGCAGTAAGAGAGAGCTATTTAATGTTTTCACTTGTTGCTATAGTGTTTTGTTGGAGTTATAGGGGAAGTGCTGGTGGGTTAAGAAGTGCCTTAGCTAGCAGCCCACCCACTTCCGTGTGATTTTTCTTCAAAGAAGAATCTGACAGAGAAAAGTTGTTCTGTTGCAGATTTGCTGAGTTCAAAGCGAGTGCCCTACAGATACAACTTTGTGATTAATCCTCAGAACTGGCACATAAAGCTTATGCTATGCTACTGCTACTAATGTTAATGGGAGTCAGGCAGCTTACTCACAGTGCACTGCTTTAAAGAGTAATAATTTACCCAGAGAAGTCCTGAGGCAAGAGAAGTGGTAGTCATTTATTAATTCTTTTGTAAATCCTTTTGTCTGTGGCACTGGCATTGCTTTCCATCCGTTTCTAAGTCATTCTGTTTTGGTGAGCCCTAGGCCTTGAAGTGGGAAGAGAGCAGAATGTTATTTTTTCCATGTCCTTGAGCTCTTCAGTGCCAAGAGCTGGTGTTGTACTCAAATTGCAGGCTATATTTACAAAGAAGAGACCAAGACCTCATAAGCATCTTTTATACCCTCTGTTGCACGTGCAGACTTAGTGGCTGCAAAGAAGAATGTGACCTTTAGGCAGCCATAGAGAAGCAAACAGAGAAAGCTGTGCCTCTCAGCTTTGATAGAAAGCAGTTCTGTCTGAGCATAGCTCTGGCATCAATGAGACAGTTACTTATAAAAGCATGGGCTTTTTCAGGGGAAAATGAGTTGGGGTACCTGACTTTGAGGTGTCTGACATTAAGTATGCTTGAAAGGGCCTGATGGGCAGTGGGAAGTGCTCAGCATTCCTCGGGAGACTAAATGAGATTGTCAGCATCTGGCTATGGTGATGTGCAGCATTACCTCCTAAAATAGGCAGTTCCCCAGCAAAGGTGTCTCTTTGGCAGATTTGGCTGTGTTTGTTATTTCTGTGATAGTTAGATCTGAGATTTCTAGTGAAGATGCTGCTTTCTCAGTGGAGGAAAGACTTTTGGCTGGGAACCAACTCATGGAGAAAAGCTGTGTGCAAAATTGCACCATAGTACTGGATATATACTGGATATTTTTTGCTATGTGTGGAAAGCTTCCTCCACACATACAGTGAATACTGGTGTTCCAAAAGCAAGAGAACTAGAATTCTGAAATAAATTACCATACTGTGTTGATTTCTAAAAGCAATTAAACTACTTGGGATCCCAAATGAACCCTGAAAGCTACAAGTGAATCTTGAGAATTCTGTCTTTTGTTCCCAGAGCAGATGAACCAGCATGAAATATGATGGATGCAAACTGTCTGGGCATTTCTAGTGGTGGAACTGGCTTTGGGAGGCTTGTGGTAAACGGCAGCATAAGTCAAAGGACCTCCTGAATGCTAAGTTTGCCTTGAGATGAGTAGTCATAATTATAGCTACATCTGTATCTTGCTTTGCAGACCTTGAGTCCTTCAGGAATGCTATTAGAAATAATGATCTTGCAGCATGAGCCTGAGTATCAGTCTGGGGGAATGGGTCATTCATTAGTCAGAATTCCCTCTCCCTTCCACCCATTTCCCTCCCATAAATACTTTGAATTAATTCTTCACCTTTCCTGTTTCCCCCCCTCCCCCGTCCTTCCCAAATGCATAAATATTTTATTCTTTCTGACTTTAAATTGAGATACGCATATCCCTGTTCTTTGTCTATATACCTGTGGGATGATTTCCCAAATGATTTCTTTGCCTGATTTTGGTGGTGTT
>VZTJ01002245.1:906917-1121405 GCA_013397795.1 Orthonyx spaldingii | reverse complement strand
TTTTTTTTTTTTTTTGTAGCAATGAGGCTGGTGCCAAGTACCTCTACATGAGAAAATTTTTAATTATTTGCACTATGGTGTTTCAGATTGAGGATTCATTTCCTTGCCTTTGCCTGTGGTGACTGCAAATGGATAGAGAAGAGATTGAGATTCCTTTGATCTGAGGGAGGTGAGAGGTGGCAAAGATGATTTCTCAGCGAGATGAATGGGCAAAGAGCTCAACATAATTCTTGGTACAAACCATTTAATCTACTGGCAGGAGCTGGGCAGACAATCTTCAACTAGAAGCACATAGACCCTGCTGCATTTGCTTGCTAGCATGTCTCAGAGGGATAGGGGGACAACCTGAAATAATGCATCCAGCTCCAGGTTCCTCACCACAGGAAGGACCTATTGCAATGAGTCCAGACAGCCACAAAGATGATTAAAGAGACGGAACACCTTGTTTGTGAAGATGAGCTGGAGGTGTTCAGCTTGGAGAGGAGAAGGCTTTGGAGAGACCTTATTGTGGCCTTTCAGTACTTAAAAGGGGTTTGTAAGGAAGGAAACAACCTCTTTAGCAGGTCCTGTTGTGACAGCACAAGTGGTGATGGTTTTAAACAAGAGTGTCAGTTTAGACTAGATCTAGAAATAAGGAAGATTTTTACGGTGAGGATGGTAAAAGACTGGCACAGGTTGCCCAGAGAGGTGGTGGATGCCCCATCCCTGGAAACTTTCAAGGCTGGTTTGGCTGGGGCTCTGAGCAACCTGTAGTAGAAGACCTGACATCAGGTTGACAAATAGAATGTGATTGTACTGCAGGCAAAGTCTTGTTTATTCAGGCACCACAGACTTTACTGGCTTGAGTTTGCATGGATGTTTTATGTGCCCAGCAAAATGTTTGACAGTGTCATCATCAAGTCACACCATCGTACAGAAATGTTATTCTTGAGTTTCATTTTTTTGAGAGCGTGTTAGGGAAGTCTGGGATAATCCAGAATTTTTAGAAAAAGATGACTGCTTATTTTCAGAACTCCCTGTAGACCAAACATAGGAAAAACAGCTTGTCTTTCACAAGAAGATTGAGGACTGTAATTACACAAAATAGCTTATACTTGCAATGAGTTGAATTTTCAAATTTATACGTTTACAAAGAACTCATACTCATCTGTTGTCTTTTCTCCAAGCTCTAGCATGAACTAGTACTCAGTTTGTTTTTTCTATTATTGACTTCTAATCCATAGGAATTCAAGAAACAAATAAATTCCTCTATAACTCCTTAATAGGATTTAGACGTTACCATGGAAAAGTCACAACAGCCAGACTCTAAAATTCTTCCCTTAAAAAGTCATTGTGGATACTTCCTATAAGAGACAATATGGTTTTTAAATTGTCATCCTGCTTCCTGACAGCCCTGTTCCTGTACTTTCATTGGCTTTATCACCCCACTGTTGTTTGGGTATTGGGTATTTATCCATCAGATCAGGGTGTTTTTTGACTGAAGGAAGTCTCTCCTAAGAGAGACAGGGTCAGCAATTTGCTACTAGAAATAGCAATAGGGCAGTTTTGTCAACTAATATTGCGTGGATGAAACATGTCTGTACACCCCATCTTTGCTCTGTTTCCCTTCTCCCCCCATGCCCCTTTCTGCTGTAGAAGGGCAGACTACACCTTGCTAGTGATACCTGCAGCACATGGGCTGGGGCATTTTTCAGGAGGTGCTGTCAATGCATTTGCCCAACATGAGCCCCTGATGTCTCTGGGAGGGAACAGGACCCATTTGGTCACTTGGGGTCAGCTGTCCTGGCTGTGTCCCCTCCCAGCTCCTTGTGCACCACCAGCTCGCTCACTGGTAAGGTAATGTGATGAGTAAAAAAGGAGCTGTTTAAGCACTGCAGTAACTGAAACATCCTTGTGTTATCAATGCTGTTTCCAGCACAAATCCAAAACAAAGCACCATAATAACTACTATGGAAAGAATTAACTCAATCCCAGCCAAAATCAGCAGATTTTGACTTGTGGTTTTTTTTAACAGCCAAGCTTCTGTGGAAGGTTTGTTCTTCAACAATTTGATTAGATCTTGTTCCAAAATGTGTCTTGTAATATTGCACACAATATAATGCCAGCCCCATTCCCTTGCTGTCAGCCTCAGGATCCTGGGGGCAGCAGTTGCTCTGTCCACACTCCTGCTTGGGGCTGCTCAGGTCCTTCCTGTGCTGCCTCGGCAGCTCTCAGACTCTGACTGCACAACTCTATCTTTAGAGCTGCAGAAACTCCCCTACTGCAGTGTCACAACAGAGCAGGTGGTACAGCAAGCCAGGCTTTGAATTTTAATTTTGTTCAAATTATTTCTTGGTTAGGAAAATTTGTCTGAGCTCATGAACCTTGGTTTTAGAGGTGTTAACTGTAGAGAGCTTTTGAAATGTGCTTGCTGCAAAACCTAGCAATGAGGGGGCTATCTGCTTTATCTAAATTACTTTTGTAGTCTTTTGATGTCATTTCCTTAACCTTGTGCTAGTTTTATCACAGGGATATCTTTTGTTCCATTCTTCTTACAAAAGAGAAGAAAATAACTAGTTAGTTATTATTCTAGCTGAATCAGAGAAATAAAATTCAGACACAGCTGTCACACAGTTCTAGTATCTGAGGAATATCAGCATTATGAGCTGAATCCTATTAGCATATTTATTAACAGTGCATAGAATTTATTTATTAATAGTAATGCACAGATAATTCACTCTTTATGTGCTTGCACTGCTGTTTTGATGCAGTTAATATTGAAAAAAGCTTGTATTTTCCAGCTTACATTAAAAATATCGATGACAAAGATTGAGTTAGTTTGCTGTTACTGTGTCGTGTGTCACTTCACACTCCCTCAGGGACGAATTTAGGGCTTCAGTTTCTTAACATGCTTTAACTATGTGGCAAGGTGGATGTTGTCAGCTAGTATCGATTATTGTTGTTGATTCTTGCAAATTTCAAAATCCCTGTAGTATAAACATTTGATGTAAAATTTAAATCAACTTGTAAATGCTGAATTCAACAAAGAATTTTTCACCTTCATATATTCAGTAACAAACATACACTCCCTTGTGCAAAATAAATAGCATGAACTGTGCCTTATAAATGTACATCACAAACCCAAATTATTTTCGTAATCACTGTGGGTGCTTTTTACTGCTAGGATTATGACATAATGGCACAAGCTTTGCAAATACCCCTGGTTCCAGCTGTGGCTGCTCCCAAATAAACAAGACTATTTTGGGCAGTAGCAGAACCAAACTGATGGGTGATTGTGCTGATGCAGTTTGTCTTTGGGAAGCTCTCAGCAGCAGTGAGCCATGGATCTCTAGTTGGAAAAAACCCCACGTGTTTCCTTCTCAGGGGACAGAAGCAGCTGCCCTCCTCCTCTGGGACTGCGTCCTGCTGAGTCCTAAATAAGCTGATATATTTGTGATTGCTCAGGATGCAGCACGATTCCCTTAATTGTTGACCAAGAGCATCTTGGCAATGTTACTCATTAAGTGCTGTGCTCTCTTCTTGTCATGGATATCTCTCCAGCATGGATGTGACTCTCTTGAAAGCTCTGTTTCCCAATTTATGACATGCTTTTAATGAGAACCAGAACAAGACAGATTATCCATCATCCAAAGAGTGCAGAAGTTCTGTGGCTGATCTAACCTTGTGGTTATTGCCACCTCAAGGGTCTTAGCTGGCATTTTAACATATAGCAAGGGGAGGGATGTTCTTCTTGGTTAGAAAGAACAGTGATCACTGGAGAGAGCCTGTCCCAGCAATTTCACCTGTTGGGAATGCTGGAACGAAAGCATTTGTCAGAGAGGCTGGGGGGTTTTGAAAACTGTTCTAGGTGCTTCTAATTTCTAGGACCTTCTAATTTTTTGGGACAAATACATATTTGGATCTTTTAAAACACTCTAAGTCTCACTTTCTAATGACTTGCTGCTGTTGTCCTATTAGACCAGACTCAGCCCTGGAGAAGGCAGGAAAACAAGAAGGGAGCTGGCCCATTTGATGTCATGTCACATCTGCCACGTGGAGCTGGAGTCAAGCTGTGGATGGAAGGAGAGAGAAGGGGCAGTGCACATGTACATTTGTGCAGGGAGCAGGTGGATGTTTTCTTGCCTGATCTGTTATCCTGGAGGAGAAAAGGAATTGATGTGTACTAGACTTGGCACTGGGGAGCTCCTTAGCTGATTGCTGCTAATTTAATTATTGGAATTTTTGTTAACCCTTTGGTAAATGAAGACAGACCTTGTTTTACATGAACATTCCATGAAGAATGCATAAGCATAAAAACCAGCAACTCGTAGCCAGGGAGTGCCCAAGGGATTAATCTGTAGTCAGGGGTTTCTTCAGGACACTTGATTTAAACAGACTGCTTGCACAAAATATCAAAGGTGTTTTATTTGGAATTAGTTAAGTGGCTAGAGATAAATTTAGAAGTATAACTCCTTATCCACACATATCAGTTCAAGTTTGGAAGTGTGTGTGGGGGTTGAGTGTTCTTAAAAAACAGTCTGGCTGAGGCATTTCTGCTCTATTCAGGCAGAAATTTTTAGCTACAATCTCAGGGGTTCTGGGCACAGACTGGTGTTGCCTCTCTCACAGTGACAAGAGCCTTAAAATGTCTGGATAAACCCTTCTCCAGTTCCTGGTGATCTCTTTACGTTGCAGTTTTCTATCTTTTCCTATGCAGTAAATATTCTACAGGACAACTTAGCTTTTTAAAAATGATTTTTCTTCATTACTCCCTTTTCATCCTGCAAGTATTTTCATGTGATTTCTCATAGGGCAGTGATAGCAGAACCATACTGTAAGCTACAGATATTAACTTGGGTTTTTCTCACAGTTCATGTCCCATCTTCCAGATGAGGGGTTTGATTTTTCCCACTGAACTTACCTAAACTATTCCATGTAGAATGAGGCTGCCTCTCTTCTTGCATTTCTGCTGTAGCAGATCTTCTTGAGCCCTAAATCTCCTCTAGTTAGAGGGATGACTGTCATAACAAGAGCATTCTTGATATTTGGTCCTCAGTTCTCTTCCCATCACAGGACTGTGTTGCTGTTATTTTCTTGTTTCAAGCAAGAACTCAAAGGCACCAACTTTTTCCTTCCATGTGGTGTGATTCCCCAAGGTGAAGCATAGATAATAAATGCTCCTCCTGCTCTAAGGTCTACAGTCTTGTGTTTTCATTCCTGGTAGAATCTGTCTCTTTACTCTCTCCCTTATACCTGTAGCACACAGACTTGCCTATATATGGGACTGAGGGCAAACTCATGTAAGTCCCACGTATGCAAGAGGTGAATATAAACATTTGGTTGTTATTAATGCTAACTATAAACACTGTTTTCTGCACTGACAACTGGGTAAGTCAATGCAAGTGGATATTCTGAGAGCTGGATGGTGTCTGTAACTTTCATCACATGCCTTGCACAATTTCTGTCTGCTCAAGTTGTAGTGCCCTTAAATGGGTGTCTCTTAAGATTGACATAGAAATGCTGTTGGTGAGAACACATCTGAGTTTCACCCTGTGCTCAGACAGGAAGAGCAAGTGCTTCAGTGTGGAGAGACAGATGCTGTCCCTGCTCTTTCTGTGAGCTTCACAACTGTTTCACATAGCTACCTATGCAGTTGGCACCTTGTAGCAGCCTGAGAAGAGGGGCCAAGAGCTGAATCAATCAGGAGACTGTGCTGGCCTCAGTCTGGCAGGTAAGCTCCCTCCTGGTCACAGCGGAGATGCTTGTTCATTTTAACTGTGCTTGCAAGCTGTCACCCCAGGAGCTCTTTCTGCTGTGTAAATAAACTGGGGACTTCAGTACAGCAAATTTTCACCCACGCTAAACTACACAACCACAGTTGCTTGACAATGTTTTTCATCATCATCCTGTACTTTTTGCAAGTATTTACACTGCTAGGAGAGATTATCTGGATTCTACTGGCCTATCAAATCTTGGAGAGTTGTAGCATAGAGAGAGGGAGTGGGCCTGGGATAACTTTGCTTGAGATAAACCCCAGAAACTGGGTTCTGAGGAGCCTTTTCTTGAAATGAAAACAGCGGACTTGAGCTGAATTTTCATATAATGTTGCAGCTTTAGTCCTCTCCTCAGCAGATTTCAGGAGGGAAGAGTGACTTTACACAGTGTTTTTTAAGCAAGCTGGGAAAGAGACCTGGTAATGAACCTGTACCACCTGAGTGGCAGGTATGAAGCACCCACCATGTGTGAGTATGTTAAAAATGATTTGTGAAAATCAGATTTATTCCCCCCCTTTGTTTTTTAAGTCTCTTGAAATAGTTTGGCTGGTGGAAACAGGCATGTATATGCCATATATATTGGATTTGGCTCATGAGTACTTGGGTGCAGGATCCTGGAATAGCTACTTTTTGAGGCTTTTATATTATGAGTCAGCAGTACTGGAGGAACTACTTAAAGAATTAAAGTGTCATGTCATGAAGGGCACCATCCATCTTTTTACTTGTTTGCAACTAGAAAGCATCTCATCTGTCTGAAAGTTTTTGGCAGGAGCTCTGGTTAGTGCTGTTGAAGACGACATGTTCATGGAATTACTTTAAAAGGTCAAATGATGTGCCTCATTCAAGCCTATTCATCGTAAACTGTTTCTGGGGCCTTTTATAATAACACGAGAGATTCTTCTGGCTTTGCACCAACGTTGGAAAACTGACAGCTCACCAAGGAGGGGAGGAGAGCAGCACAGTGTGGTCTTGGTAGAGAAGGTGCTTCCCATCTTGACATATGTACCCTTTGAAGGAGGGTACCAGTTTCTCATGTGTTATCACTTCCCTTTTAATTTCTTTATTGTGAATATTTCTTTTCAGATAGGCTTTTTTAAACACAGAGCTGCATTCTTTCCCTCTACACTTCAATGTTTCTTGCTGCGATTTCACAGCCAAGACAAGTTTACAGTTGTTGAATGTCAGTACATGTATATAAAAGAGACAGAGCAGGTGAGTGTGGAATGCTGGATGAGCAGGGTGCTAGTTTTGTGTTGAGCCAGAATTGTTTTGAGGACTGATGGAAATGAATATTTTCCAATGACGCTTGTCTCTGTTGTCAGCTGTAGAGGATGCTACTAATGCTTAAGAATTCTTACAGAGAAACTTGTGTTCCTAGATCACCGTAGTATTTCTTCTGCTTTTTAAAGGTGTGGGTGCACCAGAAAGAGCAGTAGGTTATCTTCTTTCTTTTCTATGTACACCTCTTTTGTACAAAACCCCCAACAACTCAGGAACTGCTGACAGCTTTGGAATTGTGAAGGGTTGAAGGCTGGTACCTTTATGTTTGTAGGGGAAGTCAAGCCTCAAGGTAAATCAGGTCAAAAATTAATGAAAAGCCTTTACAATATGATGCCTCTTTAAAGATTTGGCATGCAAGTATAGCTCACAGGAGGGAGATGTCCATAGCACAATTAAGCAGAGCAAATCTTTGCTAGCAGCTGAGCACAGAAAACTGGCACCACTGAATCTGCACAAACTCCAGTGCATTCTTGGCTGAGATGTGTGTGTGGGAAAGTGTTTGCTTCAATGACTATTTTTGACCTATTTTGTGAATAAATAGGACTTGTGCCTCTAGAGCTTGCAATCTGGCAACTTCCAGAAGCACTACATTAGCAAGGAGAAGAAAACAATTATTAATAAATACACTTCAGTAGAAAACTTCTCCTGCCCCAGCTTTCTAAATTCCACATTTAAGCTGATTTTGTGTGAAATGCACCTCGAAGATTACTTTTTTTTAAACAAACCCTTATTATTCATAAAAAATCTGATACCAGGGTTTTGTTCCTCAGTTCCACACAGGTTGTTAGCAATGAGATAGGGGATGAAAGAGCTGTAAAGAGGGAATCTGTAGACAGAAAAGTATCCATGGAAAGAGCAGCAGTGTTCTCTACCTGCTTTGGTTTTCCTATTGAATTTGCTTAAAATACAATCCAACTGCAAAATCCTTTAAATCAAACCTTTGTTCTGAAATACAAGGCGGATGCTTTTTGCAGGAAGATATGAGGGAAAGTTATCAGAAATAGATTAGCTCATAGGTGCTTTGATGTGCAAGGCAGAATTCAGTTTATTCATTTTTGTGTTAGCATAGTAGAACAGAACTTGTTTGCATGAATAAAACAAGTGGGTAGCATAACATCATGTACGAGAGAAAGCATGAACTGGAGCTGCTTGCTTAAATGAATTGAATTATGACTGCTCCAACTATGAATAATAAGAGTGATTGGAGAATATTTTTTCGTTAAAAGCCCTGACCAAAAAAAAAGAGCTTGTTGGTGTTTCTCAACAATTCTTCTGTAGTATTCAGGCAAAACCCTTTTGTGCCTTGTTTTTATAATTACAGACTCCCGAAATCTCCCAAACTTCAGATAGATGGTGAAAAGTCTTGAGCATTTATTTCTCCAACAAAACTTTTTTTTCCTCAAGGAAAGAGAATGCTTTCCACATCTTTTTGTCAAAAATCTAATTATCTATTTAAAAAGATGTTTCAACAGAGTTTTTTTTATAATCTCTGAGTAATGTTCAGTTAAGGTTCCCACTTTAAAGCATAATAATTTTTTTTCACATACTTTCCAGCAAGCTGTAATAGCACGTATAAACAACCAGATGCTCTGAAGAGCTGGCAGGGGCTGCACAGATTTTGTTTCAGTTTTATTTTTTTATCTTTTTCTGGGATTTTGTTTTGAGGTAGTCAAGACCATACAGCACTATCCTGAATTCAGCATGATGTGTGCATGGTGTGGTGGGGTACAGTGCTGGATCTCCTGAGCAACACAAATTCTGTGCATTCCACGTGGCACAGTGCAGGGAAAAACCAAGTGGAAGCATCACCTTGCTCCTGGAGGCAGCAGAAGAGCCTCCCTGTGGCGCTGTGCCAGCCCTGAGGAGTCCCAAACACCGGGAGCTGAGCTTGTCTGTCCCCTGCTGCCTCCGCCACCTCTGCGCGATGCTCCAGTGTTTCTATTCCTGAGTTTAATGGTGTTTCAGCTTCTCCCTATCCCTGGGATGGATTTACCCTTAAGCCTTCTCCTCCAATTAGGCTGTTTCTAGATTGCCATATATCAGGCCTGTCAGAGCCTTTAAATCCCTCTTCTAGGTCACCTTCTTGCCTTTCCCCAGGGGAATATAGCAAACCATACCTCCCACTGAGCTTTCCCACGCATATGCTAATGAGATGCTATTAGTGCCACCTCCTTCCCCTGAGAGTAGGATGGAATAACGGTTTTGGGAAGTAGGCATTTCTGGCTTTTTCCCTGGCTCTGACTTTGTTCTTCCAGTGGTTTTTACCAGCTCAGTTGCTATCTCTGGGTGTCTGTAATGCTAAAATTGAAATGATAACACTTCCCTACCTGACAGGCTGGAGGCGAGAAGTGGTTGTAAGGATTAGTTACCTAAGGGCTATAGCATGCCAAATGTTATTAATAATGCAAAGCAAGAAATGTTCTGAAACAGAAATGAAATTCTTGCTTTTTTGCTTCAAAGGAGAGGTTTACCAGAACCCTGTAAAGACCCTGCTTTCTAGTCAGGTGGATTAGCTGACGTCTTGTGGTATTACAGATGTACATGAAATAGTGGGAGAGTGGCAGGCCTTGAAGTGTCTCCCACATCCGGGTCACTCTGCAGCATTCAGCACATCACTGAATGAGAGGATGTGACTCCTGCCCATGAAGTGCACCTGCCTAAAGGGTCCTAGAGTATTTTCTTAATTTGCTCAGATAATTACATACATACTTCACTTTACAGACTATCTCCTAGTAGAAGTGTGAGAGAGGAAAAGGCTTGTACTTCTGTGCAGTGTAGGGGTAAAGCAGAGATAAGAGGAGGGAAGGACGGCTAAGGACAGAAAAGGAGCCAGTGACTATGAGAGTGAGATAGAGGGGAAAGGACAGTGCAAAAAAAGAGAAGGAAGGACAGATTCAGTAGCACAAGCTAAAAATAATCAGTGAAGGGAGTGAAAATTGGTTGCAAAGGATGGAGTGTCAAAGTGCAGGAGAGAGCAAGGAAGAGTGAGTCAGGGAATAAAGAGGAGAGGAAGAAAATGCGTTTATTATCTCTTTTTATCTGGCAGTACTGAAAGTGGTGTAAAACAGCAATTACCCTGCTTCATGCAAGTCTCTGCTTAAAAAGCGGTAAGGAAATGAATATGATTTCTGAGGAGAGATAGCCTCTATTCTGCCATGGCTTGTGTGCTGGAGCAGTTCCTGCTTCTCTGCTGTTTCTCCTCTCTCCCAGCTGAGCTGCTAGCACACCCATCACCTCCCTGCTAGTATCATGCCATGTTTAGAGAGGTCTTATGCATGCCAAAAAGGGCAACACAGCAAGTACTGGAAGCACTCATAGGAAGCACCTCGGAGAGGCTTGCTTGATTAATTGGTTCTATTCATTAAAAAAAACCCCAAAACCTACATGCTGCATATTACATCTCTGTTTAGGCAACATCTGGCAGCATAAGGGATTGGGTTCATGCCTCTGAGCCACTTCCTTCAGCACTGACACCTGTGGACGTTGGGGGATTTCTCTGGACAAAATCTCGTTTTGCTGTGCTGCAACTCCACTCCCTGCCACGCTCATTAACACTCTCTGCAAGAGGCAGCATGCACTGCCACGTCCCTGCTGGAGCTGCCACAGCCATCTGTGCTCCTCGTGTTTGCCACTGCTGAAAGCAGGCAGTGCAGTGCCAGCAGCCAGCTCCACTCCTACCAAACTCACTGGTGAGTTGGAAGAGTACAGCACACAAGCTTTAACCAGGAAAAAGCAGGGAAAAATGATTTCATAGCCTGGCAGGGGTTAGGGTAGCCCTAGAAGCTGCTGTGGGGTTATTGTGTCTCTTTCACCTCAGAAGCCACTTCTAGTGCAACTCCTTGTGTCCCTGGCACATTCCTTATGATGGGATTACAAAGGGTTGATTCCTCTGCCAACCCACTGGTTTAGCACTGAGCAGTCTGACTCCTTTATTTCTCTTCCATCGCTCCGGCAAACCAGTGCAGCAATCTGGGCATTCTGAAAGTGGGGTCCCTGCTCCTTCTTTTTCAGTGGGGTAGACTTTGACCTTTGTTGAATGGAGAAAGTGGTGTAGTAGAAACATAGGGTCCAGCTGCTGATTCCATAATTTTATTTAATTTTCAAGGATGAGGAACTTTAGCTTATGTTCAGCCCTGAGGTAATGGGTGTCAGTCACTACCACTTGATAAGCTGGACAGATATTGTTGCTATCAGATCCACTGCATTTTAAACCATGCTGATAACATACCTTGCTGACAATCAGGATACCACAGAACCAGGGTCATAAAAAAGAATTACCTTCCTAGAAATGAGCTGGAAGGAGAGGCAGTGTGCAGGCTTGATTTTAGTCTCAAGTTCCAGATTTCATCACTGATGGCTGCTGATGTGGCTGCGTGCAATCCATGTAACTGCAGCACCTCAGCTGTTTTCTGTAGAACTGGGATAAATGCTGCTTTCTTGATTGATGTTATTACAAGGTACTTAAATACTATGTAAATGAAGGTCCTGTAAATAATGCAGAAGTGTAGATGAACATAAATGGGGAAGGATGAGTAGAATGAAAAGAAGTTCAACCTGAAGCAGAATTCCAGTCTGCTGAGTGAATATATATGGGAAAGTCCATAAACTGTAGTTATTTTCTGAGTAGAGCTAGTTGATTAGACGTAAATCTCTAGCACTAAATAATTTTAAATATTTATCAAGTTGGTTCAGTTTCATTTTCTGGTATTTGAGTTATTACTGAAGAAATATGTCTCTAAGAGCATGCCTTAGGTTCAAACCCTGTATTTTAACCCAGTATTTTGATCTAGGCCTGCTTTTGAATTGTAGGAACTGAATTCTGCTGTCAGGTATGTAAGCACAGCTCTCTAGGATGTTGGTCAGAACTGGAGCCGAAGAGCTAAATTTGCTCTAAATATTTAAGTATCTAAACAATTTGCTCTGTATGTGCTTAATATGCATATTTCATAATGACAGACTTGTAAGAATAACTTTTAAAAAGTCTGGGATTTTTTTTTTTTGTAGAATAGAAACAGTATTTGGTGATAATGCACTTTTTTTCTGCTGATGGACCTCAAAGACTGAAGACCTTTAATACTCAGTAGTTTCCAGGACCACACTAACTTCGAGTTGAAGTTGTAGCTCTGCTTAAGAAATGGAAGGGTAGTGTGATGAGCCTTGTCCTGTGTGCAAGGGGGAGCTGTACGATCTCAAAGCCTGCCAGGACTTGGCAAAAAGCTGCAGTTGTTCAGTGTACTGCAGCAGCCAGAGCCCAGTTATGAACCTGGGAGAGATAAACACCGTCCATCAGAGATGCAGCACGTGAACCGTGACAGTGGGAAGCAACCTCTGTGGAAGCTCCCAGTGGTACACCAAGAAGAGATCCAAGCTTTGCTGCTTTCATGTTTCACTGCAGGATCTGCAATTTCATGGAAAACTTCCCTAAAGGGAACCTGGAAAAACCTAGCTGTGAATATAAAGGCAGAAGCAAGTGCTTAACCATAGGCAGTCCTACGTGAACGTGGTCTGAGTATAATCTACAAATAACACCCGAATACTCTTGATAGTGTTACTTTAGGCATCATGGTTTCAGGATATAATTGCATCCACTCTTGCAAGAAAAGATGATGTTTTCAGGAAGAGGTCATGTGTCTCGCTTGGAGAAGGGGTTGTGTGCCTGACTGCATCTTGGTGTTTCTGTCAGCTGCTCTAACAAAAACCTGCCTTTCCCATCAAAGTTGTCATTGCTCTTCTACTGTCACAGGTACTTCAGAAAGTCCAAGGACCAGACAGTAATACTTGTGTGGACATAGCAAAAACCGAACTGGAATTACATTGGCATCTAAGGCTTTGGAAAAACAGGGAAACAGAGCTGTGTTATCTGTTCAAAGGAGAAAAAAACAACAGAAGCAGCAGTGCTCATTCGGTTTTTTTCCTCATAAGCAACACAGTCTTGAAAGAACAAAAATAAGAGTCAGTTTAATCCCAATGGTAAACTGCTAGCATATTCTTCACTCTGATTTCTTACCTTCATGGATGTAATACACAGTGATGGTAAAAATGCAAACTTGAGACTGAATTTTGGAATATGGCTGGACAGCCAGAGAGAAAAGCTCTAAAGAGCAGCTTTAGGGGCCCTAGTGAAATTCTGGCTCTTGGATGTAAAGAGAACTTTGAAACACCTGTATAACTGACTGTGAAAGAGCTAATGTTGGCATGTAAATTAAGATTTGCTATTTATTTGGGTTTTAAAAAATATTTTCTCATATTTGTCAACTTTCTTGAGGGATAAAAATAACATTCCCATCCTTTACCATTGTGCCGTGGAGTATATGTGGGATGGAGACACATTACATGAGTGTCACTTAAAATCTTTTTCCATAGTTCTTGGTTTCCAATAGGTGTAAAATTAACCTGGCTTTAATGCATTATTTGAAACACCTGCACAATGTTGGATTATGTCTCCTCTGCCCTGGGAATTGGTTTGGGGTTTTTTTGGTTTTTTTTTTCAGTTAGCAGATGCTCCCTCTGCTTGTTTTGGAGCTGGAAAAGATAACACAACACAGGACCTACATAAACAGAGAAAATTACTCTTTCAACGTTTCTTGGCAGCAGTTGTAGATTAGATACACATGAATGTCCCCTCACAGATGTAGAGGTGATATTAAACTGAGAAGTCATGTGATACCAATTAAATATGTATGTCAGCTGGCTTTTGTTCAGTAATTAATTTTTTTCTGAGTGTATTCCAGCATCTTAAAAAAATTTAAATACCGACCCTAAATGAAAAATAATCAGCCTGGTAGAATAATGCTTCCTCTCCTGCCATGATCTTATTTTTTTTTTCTGCCAGGTAGTTGCCATGGCCTGGAATGGTCGTGCTTGATCCTTTGGACAAAACAATAGGATGTGGTGCAAGTCAGGGAACTTGCAGCCATGCAAAGCTTGAGATGGGAGTTGTGTGTGGGAAGTCACTCTCTTTTCCCTGTGGGAAAAACTCTCTCCTACAGCTTTCAGAAGGTCTGAGATAAGAGTTAAGATATTTTTAGATATGAGAGCTATTTTTATGTCCCTTTTTTCTTTCTTTTCCCCCCAGTTTTAACGGCTCCCTCTGAGCCCTCTGTGGTTGGGGTGGTTGTAACTAAGGCACCTGGTGCTTGTGCTGAAAAAATGAGTAACACAGTCCTGGCAGCACTTTAGAAAGCTCTTTGTGTTGTTCTAAAAAGACTTTTTTTATCGTGGAGCATATAGAGAATATATGATAGCATAAAGTTTTGGAAGTAGGCTATGAAGTCTACTTCGTATGGAACAGAGACACTGTGCAGTTCGTGATGTTGTCACTTGAAGCCCTGTGATGTGCATGTTTCCATCCACAGTGTGCTGTTTCCTGCCGCTTTTCCTCCTCTCTGCCGTCTCCTCAATGCTGCCAGACCAAAGATTGGGTGTCTGTACACTGACCTGGATCAGGGAGCTGATTCCCTTTCATAAGGACCCACAGAGGGGGAAAAAATGATTATTTTTCTTCTCAATCGTTTTTGCTGCCCAGATTATTAGAGAGGCCCGCAGCCCATGTGATGTGCAATGGGGCTGTGGTGTGAGGGCTGGGGAGGTGGCTTTGCTGTGTCAAGGCAGGGCTGCTCATACACGAGGGTCTCTGAATTGGTGTTGTTTTGCCATCTCTGCACACAGTTTGTCACTGGGATAGCTAATCAGATGAACAAGGGAAAAAGCCATAAAGGCCTGTACCCGAACGTGACAGTTTTAAATGAAATGAAATATTGAGCCCATATAACAGCACCACTTTCAGTAAAGGATTGCAGCCACTTACTCCCTGTAAACCAAGACATTTACTTTCATTCCAATGAGCCAGTAGGACACCAAAAAAATCAGTTAACCTTCTGTGTAACCTCTGCCAGGCAGACAAATACATTTAATCTTCTCCTTGAAGCAATGTCTGTTCCACACTTTCCTTTTTGACTATTAAATATGAAGGGACGTATTTACTTGAGGTGTTTTCCAGTCCGTATCCTCCAACCTTGACAAGGGGCAAAGCCACAGAGCCTTTTAGGGCAAGGCGCTGCCCTTGCTCCAGCATCATGTCCTTCCTCTGTGCCAACAGGCTGTTGAAGGTTGCAGAAGAGGAACTCCACCCTGTAGGTCTTGCATGTGTCTGGGTTGTTGGTGGCTAATCTGTGTCTTGTAGGTCACCAGGAGACTTGGTCCATAAATCAAACATGTGCTTAAGATAAACTCCTGACAAAACCTGTAGATATTCCATGCTGCCTGTTTTCTGTAATGAGTCATCTGAACTATTTCGCTGGTGAGCGATATTGAAACAAGCTCTCCCTGGCTTAACTTCTTAGTATTCTCGCTATTTATAGTGTTTCTCACTAAAGCTTTGAAATAATTTCAGCGTTATGTATATGTGTGTCTATTAAACATGTATGTATTTGTTAATGGCACGTGTGTGTGCAAATGTAAGTGGAGGGACAACGTGTAATAAAAGATCAGATTGTGAATCCAGAAGAAGATTTGCTCTTTTTTCTGCATTTTATTGCACTCTATAGGTTTTTAAGCTATTGCTGAGAGGTGCTAGAGCCCTGACCCTGGTTTAAGCACCTTCTGAAACCGCTGTGAGTTTTGGCAATCTTGGTCAGCATCCTCATCCTCCCTTTGGTATCTTTTTATAGCTTTCAGTAAGAAGGAGAATAATTGTAATGAAAGTCATTACAGCTTTCTCACCTCCCTCCTCTGGCTGCAAACCTGTTGAGGCTCAGAGGCTGTATGGATTTTTTTTTTTTTCCTAGCCTGTTGCTGATTGTTTGCACCCTTGAGATACATGAGGCTTTGTATCCTTTCCTAGCAGAATTCCCACAAAATGTAAGGAACCCTTACCCTTGAAGTCTATTGCATATGTGAGCTGGTGTAGGAGTTTCTACCTAGTAAGCCCAAGATCAAGTGGAGACCCCTCACAGGGTATGGGGATGCAGTTGTGTTCCTGTACGCATTGAGGGAATTTGGTCAATTGCATTCCTCCATCCATTTTAAGATTCTTGCTCTCTTTCTCTGGTCTCTGTCCCTTTTATAAAAGGGACAAAAAATTTATTATTTCTTTAGAGGGTCTTTTAAAATGTTAGTTTAGGATTTTCCTTTTTAAGCATATACCTGTGCTGCCTGTTATTTCATGTTTATTGTCTTTCTCAGTCTTTTGAAATCTGAGTTACATAGATTTTTGACTGATGAGTGTGGATATTTGACATTGAAACAATAACTACATAAATATATTAATGAGAGAGTTAAGAGTGAAGAACGTAAGCAATGAGCTCCATTCGCTTATTGTGAGAGTCAGAATTCAGGTTTCTGTACAGAGGTGAAATGGAGTCTCTAAGGCCATGTTAATTTGGGATTTAGTACCATTCCAGTAGCTTAAAATAACAGAGCATATGTGCAGCCATTCATCCTGTTGATCTTAAGAAGGAAAAGTAGTTCTAGGAAATCTTTGGAACCACCACTGTATCCTAAAACTACTTTTTGCTGAATTACATTTAATAAGATGTATAAGTCTGCTTCCTTTAACTTTTGCATAGCTGTCTTTCTATGTACTGATGAGTTATTTATACACAAGGTCTTTATTCCCTATTTGTTGCTGGTTTATGTTAACTCCCTGGGTCTTCACAATCTCAGATGAGGAAGGTGCTGGCCTTTAAAACAACAGCAAAAAAGGGGTTTATCCATAGTGTATGTGCAGTTCTAGGGCTTGGATTTTGCACGTGATCCTGGCCTTTAATCAGAACTGATTAGAGGTGCCTTTAATACTGTGCCACACTGCAGCACAAGGGTTTTTGGTAGGTGGGCAGTGAGAAGAGCATCACTTGCTGTTTGGGGTAAGCACAGCCTGCCCTATGCTGTCGGATATTTCCACCTCATGCTGCTGCTCAAGTTCGTGTCATTTGTCCTGGTCCCTGTGGGATCTCTGTGCGAAGTGGAAGCTGTGTTTGCTTGGGTGCATGTCTGATGAGCTGTCTGAACACGGAGAACGAGATCTTTGTGAAACCAGTTGTTTCCAGAGCCTCGACCTCCTGCTGATGGGAATGGCAGGGGCCGCGTTACTCTTCACCCACGCTGGCGTTTTGCTCATGCTGCTGGGTGTGACTGCTCGGGCCCCAGCACACACACAGTACGATGAGCCCCATTTCGGCATTTGTTCATTAGCCTGGCTCTTTACCTGCCGTGAGTCGTCCCAAAGTACCACGAGATGGCAGTGCACTTGCTCTGCTGCAGGCAACGCGCAAAGCCTCTTCCGAAGGGAAAATCGGTGCACTTCACTCATAGGCACTGCTTATGTACCCCATTGCTGCTTCAGCGTCAAGTGAAAACCTATCAGGGTGCTTCCCCTGAAAGCTGGTCATGAATCTGCCCCTGGCAGGGCTTGTTGTGCTCTGTTATTCTGCTAGGGTGCAGCTGGAGAGGAAGGGAGGGTTTGCAGAGGGAAATTTAGAAGTGGCAAAGCTTGCTTTGAATATTTGTTTCTCGTACTACCAGGCCGTCCTGGCTAGAGAGAAGGTGCTCCCTTCCTTCAGCACTGTTTCTTCCAGGGCTGTCCCAGCAACATACAGGTGATGTCTTCTCAAAAGATGTTTTGGAAAATCGTCTGCAGTCCCCTTTCGAAGGGGCTTTGTGCTCCTTTCTTTGTGTGCTTGCAACCCTTTAATGACGACTTAAGTTGTTCTTTCCTTCCCCTGCCCCTTTCTGACTGGCATTTTTAATTGCTCCTTGTCTCTGAGTTTCTTTGCTGCTTCTGATATTAATTGATTTCACTTTACAGTCCCTTTAGCAGGAGCCATAACAAGGAGTCCCAGAGTGGCTTTTGAGATGCATTATTTTGCACGACAAGTACAGGGCTTCAGTCTTTGTCCTATTCTCAGGCAAAGATGACTTTGCCAGTGGAGAAAACTGGGGCCAATGCCCATTGCTGAATACAACTTTGGAGCACCACAAGTTTAACAGCAGAGCAGGGAGATGACCAAGTGGTGCCTTGCTGCTCTGCCATGTGTGTGCCCTGCCATGCCATCTGTTAGCACTACCTAGGGCTAATCTGTTTAATTTTCAGGCCATCTAATGGTATGACTGTATTAAGTCTGGGCAAAGTAGGTCCCTTGATTTTTAGTACAAGTGAACTCATTTTTGCTGTTCTGAAACAAGTTTAAAGCTAAGAACTGGCCTCCAGGTTCCTGAGAAACAAAAGGTTGAACTTGGGCTCACTAATCCCTTGTGGGGATAATGGGATTTTCTTCATTTCCTGCAAAGGATGCAAAGGTTGAGGTACAAAAATTATATGATTATCTCAGGGGGATCCAGAGAACTAGTACTGAAACTGTGAATCCTTTTTGTCTTGTGCCCAGTCCTTTAAGACATGTATCCCTTTAAGGGGAGCACCATCCATGTTAAAAATGACCTGCACACACTTCACAGATGCTCATGGTAAATGCACTAACACAGTAGGATGGCCACACTCTTATTTTCAATTCAGTAGATAACTCCCCCTTCTCTGTTGCTTCTTTTTTTTTTTCCTCTTTTGTCTTATCCTATGTTCCAACTCCTCATCTCTTTATGGTTCTTTTGTCTTGCAATGCCTGTCTTAAGTCTTCTCTTCTCTTTGTCTTTGGCTTCCTTTTCCTCTTCCACGACTTATGTTCTCCCTTCATGAAGATGGTCACCCAGGGGCCATGAGGAGTGGGAACATCTACCAGACTGGCTCACTTTGAGAGCATCTGCTTTCTCTCATTTTTTCCACCCTCTCCTCCTGTTTTGGCAATAGCAGCATGAGCAGAAGTCTGAACCTTCATCAGAGGGTAGCAGGGTCACAGGCTACAGAGTGACAGAAATTCCAAGTTCTGGTGAAGAAGAGAAACAATGGCTGTATTTTGGAGCTAAGGAAATTGAGTCCCATATAGTTTAGACATTTCACACAATCTCATGAAGCAAATCAATTGTAGAGCTGGAAGGAGCAGTTAAAAGCTAATGTGACAGGATGGCTGTGCCAGCTACTCTGTCACAAGATGGCAGTTGATCCCTAGCCCCCAACTGTGGAGTATGGCACTTGATATTTTTCGCTCTAGACACACAAAAATCTTGGAAGAGCTTCTGGAAAAGTTGCCTATCTTCTTTCTGCCCTTTCTTGCCTTTTCATTCCTCACAGCAAGCTCTGTCTGTTTACATATTTTTTCCTCACACAGTGTTTGCTTCACAGCACTGTTTGGCCAGGCTCAATCAGAGCAGTAAATAGCTGTTTTCCAATAAGTTCCTTGTAGTCCAGCTGCAGTTTGTTGGATTTATTCTGTTTCAGTATGTTGTCCATTTATCTCCTGCGCTGTGGAGTCCCTATTTTGGAGATGCCTCTGGTTTGGCATTTTTTCAGGATATGTTACTTCTTGAGCCCAGTGATTGGAATTTACCTGACAACCTGTGCTTGGCACTAGGCCCACCCAGCACCATGGGGTGCTTTGCAGAAGCAGTATTTCCCTCAAAGCCAGAGTGTTATGAATCCATAGTGAACCAGGCTGCCCAGAGCTGACCCAGGGCAGAGGATGGGCTGGCTGAGATGGCAGCTGGCCTGATTTTCTTGAGAAATGGTGAGGAGCTCTTCTATCCTGCTCCTGCCTCTGCTTTGCAATGCCTTTTAGGAGCTTCTCCTGGCTCTGCTCCTCCAGCCCCTGCCTTGCTATGTCTTTATTCCAGTGACATCTTCTAGCCCTCTATCTCCAGGCTGGTCCCATTCCTGGCAGCCACCAGCCCCAAAGCAGAGCAGACCTTTTGCTCTAAGAGGCCACCATGTAAGCAGAGCTATGCTTTTCAGGCAGGCTGTTTGGCAAGGGACAGTGGGAGCTGAGATGACAACTGCTCTGAGATGCTGTGTCTCATAATAGCAAAAAATCACAGTCCTCACCTCTGCTCCACTCCTGGCATAAGTGGAGCAGAATTCCTGCCCTCTGGGGACCCTGTCCCTCCTGATCCTGCCTTTTCTCTGCCCTGTATGCAAGAGTGGAGTGATGGCCAGCCCTGCCCTTTCCTCCTCTCAAACCCTTTCTAGCAGGAGAGAGTGAGAATACATTTGTGTAGGGAAAAAGTTTGGAGGAGGAGACTTTATGGTAGAAGTGGGTTGGAAGCAGAAGGTTAGGGGTCTCAGGTTAAACTGAAAGAAGTGCTGTGTCCCAGAGGATGGGGATAGGGGGAAACGGCCAAGGGGAAGAGCAGAATGTGTACAAATAAAGGGATTTCCTAAAACTCTTTTCTTCTTTCTTGGACTCCAGGTTCACTGTCTCTAAAGAGCTTTCATCTCATTCCCAGCCTTCTTCACCTCTCTGGTATCCACTGCTTCTCACTCCCCAAACCAGAACTTTCTCTGTTGCTGCTCAAAATGTACATTCTACTTACAAAGCCAAAAAGCTTTGAAGAAGCTCTCTCCTGTTGTATATCTCAACATCATTCTTTCTATTCTGTGCTGTGTGTCTGTGGTTCATCACAGAGCTGTGATTTTTAGAAAGTTGTGCTCATGGACTTGCTTCCTCTACTAAATGCTGAGCCATGTGTAAGGTGGGGAAAGCAAGGTCATTAGCAAACTGCTGTTCAGAAAATATATAGTTTCTTTAAACTTGTGTCTTGCAAATGCCTGAGGTTGTAATGCTGGGTAAGCAAGACAGATCCAAACCAAAAAGCTTCTTTCAATTGGTTTAAGACTTGAGGAAGTGCTTCCTGCATTGCATAAAGGCAGGCATTCAGGAAGAAGCAATTATAAAGATTTTGGAAAATAGTGATAGCCTAAATCCTGTGTTGTAACATAGGTACTTCTTTTTACCACCTGGTCAAGTTTTGCATCAGAAATTGTAATATCTGTTATCTTGGGTGATCTTTTGGCATCTCTTGATGTTAGCATCAAGGTAAATGTTCAGTGGGTGTTCCTGTGTCCTTCCTGTGCAGTGCTGCTTTTTGCCTGTCCTACAAACCTTTTGGGTCTACTGGCAATAGAATGTTCAAGCTTACCTGTGATAGTTCAAAGCAGTTCTGAAAACATGAGAAATATAAGTTCTGATCTTCTTGAAGGACACTGGTGCACGTCCAGAGTTCAGACTGTGTCAGGATCAAATACATGATCTAGTGGGCCAGCAGCAAGTTATAATTGCTTTATACAACTGAACAAAGGTGCAGAATCTTTAAAAATAGGTTACTTTCCTTCAAATGCTATATAATTGATATTAGTAAGATAATAAGCAAGCAGCCTTCTTCACACAGCTGAACCCACACATCATAACTGCAACTGCCCAATTTCCCAAACTTTTAAATAGCCTGATTGCAATCCTGTCCACTAATCACTGTTACACTTTCCCTGCCTTTAGACTTATGATAAATAACATTTCACACTTTCTCAAGTCATTATAACATCTTTCAGAAGTAATCAGACTTCACATTTAAGAAATCAGCAGGAAATTACCTTTTAAAATGTAAATGCATTTTTAAAAAAGGTCATAATTCATAAAACAGTAAAAACAGAGCTCAAAACTGAGGGTGGTCATCCCTCTACATTCAGGGTTCTGAGCTGTGATGGAAAGTACTTTTTCCCTCATAATAAGAATGTGTTTATTCCACGGGCAGAATGCAGTTTATGAACTCCTGAGCTATTTATTTCCTGGGGCTTGAATTGAACCAGATCATATTTGTTCTCCAGTTTCGCACCCTTGATTTTTTCTAAGGAAGTCACTGTTCTTCCTATCTGTGATGAAAATTACGAGAACAAGTCATTGGTTTCCATGTGAGTCTGAAGGCAACCATGCAACCATAACTTGTGGGCATGTCAGGAGGTGTCTTGGTGATGTGCGGATCCGATGGCTGGTTACTAAAATTTCAGTGGGAACATCGTGAGTCGCTGCACTGCTGGTCAGCGGTGGTGCAGTAAGGGGGTGAACATATAGGTGCTTTTTTGTCATTGTTACTTTTTTTCCTCTGCAAGGAGGAGTGGAAGTTTTTTGTTTCAACTGGCATATCAGGATCACCTGGCAGGTGATTCCTGGGAGGAATTTTTCTACACACAGGCCAGCTTTAAATGTTCCTTGATTTTGGTCCTGTCTGTGAAAGCGTCCCATGTGATGTCTGACAGAACAAGGATGAAAGCAGTTATAAGAGCTGCAAAATTTGTGGGTGGTGCTTTGCCTTGTTGTGTCGAGTACATTAGTATTTAGTTCCAAGTTAGATCAGTATTGTGCTTTGTGACTGATGCCTGAGAAAATACCACTGCTTGTTTGTCCCAAGATGTTATCCATGTTTTAAGGGTGAATAAATACTTTGTTGTCATTTAGCAATGTTAACCATTGCTTAGGTCAAAATGTCTTCATTGCATGATTTTACAAGCCTTTGAATATTTTATAAAGCGTTTAATTTCATTTTTTTGGTACATAAATATAGAATGATGCTTTAAAAATATTAAATAAAGAGTCAGTTTAAGAATTGAGTCTTTCAGGCTAGACTAGTAATTTCTGTAAGGGACTTTGCACCTGTAATAGCTTTGAAATTGTCACAAGAACACCTTTTAGTGAAAGTGTATTTTATAAAAGATCCATTAGCTCAGTATCTTTGCCTTGGTCAAAAGAAGGGATTTGTGAGTGATAATAGCTCTCAGAAATATATGCCTTTTTTACGTCAGGTTCTGTTTTAGGGAATTAGGTTTTCAGACACTGGCAATTTGCTGAACATTTTGATGTTCCTTATCTTTGAAAAGTGCCTGTTACACTAGGAGGTGTCAAAATCTGTAGATTCTATTTATTGCCCTTTACAGAGCACTTATTATTATGATATTCAGAGACTGTACATGGAGTAAAAAATATCAGGGAAGCTTTCTTGAAGGGGTTGGTGTCACTTGTTATGCTGGCATCTTACAATGTAAAGTGCTGTATAACTGTGGGAAATGGACAGAGGTAATAAAATAAAACCTCTTTGCAGGAAAAATCTAAAATATAGCTACTTAAAACTGAGCAACCCAGGGCTATAACCACACCAGATATTGCTGGGGCAGTACCCATGCTGTGACTTGTAGCTGCACCCCATGTCTTAATTCCCTCTGCCCCCAGTTCTTGTGTCCCTGGTCAGTATCCCCACCTGTTTTGCAGAGATGAGCTCACTAATTCTGGGTCCACTTCCCCCTGTGACACTTCTTCGAGTGAAAGAAGTACTGGTATTGTCTCCAGCATGGAGGAAAAGGGTTTCATTTGTTCCTTGGGGGAATAACTGCCTGGTTGAGCCCTGTTCCTCCTCCTGGGCAGTGGCTGGATGCTCTGTGTGAGCACACAGCTGGAGAAACACACCGTGCACAAAGGGTTACTGTGAATGGGGGACATCAGACTGGGGATGGGTCACCAGTGAGGCTCTGCACAGCTCCATCCTCAGCCCTGTGCTCTTCGACATCTTCATAAATGGCTTGGGTGCAGGACTGGAAGGGATACTGAGCAAGTTCGCAGATGATACAAACTGGGAGGAGCTGTTGACTCCCTGGAGAGTAGGGTGGCCCTGCAGACAGACCTTGACAAATTAGGGGACTGGACAATCAGCAATCAGATGAAGTTCAACAAGAGAAAGTGCCAGATTCTGCACATTCCTGAAGCAAAGTACTTCTCTCTGATGCTTGGCTCATGCAAACGCTTTATGGACAGACAGTAACTTTTCAGTAACTAAAGGTGCTGCTTCTGCCCACACCAGAGCATCCTGCAGCCTGCTGAGGAAAAAACCTCCCAAAAAACAAAATACAAAAAGCCCCCAGACAAACCCTCCTACCCCTCAACCCCCCAAAACACCTCCATAAACAGATGCCCTGGTAAACAAACTAAGCAAGTTTAATAGCAGCATACATTAGTGGAAACTCCTCTAAACATTGCTTTATAAAGTAAAGGGCTTTGTTTTCTTTTTTCCCCACAGAAATCTTGAAAAAAACTTCATTTCTAAATGAAAATTTCCTTTTAAAGCCTTACATCTATTTTTGGAATGATTTTAAAGGTTCACGTTAGAGTTATCGCTAAAAAGAAATGTTCATTTAATCTAGTTTTAACAACACTGATTTCTGTGTACATTTGTAAGTTTTTAACACATGGGGTGTCACACGTTGACCCTTTATGAACCTGAATCTAGTGCCTGAAGTTCCTTCCAGTTCACTATTCCTGAGTCGAAAATAATCTTGACATTGGTGTTATCTAGATGGATGGTTAAGGTATTAGATTGTCCTCTTAGCTCACTAAACATTCTGTTTTATTCCTACTGTAGAACAATAGTCCAGCGTGCTGTAGAAATACCAGCAGTGACATAATCCCAGTATAGTGGAAGGATCCCCTGAAATAATGTCTGCTTGACCTCCTTCCCCCCTTCCCACCTCCCTCCCTTCCTCCCTCATCAATGGATTGAGAGTAGGTGGATGCTCAGGCCCCATAGTCCTGGGTGGAATTGACTGTGACAGTGAAGTGGACCTTCATTTTGTATTGAAGGCTGATGCTAATTCCTCTTCCCTATTAAGAAACTGCCACCAAGGAGCAAACTTACTTCCTTGTGTTTTGACAGAAGATGAACAATTGCATTTGCAGAAGCAATTTGGGAGAGCGTCAAAGCTGTCAGCACAACCAGAGGTGTCTTTCACTGTGTGTGTTCATGTACAGAATCTTTGCATTTTGAAGGTATCAGTTTTTTCCTTCCCAGGTATGTCCATGTGGTCTGGTATTTGTGAAAGGATGGACATGTACAGGATGGCAAGGAGTGACTGCAAGTCACTAGCCAGACTCCTTCGCAGTTTTTTGGGTTTTTTGTTTGTTTGGGTTTTTTTTGTTGCTTTGGAGGTGAGAGGATTCTCAGTGGCTGACAGCAGATTTATCTTCAGGGAAAATGGCTGGGGGATAGATTCTGACCCCTTGCTGCCTTGTGCCATCTATGGTCCTGTACATCACTGCAAAAGGGACTTCACGGTGCCACCATTTTGATCTGGAGGCATTCTGCAGGGCCCTGTGAACAGCTCTGCATGGTGCCAGGACAGTCTGGTTTTCTTTTAGATAAACTGCTTTGGTGTTGTGCTGTACAAGTAAGAGCTTCACCAGGATTGCTGGGGCCACGGTTCAGTTTGGTTTCCCTCTTGATGCGTGGTACAGAAAAACTTTGTTGAGAGGCCCGAGCTGATCCTGGCCCTCTCTTTGCTGCAGGTGATGGTGGAGCTGTTTGGGTTGTTCACTTGTCCTAGGGAAGTTCTCAACAAGTGATTGTGCACAAGGGAGGGCCGATGTGCTGTGTTTCTTTTGAGGTGTGTGTGTGTCCAAGGCGGGCTGTGCTTGCACTGGAGCTGGCTTTTTTTGTGGCAGCAGACAGTGCTGAGGGATGTGATTGATTTAGGCTGAACACATGAAGGATGAGGGATGAGGTCCTATTTTTTCATGGCTCTGTGAGTCAGGCTACTTGGATTCCACTCCTAATCCTGCAATTGTCCTCTATGACCATAACCTGCTCCTACATCTTTGTGCCTCAGTCGTCCTGTTGATAAAAAGGGACTGCAGCTTTTTGCTGTATCGTGGTGATGATAATAAAAGTCAAAATGACTTTGAGACCCCAGGCTGAAAGCACTTATGTAAAAGTAAAATTTATTGTTACATTTTGTTGAAAAACAAAGAAAATTGTTTTTAATTGTGCATTGTTTGAGCAATCCGTTTCTTGCAGGAATACAGATAGAGATCACAGCTTTACACATGATTTGAAAGAGGCAGTTGGTAGCAGTGTAACAGAACATACCTTAGAAAATTCAAGCACAGTCATCTCCACAGAAAATACTTCAGATTTTGCCCTTTTACTTTTCCTTTTCACTTCTGAGTTTCTTCCTGGCATGCCCTGCAGATAATGTCCCTGCCCGAAGAGATGCCCCCCTTCCCAATACCCAAATTTTCATTTTCTTACATCAGTGGCTGTATATTAAAGAGTGGGTGGTAGAGGGAAGGATATTATTTGACAGCTAATATTGCAAATTCTGTCCAATATGGTTTGTATATGGAAACAGTAATAGCTACTGCTGCTGTGGTTTTGTTGCTGCAGGGAAAATGCAATAAATAGGACTTTCAGAGAAAGATCTGGCAATGAAGAAAGGCCTTGGGATTTCATTTGTTCCTCTGGTGCTACCACTCAATCTCCCTTCTCATGTTACTGAAAACAGAGATCTAAACAGACCCTGGCATGCCAGGGATGTACCACACTGAGACAACGTACACAGATACCCGTTCCCATTCAAGTTCATCTGTACGATTCTTTGTGGAAAACAGTAACATGGAGTTTTATAATACCTTCCTTTTCAAGTTCTCAAAGCACTCTCCAAAGACATGAGATTGCTCGTCTTTATCCTTCCCTGTGGTAAGTTAGCATTATTGTTCTCCTTTAACAGGGGAAGAACATGGGATGCTCCATAACCACTTTGGAAGCCAGTAGCAAAAAGTGGAGGAACACACTCTTCTGACCTTGTTTACTTTATCCATCGAGTTGTTCTTTTTCCTTGCAACTCAGCAGTGTCTGCCACTGCACATCATTTATTGGTTCCCTTACTCACAGCTCCATGTTTTCCTTCTTTGCTCTTTGCTTTCATCAAGGCACTCAAGCATGTTAAAGACTGCAGAGCACATATTAAGGAACAAGACTGTAAAGGAATAAGATGCAGCTTCATGGCTTATTGAAATAAAGGAATGCATTTTTTTGTCTGCCCTGGCAGTAAAAGAAGGAAACAGTATGGTGCCCTTGCTCTCTTTGCTTTGCATATGTGGGCTGTGTTCCTTGAGATCCTTAGAGGAAGCTGTTCTCTGGCTTCCAAAGCTGCTTGAATACGGTGTGTGGTAACAGAACATAAATCCTGTATTTTATTACAACACCTTTTCCAGACTCACTGAGGAATATTTGATTAGCCCGAAAGTTGTATGACATAGCCTGGAGATGTCATGAGTGTGTTTACGAACGGGTCAGTTTCCTTTTCTCTATGTGTCTGCTGCTGCATGTCTGGAGGTAGGCAGAGAGAGGGCAGGGGGCATTCTCAGCTGGTTCAGAGCCCTTTGTGCTTGTCATGTGTCTCCTTTTCCACTGGGTTGCTTGTGTTTTTGTGCAGTGCCAAGGTGCTTGCCAGTGAAGCATTCTCGAAGGTGAAGCAAAGGGTTGTTCCTTAAGCCTGAACTGTTCTGACTCAGGCAGGGCTTAACAGGTGTTTTTCTTAACTGAGTTGGCCTGTTACTGATGGAATGAACTGCAGTATTCACACATTTAAGGACAGTTCACATCACAAATTGGGCTCTCTAGAGCTTTACGCCAGAACTTCATCTTTCTCTCCTCAATCCTGAATGTCACCTATTGCTTAATCTTTCCATAGTCTCTTAACATGACCAACGTCAGATCCTCAGTCCTGAACCTTTGCATAATCTGAGAAGTACAATATCTTTGACTGCCTTCTCCACTTTCTTGAATCCAGTCATTGTGAAAATCTCACAGTGATCAAAAGTATTTGTTTTAGTACACTCAGCACCTCTGATCTTCTCTCTAGCTGAGGTTTTCCTGATGACCACCTTCACCATCTGGGTGATGACGTGCTGTTCCTTCTGTGGCTACCTGAATTTTGGCCCTTTAGAACTTTTTAGGATTGAAAGTCAGTAGAATAAATGGTGAGAAGGCTTGATGTAACCTAATTTCTGCCTAACATAATTAAACCAAATTTTGTTTCTCTGACTAGAGTGAAAAAAACCACAGGGAGTTTTTAAAGCTTTTTCAGAAGCCCCCAAGGTTTTTTTCTTCTGATGATCTCTGTCCAAGAAGGCCCATTTGCTGCCTTTACTCAGGGTTTCTCTTGTGAGGACTTCTGCTGCTTTCTATCTGCAGTGCACCATCTGGACACTGGCTCCTCTTCTGACTTGCAACATTTGAACCTGGGAAACCCTTCAATAGAGACAGCTGTGATCTGGCCAGTCCCCAGCCCTGGCTGACGGGGTCACTTTTGTTGGTTTTTAAAATTTCACTCTGTGGAAAGGGTTGACTGCCTTCACTGACAAGTCTGAAAGATCACAGCCATTGTTTTTAGTGTTGTGGCTGATCATTTTCAGATGGCATGCTGTCCATCCTTGGATCATTTGCTCCTTCCCATGGCTGGATTGAAGAGGTCGAAATCAGCCTGGCGGTGCTGAGTGTGCCTCTGTAAGGCTCCACAGCTGTGCCTCTTGTGCCTGCTCCAAATTTTTGTTCATCCTAGGGTGTCACTTCTCTCAGGGTCTGGCTGTGGTTGCAGAAGGGTTAACTAGCTGCAGGCTTAGTGTATTCATACATGAGATTCGGAGGCCCAGATGGTGTGCTTAATTACTCTGGCCAGCTCTGGCACCATCCCACTCCTGAGGGAATTAAATGAGGAATGGTGTGTCAGAGGCTGTTCCTTCCCTTTCTCCCCAGAGCACTTTGGTGTTACAAGCTCCACAACACATTAGGCCTAGCTCAAACATCCCCAAGACAAAGTGGCTTTGGGGTGGTGGCTGGCCCTGAGGTTCCCAGCTGGGCTTTTACACACTCCGTGTGCCATCAGGGCTGCACTGGGAATGCCTCATTACAAGTGACTCCAGGACACCATTTTCATTGCAAGAGCAGTCAAATTCCAATCCATGAGCATGGCTGCAATGCTCACAGAGCCTCAAATGCATGATCAGAGCTTGCTCTACAAGGTTTATTTTTAATCCTGTCTCCCTGTTCCTTGGTATCACATGCATGGAAACATTATCTTGGTGGCTTGCTTGGCAACATACCTGCCTTTGGACAGAACTTGGAGGGCTGATCCCCATTTGGTGTCAGGAGGGAAAACCCAAACCACATCCACAGGACGTACATTCTCTATTTTTGCTTCTTGCGTGTGTTTCTGCAGAGCCAGGCTGAACATCAGAGGAATGCAGATGCCCCTGTGGCAAGGTATGAGCCAGCTCCAGATGGTGCAGCTCAGCCTTTCCCAAGGAGTTATGGCCTGGCTGCAGTGGTTGAGTCCCAAGCTGGGTCTGCTCTTTCTTGCAGTGCCAGGTCTGGTGACCAGCTGTTAGGAGGAAGCTGACTGTCCTTGGCTCAGCAGAGCAGTGACCAACACACATCTACTTGATGTACTTCCCACATTCACTCTTCCCATACCCACCGGGAGTTTTAACCGACAGAAATGCTAGAGAATGAACATTTTGAGCTGGAGCTGGTGCAGTTAGTATTGCGTTAAAGACTATCAAGGTACTTGAGATTTTGAAATCCTGTTTTCAGACTGAGCCTGTGAGGCATTCTGCATTTGACAAAGATTTGTCATACTTCCTTTCTGGTCTGGAATAAAGTTTTTTAGTTTTTTTCTGTCTTATCCCGTCCTTTCAAATAAGAGCAAAGTTAGTTATTTATTCCTGAGAAAAATAAAAGAGGAGGGTGTGTCTTTTAGGTGGTGATGGTTTTCTTAAGCTGTATTTCAGAGTAATGGCAGATGTTTGAAAGTTGTGATTTAAGGCAATAATGCTCCTTGCTGGAGAGTGATGTGTGGCCTTTTTCCAAAGGAAATTGGGTTTGATTTTACCACACTATTAGCACTGAAAATCACATACTGAGTCTGTACTGTGGAGTGTTTTTCCTGGGCTTAAGTGTGCATCTCAGAAATGAGGCACTGTACGTGAGTGAATTAACTTCACTCTGCAGTCAACTGGGTGGGCCTCAAAAGGGCTGTAAAAGCACAGGCTGTTTTTCATGTGGCTTGAAAAACTTCAGGTAAGAAAGGTGTGTCCTTCAGTGCCTGCTGTTCCACCAGTCAAAATGCCCTTGTTGCCTGGGGACATGCACTCAGCTCTAGAAGCCGAGAGGGCATGAATCCTATTTCCAGGTCTGTACTTCACAACTCCTATTTAGTGTGTCTGACTGGTGCTGAAGAAGCTGGAGTTTGAGAGATGCAGTTTGCTATGGAAATAGTTGCCACTTGGGAACAGCACAGGGCCTTGATCCAACGGCAACTAATTTTTATTTGACCACTCGAAGGGGTTTTGAAAATCCCATGCTGAATGTGTAGAGCAGAGTTTTTAGTAGGAGAATTAACACAGCCCCTGAGGATGGCTGTTCTCCACAAAAGTGCCTCTGCTGAGGTCAGATGCAGACTCAAGTCCCCAGTCTCTTCAGAAACTGCCACTAACAAGAGTCTGCACACTTCTTGAACAAAATTTGGTGAGAGACGGCACCATTCTGGTGTTTAGCCAACCAGTTTGTCTGGTTTTGGATGCTTTATATCCCTGTGGCTTTGAGAGTATCTGTTTTGGTATTCTGCTTCTTTCTCATAAATTGAGCAGACATAGACACTGTAAAAAAGTAAATGGGGAAACTCATACTGCATTTGAGTGTGAATGCCAACGTTGTCTTGAGCCATGCACATACTTGTGTCTTTGGTCCATGCCTGCCCTGGGGCTCCCCTGGTTTGTTACAAGGACATGAGAGAGGGATGCTTTTCAATGGGATTGTCTGAGCCGTAGGGCACAACTGTGGGTCCTTGGGTGTTATTGGGGAAGGGGGATGTGTGTCACCTCAGGCACAGGTTTCTGGCTTCATCCTCTGCAGCTTGGCCAGCTGGATTCAGCCACACCCTCAGTGGGACAGGCAGGGTGGCTGTGAGGGGTGTGTCAAAGCCAGCAGCCTCCTCTCCTGTCAGATGGAGCCTGGGAGCCTTTTGCAGCCATCCCTGGAAGGTGATAATCATGAGAGGGATAATGGCTTGTTTTGGGTTAATAGATCCTGACAGCCTAATTTCCCCTGGTGAAAATAAAAGGGAATAAATCTCACAAATACTGTAAAATCAATAGCTAGCACTGAAGGGGCTGACAACAAAACCCTATATCCACAGCACATTTTTTTGGTGAATTGTTCATTTCACTTTCATGCGGATGGGTTCCCTGTGGCTTTGCTAGAGCCACGTAATCCTCCATTCTCCTTTCTGTCATGCCTATCTCTTCAGTGCTTGTGTTTTACTTGCTTCTAAGTAAGAAATCTGAAGTCTTGAGCTTGTTGGAGGGGAATGCTGCCTTGCTGGGAGAAGATCCACAGCACTCTTACTTTTTGGAGCCTGCTCTTCCCTCTTCTCATCGGTGTGCACAGCCAACCTGGTTACAGGTCTTCATCTGTAAATAGTTAACCATATCCTGGCCCTCCAAAGTAATCCAGCTATGGGAGCCTTTGCTCACTGCTCTGTGACTGTGCTCTCTAGAGGAAGACCACAACCTCTGTTATGTTATTGACCAGAAATATTGACAGAGTTACCATTGGATTTTTTTGCATTCCCAAGGTCAGGGTTTAGGATTCATGCACTGAGCAGCCAGAAGTTTCTCCAGATAAATCTGCAGATCCCTGAGGATAGTCTGCAGTGAATTGGGATTGGCCGTGTTACAAAAATAGAAGATAATTAAACAGGAAGTAGTAAACCAGAGCTGTGGGATCCTTGGTGGCACACGCTGCACAGGCAGAGGCACAAATGTCTCTCCGCACAGAGTAACCTTGAGGAGGGCCTCAAGCTCCAACCTGGCTCCTTGGGCTGGCAGGAGCATGGACTGACCAGACCTCCCATAGCATTGTGCATGCAACCTTGAGGACAAAGTCTTGGAATGGAGTGTTTTCTTGCTATTTGATTCCTTGTGAATGAAGATCAGTGGGATGAATGGTCTCTAGTCTGTACTCTTGTGGACCCTTCATTAAAGCCAAGATGAAAGAACTACATGTTTCCCAGTTTTCAAATGCTAAAGATTATTTAGGTTGGTAAAAACTGTGGAGAAAAGTTACTATCCTCTCAGAGATAAGAATCACATAACAAGGATTTAAGAGAAGCCTGTGTGAGTGGTTAATCCAACCTCTTAATTATAAGGCTTTGGCTCTTTCCTGTTAAGGTATTTACTCTTGAGCTTTTGCTTAAAATTATGTCCTTCCTTAAAAGGAGAGACAATTCTCACTTTCTTTGCTTTCTGGATGCAGACATTTTTGGGCAAAGCCAGGTGAATTCTTTTCCTTAGCCTGTTCCAGTTTCCCACTTCCTCACTGCTGAAGGACACTCAGAGACAATCAGCTTCTCTTATGTCAGGGCACTGTCCAGGTGAGGGCACTGCCTTGATCTCAAACTCCTACCTCTGAAACAGGCTTCCTCTGTGATGTTGAACTTGTTATCTCTTAACTCGAGTATTTCTTCTGTCAGATGGTTCCTTCCTTCTGTTTCCCTTTTCTGTCCCTTCATCATGTAGTTTTCAGACAGTTCAAGCTCATTGTCGTCACTCTCTAAGTACGGTGCCCATTCAGTGATGTCCTCTACTTTGCTGACATTTCTGTTATTACATGTAGAACAAAAGTACTGGTGGAAGAAGCCTTGTGAGGGTTTTTCCACTGACAGCTGATGTTCCCTTGGAGATTTTCTTCCCCTGTCACCTGCTCTGTGTTCTGTTATCCCCTCTCTTCCCCTGTAGTACTGATGTACTTCCCATTTATAGTACTGATGACTTGGTGCTATGTGTTTTTCTCCCTTGTTACCACCCAGGAGCTGTGGGGACACTTTGCATAAAATAATTTAAACTGAAGTGTATTTTTAAGAAGCAGAGGTATCACTCTTGGTATTACATGACACACACAGAGACCAATTTCTTTCAGAAGGGGCTGGTTATTTGCTGCTTGCTGTGGGCTCTTCCTCTCCTCAGAACAAGAGAGAATCTCCATTCCCTTTGTACTACTAGGAATTCTGCTGGTTTCAAGTGGTACGAAATAAAGACAACATAAATTAATTTACGCACTGAATCCTAATGTAAATTGTACAGGTGGTTATGTTTCCTTATAGCACTTTTTGGTGGAAAAAAAATCAAGAAATACATGCATTCAAGTTCTACCTCTTGTGAAAGGTAAACAAAATCAACATGCTGTAGGCAGTCTGTGTTTGCAGACAAGAGTCAGATATCAGGTTGGGCAGAGAATCCCCTAGTGACTCCTAGTCATAGTACATATTTTCCTCTGTTGGAGTAACTAATGAAATAACCATAATATTTAACAATAATGATAATAGGTGGTTCACAGTAGGTTTTTTCAGTCAAAGATTACAGCACTCCCTTCTTATTGATATATTTCTGTTAGAAGATACATAAGCCCAGGACAGTAAAATACTTCTCAAATGTCCTTCAGCAAATAATCGGTGCTGGCCCTGGGAAATGGGATCACCAGTGATGTACTTCAGTGGTTACAGAGATGGTTTTGTGGAGGAAAGGTCTGCTGGGTGGAAAAATGAATCTGCAGTCATGAAGGTGCAGAAGCACCTGATGTCCTTGGGAGAGCTGGAGCCTCTTCTGTGCAGACCATGGGAAATGAAAATGCTATCCTTGTGCCAAAGGATTTTTCATGTCAGCGGAAGTGGCAGAAGGAAAAATAGAGGCCCATAATTGGAAGTGGACCTCTTGACTTCCCACATCTCTGTGAGATGTATGCAGGTGAACACTGAGTGTGCACTGCTGATGATAGTCCATGAGTTGTGTTCCCGGAATAAAGCCTCCCTGGATATATCTGGCTTTAATTCATGGAGAGAGAGCTGCAGTAGGTGCTTTTGATAAAACAGACTTGTAGGACTGAATCTTCCCTTCTTTTTTGGGGTTCTGCACCCCAGACACAGCAGGCTGTCATGTCAGGAGGCGGTCGCTAAGCTGTAACTTGTATAAGGTATCACGAGGAATAACAGAGGTCATGACTGTGCTGCAGTGTGGGAAGCTGGGGCTGTGAAGGGACAGCTTGGGGGGAAATGAGATAGTGTGAGTCTCGCACTTGCTCTCTGAAATCTGGCAGATGTGTGGAAGTCATCTGTCTTGAGTCATTCACCAGGTCAGTGACAGAGCCAGAAATAGAATCCAGGTTTTTTGATTGCTAGAGCCACCATCATATCTCCAAAACCATATTGCTTCTTCCAAAGTTATTTCAAAAGTAAGCAAAGCGCCAAGGGATCTTGCACTTTCCTACCCAGCCAGCTCTTTGATGTGGCCAGGCAGGTGCTCTTGAATCATGGCTGTATATTCAAAATCTGTGGCAGGTCCATTTTGAACAAGAGTTAAAAATCAGTTTTTCGTGTAGTGAGGATCTTTTGCTACGGCAGGCAGAGGCAGGACTGTGATGCTAGAGATAAAATGAGTTATCTCTTTGCACTGCAGCTTTCAAGGTGACCTTCACATTAAAAAAACCCCCCTTGAACATAAATCAGGAAGCTTTATGTATTTGTTTGTGATTTAGGAGATGCTGTTTAAATATGTGCTTTACAGACACCTGAGAGAGAACCACTAGGAAACTTCTGCAGGTGTTGTGACTCATACACTATTCAGCATAACGATGTAAAATCATGCAGACCTCACTGGTGTGGAAATCAAATATTGAGAGGATTTGTTAAGCAAGAGCTTGAGCCTAAGTCCTCTGAATTCAATCCTCTGGGGTTTCAATCAGAGCCTGCATGTGCTTTTCCTGCTGCTTACCCTGACATTGTGTTCAAACTGCAGCTGTGACCTGTGTCTTGCCATGGATCTCCAGCCATTTGTTCAGGCTGTGTGCTAACCATATTCCTCTTCCGAGAACACTGCCTTCATAGATTGTTTTTTCTCTGGCATGACTTCTCTATACAGCATCTTTCCCTTTTAGGCCTCCCATACATTCTCGAGGAAACCTGGCTGCAGGAGAGTGCTGGGGAAGGCATGAATAGTCATGACTGCAATTTAAAGGGTAGCTTTGCTGTATTGATGAGTGCAGCAGTGGAAAGCGGGCACCATGAGCATGCCACTGCAGGCAAAGCCATGCAGAAAGTGTTGATATTTCTTTCAGCAATGAATATTGTGCTCAGCAACATTTTCACATCAGCTGTGGGATGTTCAGGGCTGCCTGGTTACTGACTGCATCCTTTGTGAGGTAGCAGAGGCTGAGCACAGCCTGCAGGCACCCTCCTGCCGTGCTGCATCACATCTGGGGCTGGTAGTGGTGGGGCAAAATCTGTCCACTTCAGTGCTCCTCAGCTGCATCCCATGCATCCACGAAACCCTGGACATTCAAAGATTTGGGCTTGGGATGAATTATATGCTACTTCTAAACCCCCTCAGGACATGGGGGGAGGGGGGGGTGGGGGTGAAATGCGTTTTGTATGTGTGCCATTTTATTACTATTTTATTTCCTAAAAAAGTGTAAACTTGGGATTGGGGCTGCAATCAAAACAAAACCATAAAGAAGTCCTAAAGTGCCAACAGAAGTTGAAACAATGCTTCTGGGATGGGACATCTGTTCTGGTGCTGTCAAACCTGTGCCCTCTCTTGAGTGATATCTCACATCTCATTGGCTTTTGCTGACTTGAAACCTTTTTTTATTTACATCTTAAATGAATATTTGTCTTGATTTGGCATTTATTGACTATTTAATATTTAAACATACTTAATAATTCCTGAAATGAAACCATTTTCACGTAAATATGGGACTTCTAGCCTCAGCAAGGGCAGACATCAGGAGTAAAAAGATAAAAAGCCTAAAGCAGGGACAGCGCTAGTATAAAAAACACAGTTCCCTGTGTCAGTAAATGTGTTATGGGCTTGTCTCTGCACTGGCAGCAGCAGGGCAAAAGCTCCTCTGGGAATACAGTGCTGCCCTCAGCTCTGGTGTCAGAGGGCTGGTTACAGTCCTGGTGCCACCCCCTGACTAGGGCAGTGAGGAGGGCAGGCAGGGATGGCTCCCTCTCACTCTGTCCTGTCCCTGGGGACATCGGGTGCCATCTCTGCCCGGGCACCAGCGGTGCCCCTCTGCAGGGGTGTGGTACTAGGTGGTGACGACATGGTCTCTGGCATGGCAGTTTTTGTCACTTCACAGTCTTCTCACAGATTTAATCTTTTGACCTGACACTCTGTTTCCTTCAACTCTCTCCAAGCTGTTATTTATCCCTCACTGTCAGGAGCCAGCTTTCTGTTCTGGCTCCATTTGGGTAAAGCTTTTTCTGAAGGCAAATTCCTTGAGCCTCCATGTCCCTGCCACTGCAGGTGCTTCCAGCATGAAATTTCTAACCTTCCTCTCACTCTGCAAACATGGGCTGTCCAGAGAACTGTTTTATGCAGAAGTTCCCCCTCAATTTAGTTAAAGTAATCCTAAGAAAGTTTAAAACAAACAACAACAACAACAAACACACAAAGAAACAATATTCTGCAGAACTATTCTGTCTCTACTAAGTTAGTGTCATGCAAATATGCTTAGTGGGGCATGAGAGATTCTCAAATTTAGTGTAAGTACCAGAGAACTCTTCTTTATAAATAAAGACATGGAAACAGCTTTCCATCAGGAAGGAGCTCTGAGCTGCCACAGTGTACCCTAATGCCTGGTCATCACCTTTGTTTTCCACCTAAGCTTTCCAATGTGCTCAGTGAATTCAAGTGTTTGGTTTGCACCTTAGAAATCAAGATATGCGGTTCACATTTTGGCCACTTTCAGGCCTCAGGGGTGCAGACAAAGAGCTCAATATAAAACTAGTAACATTTGGTTCCATATATTTAAAGAGAGGGATTGGGAGTTCTGCACAGCTGTTTGCAGCGACAGCTTTGTTGGTGTTACAACTGTCTGTCAGGGTAGGGCCTGAGCAGATGTAATTTTCCAATTTGTTCCTGTTTCCTTGGACAGTAAACCCAGGCAGATGGGAATGACAGGGCTGCAGTTGTTTCCCCACTTAGGTGGACCCCAGGACCTGGAGGTGTGCTGCAGACTGTACCTTCCCTTCAGTGAAGGTGAAGCCAGAGAGAACTAATTCAAATGTGGTTTTCTACCTTTTTATGGATGTTTTTTTACAGCTACTAGGAAGTATTTTAAGAGCAACATGTGTCCTTGCTCAAATCCAGTGACAAGTATTTTCCACCTGGTGAATGCTTTCACTTCACGGAATCTATTGCTCCTCTTGGCTCTTCGGTGGAGCCTAATAAGGCCTATCCTGAGAGCTATTTATCTATGTCCTGATGCTGGGAACACTGGCAGTCAGGCTGGAGAGTGTGTGCTCTGCATGCTGAGCCATGTGCTAAAACAGCACGCTGCAAAATATCCATCCTACTGTCTGTGCAGGCATGCAGTGAGCCTACGTAAAAGAAAGGATGGGGAAAAAGCCCACAGGATAACAATCAATTGTTTAGCAGCCGACACTCAAGAAACTCTGTGACTTACCTAAGAGCAAAGAGTGAGAAACTCTCCCTGCTCTGAGAGAAACTGTGGTTGTGATAATGGAAGCTTTATTGGTTGTCATATTTCAGACTATTCAGAGCAACAAGGAAATTTCTATCAGCTTTGAAGTGCACATGACTAAATACAAACCTTAAATAAAAAAAAAAAAAAAAAAAACAAAACCTTGGTGTTTTGGAGAAGTTTAGATTATGAATTTGAAGCTACATTTTAGGGATTCAAATCCCTGTGCATTTGGAAGGGTCTGAAACTTGAACTGAACCTTGTAGCTTTGAAGCTTCCTTACACATTTGTTAATTTTTATCCTGTTCCCACTCCATTTTTCACTCCCTGTCATCCAGTATTCTCCAAAAGTCTAATCCAGTATCCATTGGAGGCAACATAAATTTCTAGTGATGCCAAATATCATTGGTTAATGATGTTAATGATTGCTGTGGATTTTTTTGTATTTTTCCATTGTCTGGGCTTTATGAAAAACCTGTTCTGTACCATCTGTGTTTCGTATTAAATAGAGAATAGACCTGTTGTGATGCTCTTTGGTGCATACATAGACTTTGTGAGCCTTGATATTGTTACAAGGAATAGAATTTTTATATTTTTAGCTTGTGCCATTTAAAATTGTCTTTAAAAAAAAATATGCTGACCTCTCCATTAGTCTGATAGGTGATAACTGAGATACCTGGATAGCCACATACTGAACTTGTAATGTCACAGGGGCTGCAGTTGCCACACATTTCTTTTTCACTCAAACCTACCAGGACTGGGGAATCTCTGGTGTACATACTGATGAGTGATTTCCATGCCAAATCTCTTTTGGGCATGGAAGGGCTGGACATGCAGGGAAAGAGTTAAAAAATGGAGCAAGGCTGATTTTAGCTTTCTTTGTCAATTGTGCCACTAGGGCTTAGTGGCTGCTTCTTTCATGGCTGAACATGTGATGTGCCAAAACAACACAGTGAGTGGCACCTCTTGGTCCCACTCTGTGGAGGCCAGTGGAGCACCCTTCCCAAGCAGTGGACTAAAGGGTCCCCACATGGACCTCATTCATGTTGGATACTGGTGCTGGGGAAGGAGACAAAGGGACTGGGAGCAACAGCTCCGGCAGCGTTAGCAAATATAATGGGTTGGGAGAGCTCTGCAAAGCTTGACAGCTTAATTCATGTGAGTTGGTTCTTTTCACAGGCCTGAGTCTTGTGAACTCTCCCACCTGCCTTTCCTCAGTTTCCATAGGTTGAGCTGATGCGATTTCCAATGCTTTCCTCTAGAGAGATTTCTGTACTGTCCCTTTCTTTGACTCCTCAGGCACATAATCACTTCCAAGAGTCCTCGGTCTTCAGGGCCAGTTCTGGTCCTCACAAAATATACCATGTAAACCCATCTTTTCCCAAGTCTTCAGTGTTATGATTGCTCCAGCTGATGGCTTATTGCCCAAGTCAGTTATCCTTCAGCTCACACATCACTAGACATGTGACAAAATCGATAAAGTACTAAAAACATTTCTCTGCTTCAGCTTTTTCATTCTGTTGGTGTGCTCTTTGTGTTTTGAGTTCTCTGCAGCATCCTTCCTGTTTTTCTGTACATGACCTCTCCTCTGTAGTGGAGCATCTGTGGCTTCTTCTAAGCAGGTGATGAATAACATTTGCCTTTAAAACTTGCTGTCCTACTTGACAGTAACATCTTGGCCAGCATGGTTGACTGATCACATTGCCTCACCAGCTTCTGTTTAATTACCAGCTTATCAAAGTGGATGTTTTTTCCTGATCTGACTGTCATTTTGGCTTAAATTGTTTCTTCTAGCAGAAAATTATCAAGGTTTAGTGTTTGGTTTTTTTGTTGGTTTTTTTTTTTTCAGTCTGGTGCTGCCAGCCTTACAATTTCATTTAAAGACAGACATCTAAGATGAAAAGAGGCAAGCAAGCTTCTTGCACAAAAGCTGTTTGGAGTTTGAAAGCAAGTCTCCAATATCAAGCAGAGTTCTGAGACAGAGGAAGCAGATAGCACTGCTGTTGTTAATAAGATAAAAAATCCCAATTCAGAATGGCCACAGCAGTCAGAATTAGTCTGGAGGCCTAGGGCGAGGTGCTGTGTGAGATATTTTTTTCTTTTTTACGGTCAGCTACAATGTGGGTTATGTTAGAATAGTGACAGATCAGTATGCCTTCCAGCATTATTCTCCTGTCCTATATTATTGGAATTTTAGTCAGTGATGGCTAATGAAATTAAGCTCTGGCCCTCTTCTTTGCAGCAATCCAACTGAGCATGCAGTGGTTAATGTGATGGGATGTAACAGGAGAAATAAATTGCCTAATTTTTGCTGATGGCTGCCAGAGTGCTCCAAGCACCTCGAACCCAGTGTGTGGCTGGGTGCTCTCATTTTTTCAGGGATAGCTGTCTTCATTCATTGGCTGCTTTGTATCTGATGAAAGAAAGAGGTTCTCAAAGAATGCACCTCAAATAGGCCATGAGATTTGAGGCAATTTTTTTGCTTCGGGGCCTTCTTTGGGCCATGAGGAGTCAAAAAATAACAGTGAGCGGGGTTAGTAGAACAGCTAACCTTTGTTCTACATTTTTAGGAGCAAAAAGAAGGTCATTGCCCTTAACCTTATCTGCTATTCCTAGCCAGGGGTTTTTTTAACTCTTTTACATTTTCAGTGTGCACTTGCCACAGCATTATCTTTCTCAAACTGCTTTTTTCTCAGAGCCAGTGAAATAAAAGAGAAAAAAGATGCTTTAATTTCTAGCCAGAGGGGAAAGTGTTATCTCTAAGATGAGTGTGGAGAACATAAAAATGTGAAATGAGCTAGCTTTGTAGGGGTGCTGGCTGCTTACAAATTACTCTTTTTGGTTCTGGTGCTCTCTGACACGTAAAGAGCTTTACCCTAGAAATGTGTCCATCCATCTTAATGCTAAGTCAGCAGGACCTGATGTTACAGAGATGCATTTTCTGCTCCTCCTTGGACTGCAACTGTGTAAGGAAGAAACAGATAATCTCTCTTTCTGGTACCCTGCATTTCCATCATCTCTTCCCCTGTTGTGTGGTGGCTTTAGTATGGACTTTACAATCCCAGACCCTGAGTCCTGTGCTTTACTTCTGAATGAGGACAGCAGAGGCAACAGAAATTCATGTTTCTGCCTCCCACCAGAGCACCTGCATCCTTACCTAGAGGATCAAAGGTGAGAAGTAAGTTTAGTTTTCAGACCTGATTTCTTTATTGTGTAGTAGTGTTGGCGTCACATGAGTGCACTCTTTTCTGTTTATGTATTTTACTTATTTATTTTCTGTGACATTTGAGTCTGTTGTGAAACTGCTAGCTCCTTTTTCACAGTTGACCAAAAAGTCATTAAATGGAACCACTTTCATTTTACTTTCATTTTGTGTTGAGATGATTTGGATTCTTGCTGGTGACCCCAAATGAGAGGCTTACTGTCCCTTTGTCACTGACCTGACCCACACAGCTACTCATTCCTACGTCATTTTCATGGCTGCATAAAAAGCTCTCTTGGTGGAAGGTGATGCTGTGAATGCAGAACAGTTACAGGGAAAACACTGAAGGGGAGCTCATCTTCTGTGGTGTATAACATAGAAAAAAGGCAAGTCAAAAAACACTGTAGAGACTATAAACTGAAAACATGGGAATGAACAGAAAAGTCTGAGAATGGGTTTCAGGTAGTCCAGGTCTTTCTGGGACTTAGAATAGATTTTGTTATGCACTTTTCTCTAGTGCATTGTAAGAATAAGCATTAATATCAGGACAACTGCAAATAGAAAGGGCTCAATAGCCACACAGGATGTGTATTTTGACTTCTTGGGACTGAATTTTTCCTCTATACCTTGTGATATACTTTCATACCTGTTAAGTTCAGGGCAGTGTGTGTATAAAATGCCCTTAATCAGCATCCCCTATTTCTCCAGTGCAGGCATTTTACACCTGCTTTTGATACTCAGAGCATGAGTGCAAATCACTATACAAGGCAATCAAGCCCTGTACGGCTTGAGAATTACTTCAGTAATTCACAGTTTATTTCAGCTGCATTCATGGAAGTGTACTGGTTTTCACTTAACACTTTAAGATCATCTAATCAGAATGTGCAACTTCCTGGATGAATTGCCTGACTTTAACCTCTTGATGCTGTGAGCTCACATCCTTCTGTGGGGTTGTCTTTCTGTGAGAAAATGACACAAAGTCTGTCTTCCTCTGTGAGAAATGAAGGACTAAATTCCCCACACACTGTTGTTCTTATCAGCCCCAAACATGCTGCATAGGACTGCAGCAGTTCAGTGGCACTTTCTATTGAGGAATAAAAACATATGAAGTCTGATTTTCCAGAAATGGTGTGTGCATGAAGAGAGCGTTGCTCCACATGAGGGAAAGGGATACACTTTGAACTCTCTATCCCTTCACTTGTGGAGCACTCATCCCCTCATACTGCTGTTCCTCTGGGCTTCTGTGCAGACCTTTCAAGCAGCTGTTGTGCTGAGCTCCATGGAATGAGGGTATTTGCTGGGGTGTGTGCAGCAGCCCAGGAGGTGCTGAGCTTGGTGTGTAACTGGCAGGAAGGAAGCAGTTAATTACCCTTTTGTATGTCAATATGTTTCTATTACAGTCACGAGTCCGTGTTGATACTCTCAGGTGGCTAATTTATATGGGATTTCTCATGTGTGTTGAGCTTTAAACAACATCCTGGGTAGCCAGGATGAAAAAGGTAGCTTTTATACAAAAGATTGAAAATTCAGCCCCTGTTGGGACTGTGCTTTCAGCCACGGCACAAAAATATTAATATCTGTCTTTCTTTCCCTGTTCATAAACAAATTTTTCCCTTCTAAACAAAAGAAGCGGTCCAAAGCATTTAAGACATACAAAGCCAAGACGTGATATTTATGAAAAGAGCCAAAGCAGATAAAGAATGATTTATGATACTCATAGAGCACCTTTCAGCCAGCTAGGTCACGTGGTATTTACAAACTGATTGTGTACACTCTGAGTGTCTATGTGTGTTGTGAGATAAATGAAAAAAACGTAACTTTTTCCAGAAGTAACTAAAAGTAAGGTACATTACTGCAACAATAGCTTAACAAATCTGCACATTAATTTCAAGGAGACAGAGAACAACTGAACAGCAGGAAAGATAAATGTACTGTAGCTGGGTGGGTCTTGAAGCAGCACTAAAACCTTTACTTCAGTGAGCAGTGATGTGTTGTGGAGGGAATGATGAATGTCTGGCACTTTGGGTGTACCCTATGCTGAGTTTTGGCACCCAGAAATCAGGGGAGCTGCACCAATTTATGCTGATGCAAGCATCTGGCCAATTCTGCATTAAGTTTATTCAGACTAAATGAATTCCTGAAAAATACAACCTATCACTGTTTTGGCAGGAGTAGCAGAGTTTGATTGGAGAGGATTCCTTTGCTGTCCTTTCTGTTCTTTGTTCATAACACAACTTTCCTAAAACTGATCCATGCTACTTTAACTCTTTCCTGTGGTGTCTTGCCTGCCTGATCTTAGTGTCAAGATGTGATCCCAACTTAAAGAACCAGCAGTTTCTGTCGTAAGGATCCTAGCCATTGAATGTTTTCACTTGAAACATGGTAAGCCTCTTTTACCAGGGAACCTCCACTCTGAATGGGATGGTTAGAAATCCAAATATGATGGATGGACCTGCCATCGCTTTTCATGTTTCAATTTTCTTCTGGCACTGGAGAAGTGCCAGCCTCTGCTCCAAGCACTCTTCTTTCACTGTGAATTAAGGATCTTATATCACTGTCTGTGATAACAGCTCCTGCTGCCTTGAACCCTTGCCTTTGCAGATCCTCCTGTTTCCTGACTCTGTGAGCTTCCCCAGAGCATGATTTGCCTTTGGAAAGGGGTCTTCAAATTATCCTTTTGCTTTGCCATCCCTACATTGCTGTTTTCTAGGGCCAGGACCCTTTATAGGTACAGAAGGCTGTAGGAGCTTTGACTTTTCTATGCCATGGGCAGCACGTATGAGCTGCTCTCTGTGCCTCCTCCTTTGGGTGAGATGGCAGCAGAGGTAACCTCTCATCTTCCTGAAGCTGGAAGGATTAATGCCTTCAGCACTTGCAAGACCCTTGTTCAGTTTCTCCAGTAAGCCAGACATGAGGCTTGTACATGCAGCTTCACTGGTGCTGGTTAGCAATGCCTGCCATGCCTAGGGTGCTTTAACGCGTTCATTCCATAAGCTGAGTGATTGGGATAGAGCAAGGCTGGGTGTTTTTTCCTAGTTCTGTGGCAAGCAATTGCATAAAAAAGAGGAGTACCTGAGAATCTAGACCCTGTTCCTGTAAATGCTGGACTGACTTATGTTTGGAGTGATGTGAGGTAGTTTAGGAAGCACCAGTGTTTGATGATTGCTTTCTGGTCAATTAATCCAGCCAAAGAACTCAGATTGCCACAGGAACTACAATAAAAAGCAATGAAACATGAGTTGAGCATCATTCACAGACTTATGTGTGGCTTCATTCAAATCCTTGGTGTTTGTAGTAAACAATGTGAAGGTATTTATTTCCATGCAGCAACTGAATGTTGCTAGAAATTAAAAGATGCAGAAGACAAGTAGAAGCTTACAAGTTTCCTATGATTGTTAATACTGATTTAGTCCAGAGAAACAGCTGATACTCTGCTCTTTTGTAAGGTATTTGAAAGAACTGTCTGTCTTTTGTTTTAAGAGATATAATCCTGAAGGAATTAAAGGTGACAGATGATCAGTTGAGCTATTGATCTGTTGATTGATCAAGCTATCACATGAATGCTTATGTGTAGTCCTACATCAAGGGTGTGAACTTCTGCTAAGGCATTAAGAGTGAAATAGCATTAATAATAATCTTTGCCACTCCACAGGCTGTGCATGTACTTGCATATCTATCTGGTGTTTTACAGCAGGTGAAAGCACGACTTGCAATTCCATAGAGGGACAGGCAGTAACAGGGATGTGTTTTGTGTTCAGGTCTAAATGTGGCAGACCTGCACTTCTAACAAATATGTGAGTGATGGCTCTGGTGTGCAGAAGTTGCATCCTGTGAGCCTCCCGCTGCTACTCAGTGGTGTAATTGCGTAGGGTGGTGCTGTTATCTTGGAGATTACAGTGAGGTCCCTTGAGTAGCTGCTGTCAGTACTGTGAAAAAAAAACCAACTTGAGCAGAGGACAGAGAAATTGAAATGGTCTCAAACTTAATGAGGAGTCTTCAATGTGTACATTGACCTGATACAACTACTAATAAGTAAGCAGGTTCATTTTACATGCACAGAAGCTTATTCTAATTATGTGGCTGGATAAGTAAACACCACTAATTGTCACAGCCTGTGCTGATTTTGGCTGGGGGAGAGTTAATTTTCTTCCCAGTGGTTGGCATGGGACTGTGTTTTGGATTTGTGCTGAACACAGCATTGATGATATAGAAATGTTTGGGGTATTGCTGAGTAGTGCTTACACAGAGCCAAGGCCTTTTCTGGTTTTCATTGGTCACACTGGTGAGGAAGATGGAGGCTGGGAGGAAATACAGCTGGGACAGGTGACTCAAACTGACCAAAGGGATATTCCAGACCATATGGCATCATGCTAAGTATATAAAGTGGAGGGAAGAAGGAGGAAGGGAAGGATGTTTGGAGTGGTGGATTTTGTCTTCCGAAATCACCATTATGTGTGATGAGGCCCTGCTGTCCTGGAGATGGCTGAACTCCTGCCTGCCTGTGGCAAGCAACACAAGGAATTAATTCCTTGGTTTGCTTTGCGTGTGTGTGGCCTTTGTTTTCCCTATTAAACTGTTTTTATCTTAACCTGTGTGTTTTCCAGCTTTTATCCTTCCAATTCTCTTCCCAATCCCATGGGTGAGGGAGTAAGGGAGTGGCTGTGTGGGGCTTGGCTGCTGGCTGGGGTTTAACCACAACACAGGCAAATATTGACATGGTGAATAACAGCACCACAATAGTCAGATATGTCTGATGAGATGGGATGTAATCCCTACAGCAGCAAATGGATATAGGTACCATTCTTTCTGACTTCATTATTTGGTGTTTGGGGACCCTAAGATATCCTAAATGCATGTGGTTTTGGTTCTCAGTCTTGTCTCCTGCCACCAGGGAGAGGACAATGAAGGGGATGAATAACCTCCAACTTTACTGTGGCTGTGGAAGGCAAGGATGCCTGCTATGGCAGTGGGTTGCAAGATCACATGGAATTAACACGTCAGTAGAAGACTTGCTGTGTTAGTGGGAGGTCTTTGATGTTATTCCTTCCTTCTGTAAGCCTATGTTCAAAAATCTGGGGACACTGGTATTTATTTTGGTTATAAGGAAGGTAATACATACTGGAATCATCTGCATGCTGTATGGTTTCATCACTAACACCAACAGCCTGGGTATGAGGAATGGACCGACACAGGCTGTGGAGGTTGAAGAAAAAATTAACCTCTCAGAGCAGAGAGGAAGGACCCTGGGCCATTTCAGAGTGGTTAAAATAAACAGTGGTAGGATTTCTGTAGTCATGGTTGTCTAAAATGTGTAAGTAAGGCAAGTTTTATAGGGTGAGAGTATCTTTTATTAGATCAACTGGCATAGCTGGAAAGCAAAACAAAAAGATTTTTCAAGTTCAAAGCTGGTCTCTCTGTTTCTTCCAACTGTATCAGTCAGTCTAAATAAGAGATATCTCTCTACATAAACTTGGCTTCAAGGATGTCCCTGTACGCTCGTGCAACCTCACAGGACAGTGAAAATCAGAAGAAGAGATACACTATGCAGTAGACAGTAGATCCTGTCTTCAGGCTGTGCGTTGGTCCAGAGGGCACCAAAGAGCATCCAGCACCCTGCCACGAGTCTGGGTTTGTGCCAGATTCTCAGCTGACTTGCTTTGGAAAGGGAAGCTGGTGGCTTGAGAGGTCTCCAGTGTGGGCTGTGATTTCTCTGTTACCCAGCTGCCTAATGGTTAATGTGAGATTCTTCACTTCCTAAATCACATATCCATCATCTCTGCTGGGAGGAATCTCTGCCACACTCCCCATGCCCATCCAGCGAGGAGAAGTCACAAATGGTGGCTGTGTTGAGCCACTCTCTTCTGCACTGACCTGTGAAACCCTTCCAGGTGCCATGGCCTTCATGAAGTACAAGTGCTACTGGCAATAACACTTGGGAGCTTCTGGAGCCAAAAGGTGACAGGTCAGGTTTCTAAAAGGGTTTGTGAATAAGAAGCTAAGTAGGGAAATGCTTCTCCTGCACTTTTGTCTGGATGTCACAGACTTCTAAAGGAGCTAATGGGAACAGCCTCAGAGAAAGTTAAGAAGTTCTCAAAGGAAATTCAGACATCTATTTGGGGAGTACCTTTGATACATCATCTAGTATGCTCTAATAGAAACTTTTGACCTTAGATTTCCCACAGACAGTTTCTGGATCTCCAAATAGTTTTTCTTGAATTACGTCCTAGAGAGAATCCCACAAAAATACACAGAAATTCAGTAAATAGAGGAATTAGTTCTGTCAAAACAAGGGTGGAATTTCCTTACGAACAGAGAAGTTAAAAGCATCTGATCAGGGAAAGATCATGGGGCAGCTGTTATACCACAGAGCTGTTCCAGCAAATAATTTGCCTCTGTATTTAAAAGTAATAATGAAACAAATATACTTACTTTGGTACTTAAAATAACCTTAGGAGATTAAAACTGAAGATTAAAATGATAGTTTTCCTTTGTCAGTATACATTCTTTTTGACCACTATGCAGTTCCCTCTGTTAATGAGGTGTTAGCGGTTTTCATTTTTGTCTATATAGTCATTTTCTGCTCAGTTTCAATTTTAGATTTTATACAGAGATGCAATCGCCAGAGCAGACTGTTAGTTTATATTTAAAATTCCTCCACTGTTCTGCTCCTTTTTTTAATTAACATATAGCCCTATGGAAACAATTCTGTTAGGCTTGAGCATTGTAAAAATCCTTCAGAAATGAAATTGTAGCAGTGTGACCTCCAGTATTCTTTTAATCTGGGAAATAATTTGTTTCCTAATAAGCTCCAGTGCTGTCAGTACAAGAAACCCAAAAGTTGTGCCATCGCAAATCTAAACAAAGACTTAAGTTTTTCTTTGTACGTTGAAAATTTACAAAACATTCATTTGAAGATATTTGGCAAAACTTTTTACTTTTATTAAAGGCAATAAGAGGTTCTGGGCAGTTTTGAGATCCATACAGAAAATTGCACAAATAATTGAGAAGACACCACTGCTTGCAACTAGGTATCAGAGGGAGCAGACTGGAATCGAGAGCTTAGAAAGGACTAATAACCTTCAACTTTACTTGACCCCAAATATTTCCAGCCACTGGGAACAAAACTTTATGGATGGACTCTAGTTTAGGCCATGTGTATATATTTCAGAATCCATTAATGACTTAAGTACATTTTGCAATATTGCAGTATTGAGCGCAGTGTGACAGATGTGAGCCGTGAATGCCAAATCTATCCCAATTTATACTGAAGCAAAGGTTGTTGCTTATTCCTCTCATCTTGGCAAAGAGTTGTAGGTTAGACAAATAAGTGATATAATATGATTATCAGGATTGCACTGGCTTTCAGGAGTGATGAGTATGTGGAGAAAATATTTCTTGTGTATGAAAGTAAGTGCAGAATGAAAACCTAGTTGCCTTTCTATTGGAATAAATTAAAAATAGCTGCACAGATATCACAGGAGTCTCATGCTTATTATGTTAATGCAAGACAAAGATAAAATTCATTGTTTCAAACCAAAAAAACCACAAACGTTTAGCAAATATGGTGTACTAAAGGGAGATTTAAAGAAAGAAGGAACGTTTTCCTACTGCAAGAAGGACAATTTTGGTTCTACCGTACAGGCTTCTATGGGATTTTTCAGGGTATGCGTCTTGTTGAGGCATTGCACATTTAGCAGCAGGGGGCTAAAATGACACAGACTGGCTGATCCCTGCTTAATTCTGGAATAACCATTAACTGTCTACTCTTTGCTGGAAATCTCCAGAATTAACGTGGTTTACATGTACAGGTAAAGATAAGAGGTCAAGAGCTGTTAAAAGGACTGGGTACATTTGTGACAAAGTATAGACATTGATAATTTGGGAGCAATCACGACTGAAAGATTTACAAACAGAAGGTGTGAACAGTAGGGTACATGGCTGTAGATGTTGAAATCTGCTTGAAAAGCTGCCCTAGGAGAATGCTAAAAGATTTTATCCCTATGTGGAAGAGGTGCCAAAATGGCATATCTGATGCATACAATTTTGGGTAGACATGAGTAAAAAAATTACCCATCAAGAGGATTTTTTAATGTGAAATTTGATTTTGGCCTAAAGAATGCTTTTGTTCTTGTTTTCAGTATTTCCTTACAAGAATATATCTATGTTTACAAATCATCAGCCAACACCTAGAACATGTAGACAAGCATTTGATCCAAACCTAAATTTTTAAAATTTGATTTTCTCATGGAAGTTTGCATTACTCATAGAAGGTTTTTGATGAGAAGAATCTAAATTTTTTGTCGTTAAAAGCGTCCATAGGAAAGAAACCCAAGCAAACCATGTTTCAGCCTCCTGCGATGTTGAAGAGCTTGGAAGCTAAAGAAGTCAGTGAGGAGCTTTGCCATGACCTGAGCAATGTGTCTGTGGGGCACCATGGTTTTGGGAGCTGTTGAAGGCTTGGTGCATGGGGGAGCTGCCAGGCTCTGTCAGTAGACTGTGTGCCTGTGCTGCTGAGCTCTGAAAAAATCAGTGTCTTCTCAAGCTGCCATTTCAAACCTTCTGCACCACTGACACGCCAGTCTAGGCAGCAGTCTCTGGGGAAATGTGCAATAATATTCCCACTTGGACTTCATCATGGTGACCAAGACACTGAAAGACACCAAGAGACAAGATGCTATGGTCTTTGTCCCCTTTGCTGTCTTCCTTTTCACTTTTTTTTTCATAGAGCAGAGTTGGTAGGACTAACTAACAGTGCCAGGCCAGGATATGGGGATTTTATATGGTTGCTATCAAGGGGCTTAGTTTGAGAGCCTCCTCACTCAGCACATTCTCAAATTTAAAAGCCTGGAATCAGACCCAACTAAGATTTATTTTCAAAGCTCAAGATCCAGAGGCTTTTCATACTGTTAAATGTTTGCTGTTTGATCCTTAGAGCTTGCAAGGACATGGCTGGCTATACAGAGCTTGTGTTACCCTCATCCTCACACAGGTTTTCAGGATCAACGCTGCTTGGGAGGCAGAGAAGGGCTGGTTGGAAACCTTCATCTCCCAAGGTCTTGGGATTGAACTTCAGCCCAAGGGAATATTCTCTGTATCAATTAGATTTTTTCCATTAGTGTGTGTGAGTATTATTCTTTGAGGTTTTGCAAAAGTTTGTTTTTGCAGAGCCATTCCTCTGTTGAGTGTGCAGCTGGGAGCAGCAGAGGACGAGACGTGCTGCAGTTACGGTCATAACCCACCTCTGTGTGCTGTGGTTTGAATTTAGGTGCCTTTCTGTGTCTTGTAGTTGTACATGGAGTGTGTTTTCTGCATGCACACTTCTCTGGCAGTCTGTGGCATGCCTGCAAGAGATGCAGTGTGGGTTCTGCAGACCTGGGCAGGAACTCAGAGCTTCATGCCTGGTTTGACGTGTTTGCTGTTTCTGCCAGCAGTCTGTGGTGAGCTATGACAGTGCTGTGAAGAAACCCTGCATACAGAGGGCCTGTCCACTCCTATACCCATTATTTTCTGCCTTCCAGTATGTTGATGGCTGCCTGGCATCCTACCTAGGTGAAGGGAGTCCTCCTGTAACCTATGACATTCAGGGACTGTACCAATTTAAGAAAATCCAGCTGTAGAGCTGCTTGCTGGTGCTCAGCAATTACTGCTTCAGGCAATCAGGTTGCTGTGGTTCCAGGCAACTCCAACCTGCCCAGAGTAGTAAATCATTGCTATTAATAGGCGAATGTAATAAGGGTTGGTAGGCCTGGATCTCCCTAAGTTTTTATGTGCCTGCAGGCATCCAGGCCCATTCCCATCAGTTTTCTTAACAGAACTGTTAAGGAATAACCAAGGCTGATAAGGAATTACCCTTCTGTTAGAAGGGACACAGACAGAAGCCATGTTGGTGAAATCTTCCCAGACTACCTCTGTTTTGAGGATAAAGTAATCCTGCCAACTGCTGAACATCTTTCAGAAAATTTCAGCACTCATCTTCCGTTTGTGGATCTGAGAGGGCTCAAGTGTTTTCAGGAGGCACTCAGCAGCTTGTAGAATGAGGCACAGAAGAAAGCTGTCTGTCAATCTGGTCCTGTCCTCAAGCAACAAAATAGTTTAAAAACAATAGAGTGTGTCTGATTTTTCTTGTTTCCATTTGTAGATATAAATATATGTGTGACCAAATGATTTTATGAGTCTGATTGTGAGTGGCAGATGAGAAACACTCAAGTGCCTGGATTTTAATACTGTTACTTCATCAGGAGAGTGAAAGAAGTAATGAAGCCTGTTAAAAGGGAATATCTTGGCTGCTTATTTTGCTTCATAAATATTCATGAACACCCCCTCTCCTTTCTTTGCCCTTTGACAGCTTCTATTAACTGAGAACCATTAGCTGTGGATGAGGCTTGAACCTCATAAAACATCTTGTGGTCATCAGACGCATTATTGGAAGAATTTGCAGACATAGATACTCTTGACATTCACATCTGTTCCATCTAATTATTCCTAAATTGAAATCGTAAGCCCCTCTTTGTGACAATGCAATATATTTCTGTGGAGTTGATTGCATTATTAGAAGCAGTGGTTTACAACTTCAGCCAGGGAATGAGTGACACACAGATGAAATTTCAGTTTTTCTTTGCAGTATTCCTAGCAATATCAAAAAAGCTTGAGAGAGCATATATGATGTACGTGCAAGCCTATGTATCATGTAAAAACACATTATTTTTTGTGTGAATATTTTATTGAGAAAGTCAGAAGGCAGTAGTAGAGAGCTTGCTCATTGCTTGAATAAGGAGTGAATATTCCTCAATAGAAAGTATCGGTAGTAGAAAGTATTTTTCTGTCAGGATTGAGTATGCCATGGGGAATTTGGGGGTTTGAAGTAGCTCCATGCTTGGAGATTCCCAGGGAGGTCTGCCAGACAGTGCAGTCTTCAGCCCCTTGGTGCAGCCCAGGAACCTTCTCAGAGGAGACTGCACCGGTGTCCAGGACTCCACGTTCTGGGTGGCCAAGTAGTCATGAGAAGGGCGGTGTGGATCTCTGGTGGGAAAAGCAATCATTTGAACCACTAGTTCTGCTTCTTCCCTTTTCTCCTCTGTCCCACTACTCCCGCCCCCATCCCTTTCAGTGTGGGGTTTTTTTAATAGCTCCTTTTTAATTTTGGCATGTCCCTATGCCCTGGTAAGTAATACCTGCTGTAAAGATTGCTTTTGTGAGGTCAGTGTCTGTCCAAAGGGAACCAGATGAAATCAGCAGCACATTTCACAAAGGGTGCTAGATGACTGGTAAATGCAAACAAAATTTGATCAGCTCTTGACTAGAGAACAAACACCAAATTGGAGGTGAATGTTTTCTTAAATGGCACATTATTTTACTGTGCTCTCGCTTTCTTTGCATCCATTTTTTGCTTCACCCCTAGACTGTGGAATGGACCTCCAAAATGGCATGTGTCATCCCAGAATGTTGAGAATAGGTGGAAACTGGTGTTATTCTTTGTTATGGCAGATTGGTTTAGGGATTTAAGGATGAAGGAATAAAATGACCAGCTGCTTGCCTGAAAGGAAGATCCAGTCCATGTCTCATTAACAAAAAAAATTAAAAATTTGTTTATTTATTGCAATTATTTACAGACTGCCAATGCACTGCTATGTTTTAATTTTTATTCTCTATGCACACAGCCGCCCACCCCACTGCAAATATGTTATAGAAAAGCTGCAAATTACAGGATGTCTAATTAGAAAGCTTTGAGGAAAAGATGACAAAGAATCATTCACCATGGAGACAGAACTTGCTTGCTGGTTTATAGCCAGCTAAACAACGCTGGAGACTCTGATAAGCTATTCCTGGGGAGAGTAGGAGTCAGCCTGTGTGAAAAGCAGCGAGCTGGTATCCAGCATGTTATGGAAGAGCAAAGCCCTCTTCTCTTCTAGAGGGACCAGAGACAAGGATACACAAATGCAGAGTGGTAAATGCACTGGATACATCTTAAATCTGATTCATAAGCTGATGCAGTGCCTGATTCAGACCTCTTAACACAGCAAAACCTCCAGTCTTTGCTTTCAGTGACTGTTTTAGGTCACAAGCAAAAACAAATCTGTGTTTTCTCTGTGGACCTGGTCATTAGGGGTGATCTGGAGACTACAGGTCTGAATGTAGCTTACAAGAATACTAGATTTATACAGTGCAGGGATTAGGAGGATTTTTAACTTCAGCTGCAAAATTCTAATGTTTGTTCTCAATTTGTATTCTCTCAGCCCTGTGGAATTAGCCAGAAAAGTATATTTGGTTCAGGGCTATTTTTACATGTGAGATGTTTGTCACTAGCAGAAAATTTGGCATGATAGGCAGCCTCTGCGTGAGGCTGTCTGGGGACAAGAATAGCAGAAAGTTCTGCAGATGAAGACTGAGGTGCACTGTCGAGAGTGATCTATTATTACATGTAGAGAAATTGCACCGTGCACAACTGGATCAAGCATGTAGCATAAGCTTCTCTATCCATTCCAGAGATATGCCATTCTGAAGGTTTCAGACTGCTTTTAGTAGAAGAGGTTCCAAATTCTTTCACATTCCTTGCATTTCAAGAGCTGTGTAGCTTCTCCTGTTGACAGCTTTGTGAGCTGTGGGCACACATGTTGTTGTCACCACGGGACGTCACGCGTGACAGCGCTCACCCAATGCAGCTTCACGTCCGCTCTCCACACGAGGGGTCAGATCCACCACAGCACAGTGCCAGACCACTCTGCTTTCCTCACAGGCAGGGACACGCTTACTGCTGTTTTGGTTTAGGCTGTGTTCAAGCTTAATGACCAATCTGACCAACCAAGACCAGCCAAAACCCCTAAATCAACCAGCCAAAAAAAAAAATAAACATTGCTGAGAATATATCTGCATTATTGAGAGCAAATTTGTCAGCAAATCTGACAAAGCTCCTACTGTGAAAACACTTGGGGTCTAAATTTATACCTTTCTGCTCAAAGTACACGTCTGCTACTTTAGAAATAGGTTTTGATTTGCATTTGGAAGTGACCACCGAGCTTTAACTGAGATGAGAAGTCTCTGAGGGTTAGTTCAAAGGTTTCCTATGAGAGCTGGATAAAATTTGGGTTCTGTTTTGAATAAGGGATTGTGGTAGATTAACACCATCTGGAAATTAAACTCCAAATAAGCCACTCCTCTTCCCCCCACCTCCTTTGGCAAGAGAGGGACAAAGGCACAGACTATGGGTTGAGATAACAATTTACGGAAAGACAACAGCAATGGAATAAGAAATGCATAGTAACAGCAGCAATACTAATAACAAAAGTATACAAAAAGAGAAGCTGCTTCACCCACACCTTGGTGACTTGGACCTCCTCATGAAAATGTGAGAGAACTGGGATATATATATATATTTCCCAAGAAAACTTTGCTGACATGTATCATGCAGGAAAAAAGGGACATCTTCTCTTAACATACTAAGACAAAGTTGACTTTGCTTCTGGCTTTTGATGCAGAGCTGCCATTTCATCTGGTCATCGAAGGGAAACAGTTGGCAGAGGTCACTAGGAACTTCTCAGCAACATATGCAAAATGGGATATTTTCATTCCCACAAAAGTGAATGTGATAATTTGTATCTGTGTGCACTGCTGAATTTTCCTAAGTTTTGGAGCTTTTGGATATTCAGAAGTCACAGTCTGCAAAAGCCTGTGTGAACTGCATTTTTTGAGGCTCCTGCAAGTGTTCTCACATGCTACCTTCTCTCCATGCACCTGTATTCAGCAGTCCATACCTGGTTCCTACCAGGTGTTCAGAGTGTGATTCACTGAGATTAAGCAATTTAGAGCAAGCAGCATGGGATAAGTGATCAAAGAACCTGGTCTTGAAATTAAAACTCCCCAGCTGGGTTGTTTGTTCATAAGGAGACTGCAGGAGGGATAAACCCAAGCCACAGTTGCTGGTGGTGGTCTCTAGGGTGGCATCTCAAGTGTGGGAGGGGAGGCATTGCATTTGACAAGGATGCCATTTTGACAAATGGCAGTATGTGCATGCTGAGATGGAGGACAAAAATAAAGGGAAAATGAGGGTTTAAATATCAAAACATTGTTTTCAAGCAGAACCACAGTCTAAAAGGTATGAGGAAAAAATGGTGGATTTCTTCTGCGTGATTAGGCTGGGCCATCAACAGGGGTCCTGGATACTTGAAACTATAAAGCAGTAGAGGGTGATATACAGCTCTGCTGGTGCTTTTTGGTCAAGTCCCTCCAGGATAAGTGGTCATAGGATCAAATCAATGGCAACAGTGATCTGCTGAGCTGATTAAGATAAGGGCTTTCTTTTCATCACCTCTGCCCTTCCTGAAAACACTTCAGGTGTTGGCAAGGCAGAGCCTGTTCCAGCTGTGTGGGCAGGGTGCTGCTTCTTCCTCCTCGGGCCAAATCCAAACTCACCCTGGGAGGGGTGGACACTGTCAGAGGAGAGTCTCTAGGCTGAAATTTCTCCCTCCCCAAGCTCACAACAGATTAAAAATGTGCTGTGTGTTTGTCCATGTTCCTGGCTGGGTGTACAGTATGCTGTAGAAGAAAAACACTTGAGCCAGTAATTAAACATGTCAGCTCTTTATCCAGGAGAGTATTATATTAAATTACGTACAGTAAATATTTTTGGAAGGTAGAATTCTAAAGAGAACTTATTGATTTATGGCAAAGGGCCAAGCTGCTGATGGGTTTGGCAGACGTGTTCAGCATCCAGGGCCAGTCTGGGTATGGTGTATGCTAGGGAGACACAGGGAGCCGGGAATATCGGCACAGAGGGAGACGCTCTGCAGCTCTCCCTCCTTTTCACAAGTACACAGACAAATTGTGAGCACCCCCCGGCTTTCTGTACGCCTGTTGAATCGATAATGGCAATTTAGGAATGCTTTATCAGCACTCCTGTCTCAGCTGTTCTTGTAAATGGCAACATTAGCAGGACTACCCAGCCATAGCAAGCGAGGGTGGCAGTGAGGTGAGGGCGGAGGAAAGTGTCAGCAATATGGATGGCCTTGCCAGTGCTGTCAAGGACTGGAGGTGATAAACAGGCAACTAGAGATGTCATTTCAGCTCCCCAGGGAGACCAGGGTCAGACATTCATCATGGGGTGAAATGCTTTATGTGAGACAGTACACAGTGTACTTCTGTATGTTGCCTTCTGTGAAGACTGATACGTGCACTTGGCTTTTTGGCGTGTTTGGGCCCTCAGTGCTCCTCAGCAATGCTTTGCATCTCTGTGTGCAGTCAGATGTGCCTTTGTCATCTACAATGTAAATAGGAAGCAATCTTGAGGGAGTTATGCTGTGCTAGCAGAGGATGGGTTAAGTAACCTGAAGAGATTTCTTCTTTGTAATGCCTTTCTTTGATTCCCTGGGGATTATTTGCATGTGCATGTTTTAGCAAAGGATGCAGGATCCTTGCATGGCATTACAGGAATGTAATGTTCCACCTGCCGTGCTGTGGCGGACACAGCAGGATGCTAACCCACCTTACAGCTGTGGGATCACAACACAGTGTGCTACAGGTGTGTGCAAGGGGGGATAGGCAGGAGTGAAAATGTATTACCGTGTAAGTTTGGTGAACATTTGCCATCATTATTTACTGCTTGTTAAAGTAAGGTATATGTTTCAGAAGTGAGAATGCATGTTAGATATGCCCAAGTGTGTGCTGGTAGATGCCTGAGTTATAGGTAAAACTTTTTGTGTAAAATTTGCATATTTACACTATGCTTTGTGTGCTTTTGTGCATTCTTGTCTTTCAAAGATAAGCATATTGTGGATTTATGGAAGAATTTATGCATACAGGTGTATTTTTATTGTAAAATATAGAGAAATAGAAGTGTAGTTTCCTAAGGTAATTTTCTACTGGGAAGTTGATAATGTTTGTGATAGTACCTCAAAGGAAGAGAAAGATCCAGTGTAGCACAGGGTATGGCATTATGTTCTCTGCAAGGTGCCATCAGTTCATTAGTTAAAGATGGCTCTCCATTTTGCAGTATAAGGTCATTCCACACCTAAGTGATGGAAGTCCATTTCACTCATAAAAATTTTAATTTAAAGTATCCAGGGCCTCTCCTCAGCTGGAAAAGAGCTATCACTGGGTCTTTCCTTAGCTATCATACGGGAAAAAATTAACCAGTGCAAGCAAAGTGTTTTATGTGCTGCCCCTTTTGTGGTTATCATGTGTTTCCAAGGGTGCTCTTCACTTCGAAGGTTCAGAGATTTGGTGCAACATCCTGCTGTTTTTGCAACATTTATTAATTTTGTCATAACTAAAGTGAAGTTTCACAAGACACTCTTTTGAAAAGTTTGTTAGTATTGCCAGCTTGTGGTTGGAAAAAAAAACCACAATAGCAAACTAAGCTTGAAAGGTAATGAATGCAAATTTGTAGCATGTTTCACTTGCATAAATAAATTATGGCTGAATATGCAATCAATCCAAAGTTTGGATGACCAAATACCAGTCTGCAGCAGTAAAAAAACATGCATGAAAACTCTGCAGTTTGGAGCATAGCATGAAATTTTCATCTCATGAAGTTTGAGCTGTTGCCTTGCAGAGCATGTCCTGTTCTTCTATCTCACAGCATAATAGTGTATGGCTTACTGAGCATCTTTTTCCAAAATAACTGCTGAAATCCTTTCTGTGGTTTGATTGAACATTCTTGGATGCTGCCAAACAACCCAGATAAGATTTGCATTTCCACTCTTCCACAGCACAGTAGGCGAATGAGTCTTGAGGTCGCATTTAATCTGCTGACTTCCCTGGATTCATGCCAGGTTAGGCCAGCTGTGAAAACTTGGCCCCAGGTCACTAATGAGAGCTCTGTCTCTGGAGCTCCAACCTTGCACTGGTCTTCTGAACACTGCTGGCACTTCTCTAATGCAAAAAAGCATAAGAAAAATTTTGGGTATGATGCAGTTAAACCCTCTTAAATTTGAAAGTGATTATAATCAGTGGAGAAAATCCTGTTAATTAGGCAATTATGTACTCCACTTCTCTTCCAGCCTCTCTCTTTCTTCACTCTCCACCTTGTTTTCTACTTTGAAAATCAGAAGAACAGACATATTATTCTTGGCTTCTAATTCTAAATTCATCTCCTGGGTCAACCTCATTCCAATCAGTGCACCTCTCCCTTCAGCAGCAGGATGATTTAAAATCTCCACCATGCCACTGTGATTATTTAAAAGCAAGAGGTGACAGTGTGTGTGTTTGTGTGCGTCCCTGTCTTTCAGTACACCCTCTCAGGACACCTCAAGTGTCTCTTACAATAAAACCTCCCAAGGTAAATTGACATCTGTTTCCATTATAGCTTGAGGATGCCTAGGAGTGAAAGCTTTACTGACCAAACATCCAAGGCTTTGCTGTTCTGGAGGTTATTAACTGGTGTGCTGGATGTCAGTCAAAATCCACAGATGTGAAAAGGTGTACTTCAGTGTAGCTGGAGAGAGAAGGAATAAGGTCCTGTCAGCTCGTCACAATCCTTCTTATCCTTCGTGTTCCCTTTCATCCTACCTTGACTTTGTTTGATATTGGTTATCTTGAGGAAACAAAGCTATGTTTTCCTTTCTCTGGCAGCACCACAGTCCATCCCAAAACCTGAAAACCTATGCTAGCTCTGGGGTTGGCTGTCTTTAATGTTGTAAAGGTGACCCTAGGCCTTCATGCAGTGGTGACCTCTGGGCTAAGGAAATATTGGCTTTTTAAGAGATTTTTCCAAAATATTCTCACAGTCTCTGCCATGAGGGTTACTTGTGAAACAGAGACCAGATGGGCAATCAAAATTAGTAGTTATGCTTTTTAGAGAAACAGGCCATCAGGGCAGTACTGAAGGGGAGATGGAAGGTTATCATCAATATAAATAGATGCAAGGTTGGAAAGAGAGACAAGAAGGGAGTGGGGAGAGTCTGTAATAGCTCAGCATTAAGGCTGTCAACCCTTCCCCATGCCAGAAGCGGGATGACGCACGGAAGTGGAACAGGAGTGGGTCGAGTGAGTGGAGATGGAAAGGAAGCAAGGGGGAGGCAGGTGGAAGCTGAGGAAGACTACATGGGACCTGTGGAAGCAGAGTAGGAGTGGCTGTGACATGTGAAAACAAGTTTGGGAGCGGGTGGAATGAGTGGGAATGGAGCAAGAGTGGGTAGGGCCCACAGCCACCTAAAGACCACATCCATACTCCTGACAGTTCTCTTCTCTTTTTGGTGTTGGAGAGCTATGTCCTCTCTGAGGCACATCTGAAGGTAATGAGAGAATGGAGAGAGGCAAGTGGTGGCACTTCCCAGCCTGGAGACATTTCAGAAGCATGTAAATGCTTTGCTCTCCAACAAGGAGCCGGACCCCAGGATGCTGTGAGGTACCACACTTCTTGGCAGCAGAGCCTCACAGCATCATGTGTGGTGACAGCGTTAGAAATGTTTGTCTCACAGTTTTTAATCTCCTGCTGCCCAGGGGTGGTTCCCCATCATGCAGATGGGTGACATTTTGTTGGCCTGAAGTGCTCCTGGCTCTCAGCAGCAACAGCAGCTCCTCCTGTGCATCCCTGCAACAGAAGCAAGGATTGAGGGTGGAACAGCAAACAACTTGGCCTCGCAGCCAGGGCAGACCTCGACATATCTCCTGTACTAGCCTTGTAACACCAACTCAAAATCTGCAAGAGGCTGCGGTAGGGATTGAGAGGGCTGGTGAGTTTTTATAAAAGGCAAAGTAAGAGGGAAGGGGTGGAGAAGCAAAGGTGCAGTTTAGCACTCTCTCTCTCTCCCAGGACTCTTTCAGATAAAGCAAGATGTTGAAAAGCACTCAGCACAGGGTGATATATTTTGCATGTAGGACTAGTGTTGTTCCCTTGTATTTATATTCATGAGTGTCCTGTGGTAACAGAAGTGTTCAGAAAATATGGAGCCATTTAGCAATTTATATCTCTGTAGCCTTACACAAAGCTTATTGTTAAACGCAAAGAAATCAGAAAAATAATTGGGAGAATTTTTAGCTCCAGATAAAATATTCTGTGAAAATGGTTCACTTCTGTCTGCAAACTGATTCTGATTTGGCTAATGCTTTCTTTCTAAGTATTGTCCAAGTAGTGTGGCACTTTTTGCTCAATGAAGGTCGCTGCTCTCTGCTGCACAATTGACTCATCCATGGAGTAGGTTTTCTGGTGGTGCTTTTGCTCTTTAACCAGATACCTGAAACATTTTAAGTAGAAGAAATGCAGAGGACAGTAGAAAGTAATAAATTTCTCTTGTCAATTTGTATGATGTCAATTCAGCTTCCTGGGTTTTCAAACAAGATATTTAAGGAACAAGGCAACAAATAACAATGCAGCAATTATTAATGGCTCAGCGGTGCAGCCCCTGCTTTTATTCATAAATCCATTGGTGGGGGCCGCTTGGGCAGCCCTCCCACAGCGTGTCTCGTGACATGTGTGTCCAGACATGTGGGCTGGAGCCCTCTATCCCAGCCTGGCTTTCTGTTGGCATGTCTGTGTCCCGAGCATCCCGACCCTCCCGACCCTCATGCAACATGGCCGATCAGGCTGTCTGGAGAGATGGCTGAAAAGAAAACACATTTCTTTCTGTTGTTTTCTGAAGGAAAACAAGTGTGGCAGGTTAGCCCCCATCCCAGCGCACAAAAGAGAAAGAAACAATGGCAAAAGAGGCTGGCAGTGGAAAGGAAGGAAGACAGCACATTTTCTTGCTTCCCTGAAAGCCGGGCTGCTTCTGACCCCTGGTTGAATTCATCTGTGTTGGAGCCGCCAGGGGAAGGATGCTTCTGCTGGGCTGCTGTTGCCATGGAGACCAGCAGAGACATGAGAGGCAAAAGACTGCCAGAGACGACTTCTGAATTAAAAACAGGGTATTCCTGCTCTTCATGCTTCCATATCCCAATTCCCGCTGGTTTCTGCTCTTCATGGGCTGTGGGTGTAGTATCTTTGATGGAAAGGGGGAAGCAGTTCTTTACTTATCTCACAGAATGGTTATTTTCACACCTTTCACAACCCAACAAAACAAATACAGCGTTTTGTTGTTTTTTTGTTTTTTTTTTTTTTTGTCTCACACTTCGTCCAAAAAAAAAAAAAAAAGAAAAAGGGAAAAAAGTAAAAATAATGAGAAGACTATGTAAAATTGTACTTCTCACCCCCAAAACTCTCCACTCCCCTGGAGACTAAAAGGGAAATATCATCATTTTAATTTGAACTATCATTTTCAGCTCCAGTAGGTGGGTGGAGGTGGGTGAGAACTGAATTTCTAATTTCTCTCCATCAAAAATGAGCATGTCGATCAGGAACTGACAATGTCTGTTACCTGTGTCTTCTTGTCGGATGTGTTTGGGGAAAAAGGAGGGAGGGAGGTGGAACAGGTTCATCCTTTTCTCTAGATTTCCAACTAGAAATTTTCTAGAGGTGTTTGGTTTGTTTGGGGTTGTTTGGGGTTTGTTTTAACCACATGTATTTTTCATGTATACTTCTATTTTGTGCTGTCAGGGTTAGGAGGAACTAGAAGGGCAAAACCAACACACGAAAGGGCAAAGTGACTTTTCAGTGTTCTGTAAAAAAGGATTTTTTATTTTCCCATTTAGGCTTCTGTACTGTTAGACCTTTCTGTGTTTACTCTTTTGCCGCAGAATACTCCAGGTTTGCTCTTGGTGCTTGAATGCTACAGATGGGTGTAGGGACTTGTGACCAGGGTCCCTCCAAACACCACACTCTGCCACCATTTCTCCACCATGCAGCATCCCATAGAAAAGGACTTTTTGTCTCAGCCTTGAGCCCTCCTGAAGCTGCACTCTGCTGACAGCCAGGCCCAGACTCCACTGCTTCAGCCAAATACTTTCTCCAAACCTGCTTCTCCTGTTTTGCTCTCCACAGCTGCACACCTCTGAGAGGGTATTTCAGTAGCTCATTGGTAGCACAAAGAGCTGCTTTAATACACATTGTTTTAGTCACTCTGTAGGCCCTGGCTCTAAAAGACCAAGGGGAGAAGAAAATTGCTGTACAAGAGGGTGAAATATAGGTCAGAAGGAGAAGTCTTCAAAGTTTTGCTCTTTTTGCAAATGACTCTAATTTTCCTCTTTTGCCAGTTTTGATGGGACTAGCTCCAGCCCTGACAAAATGTGGGTTGAGGAAAGGTTTCCTTGATCTGTTTGAGGTCTTTGTTTTTGCATTCCCTATTCTGCCTTTTCCTAACCGCCCTCGAGAATCCCAGTCCCAACCTTCTCTCTGCAAGCTCTCTGTGGCAGTTGGTGGTGAGGAGATAATCAGGACTAGTGACATTTGGTGTCTAATCCTCCCCAAGGCCTTCCTCTGAGCTTCGCTGTCCGGTAGCAGTGGAGAACATTTGTTATCTCCCAGGCTTGGGGCCCAAGCAGGAAATAAGTAATTTTTAAGAGACAGACATGAATTTGTTGTTGACATCTGTTCTTGATTTAATGAGGAGAATTAGAAATAAGGAAGACTGGTTTGAGATGGAATTAAGTTTCCCTTTTCTCCAGCAGGAGACCCCTTTACAAGTCCTTTCAATGACATTGACGAGCTTTCAGTAAAGTAAAAGGAAATTATTTATATAGCAATAAAAATCCAAAGAGCAATTAAACACTGGTCCCCTTGCCACCCCCATCTCCTGCCTCTCCTTCTGCTTAGGTTAGTCAGTAATTCCTTCTGACTAAAATGAGCAGTTTTCTTCTCTGGTGAATCACAGGTATAATTTTTCCACCTTGACGCACTCACTCCTTTGAAATGCAGGTCCTTCTCTGGCGTCTTCACAGAGGTCCTTCTATAACTGTTTCTATGTAATAAAGACTGACCGAGGAGTGAGATTGATGTCTGATGTGAAAATTCAATCACTGGCGTTCGATGATCTATTAAATCAGCCTGTGATGTCTCCTGATCTGCCTCTTGCTGGAAAGAGCCCTTGCAACAGTGGAATGACTTGCTGCCTCCATTAGTTTGTAAATAACCTGTACATTTGGAGGTCAGTTTGCCATGATGGTCTCTGGCTCAGCAGGTGTCCTGCACCATTGAGCCCATTTGATATTTGATTTTTGAAGGCTCTAAGTCAGAATAATTGATAGAAGACTTAAAAAAACAAGTTTCTCTCCACTTTTTTATCCTTCCAAGTGGGAAGTGTGGCAGTGAAACAATGAGTCCCCGCTCTGTCCTTGCACCTTCACTTGCCTTTTTAGCTGTTTCTCCTGTTCATTTCCTTTCTCTAGAGTGGGGAAGGACAGTGTTATTCTGTGCTAGCTTTTTCCCCTTTCCATGAGATAAATTCCTCCTTTACTTCAGTGCCACTTTTACTCCTGTCTTGTACTTCTGAGAGAAGTTTGGACTTAGCTGTGCAGTTGGTGGGTGTCATTTGGGGTCTGTCAGCATGGATGGAGTGGTTTGGGAAGGCTCCCATTGTCCCTTGTTGAGTTCAGTGGCTGAGAGAGCCCTGCCTTGCCTCTGTTGCTGCATGATGCAGTGTGAACATGTAGGAAGGTGTTTCCTGGCTTGCTGGTTATCCATGGTTGGATGCAGGGGCAGCCTGAGCCCAGAAGGGTTATTAAGTGAGGCACAATGCTGTATGGGCCTCATCACCTCCATCAGGAGTGCAGCCACTTGAGTCTCCAGGGTGTTCTTGTGCCTGGGGGTAGTGGGGAAGAGAGCAGTGTTAAAGAGAGTGAATCTGCATGGAAAAGTTGTGGCTCCAGGTGGTTTTAGGAGCTTCAAACCCACTGGGACTCCACACACAGCCAACACTTGGAGGCATGAAGAGTCTGTCTGACATAACCCAACCTGTCTCCCATTCCTTCTAATAGTAGGACATGGACTGTAGTTCAATTTCCATGAGTGTTCATAGACATTGAGTGTCCTCATCACCAATTAGAGATGAAAGGCTTTTCTTCTATGGCAAGTACATCATGACCGTATTTAGCTGTCATTAAATTAGCGCAGGAACAGAGGTGATGCCACTGATAAGCTGCCATGTGGTAGACAGATGAAAGACCCTGTTGCAAATACCTTAAATCTGCCAAACAATTCCACTTGCAGTAACTGCTTCTGTGCTCCTCTCCTAGATCTTGAGGAGAAGTTGCCATTCACATTGGATAAGGATGTGTGTTTGTGAAATGTATTGATGGGGTTTTTTTGGCTGAGAATTAAATTATCAAACTCATTGTGCTCAGTTAAATTGTGAATTCAGGTTCCCAGAAGCCAGTGTCCTGACTCACAGGGCCATCTCTTTTCTGTAAATAGCTGTTGGTGAAGGGTTCACGCTAAAATCTGTCTTCAAAGAAATATAGTTCTCAACTTGTATTGAAACATTTAACTTGTCAAGTAAATAGGTTGTATTGAATGAAAAATAGTTAGAGGCTGTTTTTTAGTGGCTGTGTTGTGCCATGAGAAATAACTTCCTTTCTACCTGTGATGTCTCCTGCAAAACTACTAGAAATAGGGAAACCCCCATGATATTAATCCTGAAGATCTGAAAATGGCTGTACTGCACAAGGAAAATGGTAAACTTTTAGTATTCTCCATGTGGTTGATGAAGCTTATACAGTATTGGGTTTATTTAGTTTTTCTGAATAAAACATTGATGAGATAAATTTTAAAACTATGCATTAGGGATTTGCATCAGTGCATATAGGACAGAATTTGCTCTGCTATTTCTCACCCCCCCTCCCCTCCTTTCACTAGGTTGCTAATTAGGGCTAATTATAAGGGACTGACTCATGGCTCCATCACGGCTCAGGTTTGTGCCACTGTAACTGCCATCCAAATGAATCAGTCTGTGCGGCTGCATCAGCCATGCCCTTTTCCTCCTGCCTCCTACCCAGCTTTTTTTTCTTCATTTTTAGATGCCACATGCCTTCCTTCACTCCTTCTACCTGAGTCACCTGCCACATTCAGCTCTCTACCCATGATCTTCTCTGTTTGCCTTCCTTTTGCAAATCCCTTTTCCCTGTTGGTGCTGCCCACCACACTTTGCAGGAATTCAGCATTTCAGTGCTTTGTCTGGGTTGCAGTTGTTTGTCATTATTTTTACAAGGCTGTCATAAAGATCATTTTTCAGGCTCTAGGAGAGAGCTGTGCAGGCAATAGGATGGAAATTACCCAGCTTGGGTCAGTCCCTACTGAGCCCCCAACGCAGGGCAAAACAGAGAGGTCTCACAGTGGGAAGCTGAAAACTTTCCTTATTTCACAGTCAGTCTTTCAGGATATTTTCAAAGAGCCTTGCTTGCATAGCATCCTCTCATGTTTTCTTTTGATATTCTCCCTTTCCACTCATATTTTATTCTACCTTCATATAAAGACTGTGTGTGGTGTCAGCTCATTCTGAGCTGTCATCACAGTAGCTGGAGAGCTGACACCACAGGCCAGTATTTGCTGCTTTGATTGTGGATCTTAGGCTACAGAGCTATGTTAACAGCACTGGGTAGGAGGCCTGCTGCTATTTCTTAAGGAAACTTCTCAGGTGGGATCAGGCTGTCTTCAGGATGGTGGAGGAAAGGGGAAGGACATGCTGCCTCTCTACCCTGGCTCTTTTGGGGGCTAGTTCTTAGGGTTGCAAGATGCACATGCGAAGTGGAGCTGCTCATGGTTTCTTTGGCAAAGTCAAAACAGGAAAACATTTTATTTCAGTTATATAAATACAGGACAGGAGGTGAGCACAGAAAGCAGCATGAAAGTGACTTTGTATCACCTACCTACCAGCTTAGAAAGCACCCAGTGTTATATTCTTATCCAGACACTCAAATTAGAGTGGAAATGGCATTCAGCCTCTTGTGATACACATCCTGTTGTGGCCCACTTGAGCTGGACTACAGCAGGACTCGTTATTCATCTTGGACAAGGTGTAATTCATAACATCGACCCCTTCTCAGCTCCTGCACTACAGGTCTTTCCAGCCGCCTTCAGAGCTGCAAACCATATTTTAATATAAAGAGTGTTGCTTGTGTACTTCTCCTTCCAATTTACCATCCTGCACAAACTCCCCCAGATGTTGAAAACAACATTATTTCCCTGTGACAGCAGCGGCAACTGCCTACTGAGGAAAAAAGTAATTTCTAAGAGGGCATGTAATGTATTTTTAGGTGGGGAACTATGAACAGGCAGCTCTTTGCAAACAAACAGCTGATGCTCAGCAAGACACACATGGTTTGTGGCACGTCTCTGGAGAACCTGTGTGCTGGAGTTTGCCACCCTGTACAGTAGTGTCACAGCTGGAATTCAGTGGTTTTGGGAGACACTCAAAAGCCAGGAACAGAAGCAATATTCGCTCCAGCACTGGGAAGTGGAGCACTGCAGTGCAAAGGGAGTCCCAGGCCAGAGTGAGAAATACAATGACTGCTATTCTTAACCACTTCAACTCAGCAAGAGCCAAGGACCAGGCTTCAAGAGAAATCCCTGCATTGAAGTGTCTGATTCTCTTTTGAATTGGTCTGACCTGAAAAAGAACAACCTGTTTTGAAGTGTCTGGAGCTAAAATAGTCATGAGAAGAGTACTGAAAACTTCCTCTTCTAATTGCACTGATGTATCAATGCTGACTGTATACTGAAAACTCCCTGATACTTTATTTAACGTGACTTCCAGGTATGGAAAACCACAGACCGTATTAGTTTCCACTCTCAAAAGCAAACCTGCTGCAGAACTAGCTTGAGTGCTTTGACCACGCTTGTAGGTCTGTCCTGCCAAGTACTTGTTACTCAGGGATGAGCCAGTACTTAGAGCTGCACAGACCCAGCAAAACAGGAAGGTGCTTATGGATATCCCACCCTGGGCAGGACTTCCCAGAACAGCAAGAGTTGCCTAGAAATGGTGTAGTGAAGGCAGTCAAAGCTGGTCTCATCCTGCAGGGTGAACTTTTGTGCTTAAGCATTTCTTGGCTGCTCCACCAGCAGATACGTGTTCTGCACAGAAAAGGAGGATCCTCTACACAACTGACAGGGCAGAGGAAACCTTGTTTTGAGCTGCATATGTAACAAATGGATGCTGAGCACGCACACAGATTCTTGGTCTGGCAGCAGGACTGTGTATTTCAGTCATGGTTACCCCTCCTGGCTGCATCTCTAGAGAGCTAGACAGAGCTAACTCACATCTCTGCACCGTTGTCTGCTGTGTTCTTAAACCCCGTAGTCTACTTGCAGGTGATTAAAGGGGACTAGAAAGCAGAGGGGCTGGAACTCCTGCCCCAGCTGTATGGTGTATTTAGGGCATTTCCATAGCCTTGGTTCCTTCTGTAAGGAGAGAACACTGAGTAGCAGGGATCCTGACATTCACGTGTGAAGGTGAGGGAATTCCTATTCTTTGCAAAAAAAATTAATGATGGCATGTGTGGGCATAATATATGGCTATTCAGCAACTGAAAAATTGCTGATTTATAATTTACTCTCTTGCAGTTGTGTACAAGAATAATTTCAGATTGCATTTTAGGCAGTTTGCAAAGTGCAGGACCAACCACTTATATAGTGTCTTTGTCCCTGCCCAAGTCACCATAACTAACCAGATTATCATTTTGTGATAAAATGTATTTACATAACTGGAAAACCAAGGTAGTTGTAAACGTGTTAACGTTTTATGAGAGCTAGGACATGCTAGATCTTTTCAGCATTATCTAAAGAAAATCACAAATGAGATCTTTGGAGTTGGGTTCATCCTAATAAGATATAGCAGGATGACTTCAATGAGACTTTTGAGAGTAGTTTCACAATCAGAGGCTTCAATCTCTGAAGACCTAAACTGAAATGATAAAAGCAGTTGTTTTAATGCCCCCACAGGGTGTGATGCTGTTATGCTAATTTGCACCACAATGCCAAAGACCCTGCTTCAATAACAATAATGGCTTCGTTAGACCAGTGGCTTATTAGCTGTCTTGTAAGACATAGTGGGTGAATGAGGGATTTGGGAGCAAGTAAAGCAAATTATCTTGGTCAGCATATCCTTGAGTGGATACCACTTTTCTTTGCACTCACAGCTACAGAGGTGGGGGAACTTGGAAGAGGAGAAATAGTCAAAATGGGAAATTGAGTGCTACTTATGTACTTTACAAACTCCTTTTGTCATGCTGCCAGTGACAGAAGACTGATTTATTCCCTTGTCTGTTTAACCCCGGGCAATATAATCATCACCATAGTCATGATGTGTCAATGCCATCTTTATTTTTCATCATTTGCAGCAAGGAGGCCATTGTCACTGACGCCAACATCTTTCTGTTTTTCTCCTGCTTCTCCCAACACATTGTGTTCAGAAGGCAGAAAGTGGTGTCTGGGAGCCAGAGGAATTTGGGCCAGAGATCACAGAGATTATTCCATTCTGCTTCTGGGAGCAGGAGTCCCAGTGGCAATCCCAGCAGAGATTATGGTGACACTTGTGAAAATAGAGGCATTTTTTAGTTTGTTCAGACTGATGTAGCTTTTCTGGAATCAAATGGGAACTCTAACAAACTGGATTTTTGGTGTCCTCTTAATTTTCTTCCATTGCACACTCCACAATGCATGGGTAGGTGTACCCAGTTTTTGCACTGCTAAATCTCTCCAACTACTTCTGTAGAGGATGGGCCAGCAAGTTTTTGCAACCAAGTGACTAGGATAAAGTTAAATTGCTGGCTTGCAAGTACTTCCACCTCATATTTTAGGCACAAGGGACATAATCTAAAGGGAAGGACTACGGTCCATAGCCACCAAGTGCAGTTCAGAGCTATCTGGAGTAGCCAGGGTTATGATAAAGCTATGGACATATTTGGAGAAGTTCATGGCAAGTTTCTCTCTCAGCTGTGCATAGCAATTTAGTTGGGCCAAACTGGACTGAATGCCCCTGGAGCCTGGGTGTCCTTTAATATTCCCTTATTGCATCATGAGCTGGTTTTTGGCCTCTTTGATGGACATGTCTGGACCATGTCCTTAAGACACAGAAAGACATGGAGCACTGTGGTGTGGATGTTGTTTGTTTAGATTTTTGGAGGTGATTACTTTTACTTCTGGTTTGTTTCAGTGTTTTTTTAATGATCACTTGAAATACCCTGCACTAGTTGATCTCAGTTCTTTTGCAAATAGACTGATGCCAGCAACACTGAAGTGCAAATTGCTCTGTGTAGCATTTCTGCTGGCACTTTGAGCAGTGCAACCATCCACTGAACGGCATGGGCAGGGAGACAGCCCACAAACTTTGGTGTTGGCATCTCCAGTTAAGAGTGCAAGCACATTTGGCAATGCAAAGGTTATAATGTTGACATCTGAGGTCACTGGAAAAAAGCCTGAATTGCATCTCTGCTGGCCAGGCAGGCCATTGCCCTGCATGGAGGCAGAACCAGCCACACTCACACCTCTTCTGCCAGATGTTTGCATGTCTTGTTCTGCCCTGGAAGTTCTGCAGTCAGCCCAGACTGTTCCCATGGTGAACCCCCACTGGAGATGGTTTCCTAAGGTCTGACCTGTGTCTTGCTCCCTACAATCAATTTAAACTTGTTTCTTGACCTGTTCCCTGGGAGCAAGGAGAACTGCTTATTGCCTGTCTTTCTACAGTTTCCTTTCACACGTCTCAAGACTGCTGTATCTCCTTTCAGCTTCCTGGAGATTAACAGCATGAATTGCCCTCCAACTCTGACCCCCTTGGTCAGATTTTTGAGTGATGACACCGTTGCTTTCCTGTGTTACCTGTCTATGCACATGGTGGACTTGTATCTCTAAGACTGTTGGTCCAGTGCTTTTTAACAGAATTATCTCATTTGAAATAAAAAATGAGAGGAAAGCAACAACGTGACCCACAGCATCTGTCTGCTTCTGTTGGAGGAGTGAGGGTCGTTACTGTCACCTAATGAATACTGGTTTTAACCCAGATTGCCTCAGTCCCTCCTTGCTCTGCATTGCTCACAGTGTTAATCATCAGAACAGGAGATAAACAAGGTCTCAAGTGAATAAGCTTCTTGGCTCTGTTCATATGGACTCCTGGGAGATGATGATTTACCTTGGATATGATATTGAGAACTGGGATCTGTGAAAGATGAAATGACATGGACAACAAAAGGACACGCTCGTAATTGCATAGTTGTCTTTTCCTGTGTAAGTGCATTTGGGAATACTGAGCCAGGTGGTTAGAAGCAAAGAAAAGGAAATCCTAGGAGTAGGGCCACTAGGTATATAAAGTTAATTAGTTTATAAAGGAGAGTGAAGGCTTCAAAAGCAGAACCCAGAATAAACCAGTGGGGATTCAAACCTTACCCAGGCTGTTGGTTTTTTCCTTTGTCTCCTTGGCAAATGTTTCCTGTTATTTGAGGTTGTGACTCCATAGCTTAATGCAAACAGCAGTGTTAATAAAAGGTGCTCAAATGTTTCTTTGCAGAGACTAAGCCTTTGCTGGAATTTATCTGAGTGTGACCTGTGGCTGGCTGTCTGTTGTCAGCCGTATGGTACAGTTAGGAAGTGTTGTTATTTTGGAACTACCTAGAGTAAAGCTACATGAAAGCTACACAATTTAGGACAAGAGAATAGTGTTAGGGTAGAGGCTGGAGTAGGAATTCACTTAGAATTCAGGCTACTTTAACAAAATGTTGCTTTCATACAGAAGGGTGCTGTGCCATGCTGTGTGCATGTGTGGAAGCAGGGAGCAAGAGCTTGACTCACGGAGAGAAAGAAACAGAGGAGGAAATGAGGGAATTGGCACTCAGTGCCAGTTGTATTTCTGCTGCAACCTTCTGTTTGGCAGTCAGAGGATTTTACAGTAGACAGGAATGTGGCCCACATGGCACACAGTAACCACGGATGGGAGAGAAGGAGAAGTTGAAAGGCAGAGAGAAAAGAAGAAAGACTTGTTTCCCATTGTGGAAAGTGGGAATGATAAACATACTATCTTAGAAAGATTCAGTCTGTGAAACAGTTCATTTGCAGGGCAGATTTTATTCCTTACATACATGGATGATTTCTGCCCCCTCATTAACTTGGTCCACATATTCCAGTTGGTCATATGTATAGTGCTGGGATAATGGTCACATCCCAGGAAGATAGAGGTTGTTTGGGAGGGGTACTCTGTGCTCCCACATGGAGTTTTTTACAGATTGTGAAGGTCCTTCTTATCTGGTGTAAACTCAGTGCTTTTTCTCATGGGTTCACTCTGGTTTGTGAGGAGGTGGGAGCTATCAACATCCAGTTCAAAAGTCACTATGGCAGTGAACTCTGCCACAGTGTCCACGGTGTTGCTCTGACAAGTTTGCTCACATTATCTGGCGGTCTGGGAGCAAACAGAAGTGGCTCAGAGGCAGAATCCCCTGGGTGAGCATGCTGAGTTTCAGTCTGGTCAACTTTTATGTGTAGAAGCGCCAGCAGATTGATTCAGGGTACATGAGGTCAAGCTCCTCCATCCTGGGAAGTTTAAGGACCTCTGGTTTCCTGGACTTGCACACAGGTGTGTTGTAGCTGTCTCCCCTGACCTTCACCTTCCAAGAAAACTTTCACCCTCATCCTGACAGTTGCAAGGAAAGGCAAAGCATTATTCTAATATTCTCTTCAATTATCTCTTTCACCCCTTCTCTTCCCCAGGGTTAGAAAGAGAACAGAAGACATCTAAAAGATGGCTAATAACTAATATGTGTAGGGTATTTTGTTCCTAAAATGTCTCCCTATTTCCTGGCTTGATTACTTACTACTCAGAGGGGGTGTTTTCCATTACTTAACAGCTATGCCTTGAAGAGAGCTCACAGAAGCCTTGCTCAGTTTGTTTAATGTGGAAATAAATTGAAGTAACCCACCAAATTATTTTTGAAACAAATAAAATGATATTTTAAAATAAAGTGTTTACTAGCTCCTTCTTTCTGGTGCTTTCTTTCTCCTCTGCAGTTTATCAATTCGTGGTACCATCTCTTCTTTCCTGACTTTTTGTAGGCATCTGAGAGAGCCCCAACTACCCAGTGTTTTTATTTTCATTTGAAGGCCTCTATAAAATTTCTTGTTGCAATATATGGTGTTGTGCTTCTGTAACTGTTTGTAACCTACTTTATGGACCTTAACATCATCTAGTCCTCTTGTTCCCTTTAGACAGGTGTTGAAATTAAACTGCCTGCAAAGGGTTCTTCAGTTTTGAAGATTTTTGGGGGAGAGCTTGTTTATTTTTTTTATTTACCTAATTTTTGTTTTGCTGTTTCTTTTCCTTCACGTTTGAGTGGTGTAAAGCAATTGCTCTGTTCCTCCAGGTGTCCAGCTTTCAGTCGCATCCAGGGGGAAGTGGAACAGAGGGAGACAGTAGGATAAGTCAGAGGAGAATGTATGATTCTTGTTTTGTTTGTACAGCAAGGTATTGTCCGTGAAAAGTCAGTAGCCCTGTACTCACTGGGAATGATGCGCAACCTCCTCACTGCATGAGACAGCTCCTGTCACCCTGTTTAGCGGGCACTCAACACCTTGTGGGCTCCAGCTCGTGTCACAAAAAGCTCTCTGGGTCCCAGATATGGCAGAGGTGCATCTGTAATAATGACTTTTTAAGGCTGTGTAATGAATGGGAATGAAATCTGCTTAACTCCTTAGCTCCTGGGAATGTTCCTCATCCTGTTATTGTCTGCTGTCTTTTGAGCTGATTTGCAGCATGTAGGCCTAGAAGTGTTGCTGTTGTTCTTGCTGCTGCTTGGGCTCGGAAATAATCAGTTTATTGGAATCTAAACAGGAGACAATACCTACAAAGTCCTTTAAAAATGTACTTCTTTACTCCTTTTTCTCTTCAGGTCCTTAGTTAAGTATGAGAGACTCCAGTGGTTTTTACTAGATTTTTCTTTCCTCAAATATCTCTGCAGGTAGGCTTGCAGATTTTTATTTAAAAATAGGAGGGATTTTTTTCTGAATTCTGAGTTTAGACAAGAGCATGCTTGGATGTTGAAACACTGGGCTAAGAGTAAGACAGTTGGATTTTACTTTGGACTTTGCCTGTGTCTTGTTCTTAAATGCATTGTTTCCCCTTTTTACAGGCACAGCTCAACGCTCCAGTACGTAACAGGAATTTAGCTGTGTTGAATACTCACTTATACTGTAGCCAGGTTTAGTGCTGCCTTGTAATTTCTGATCTGCCTGCTAGGGATAAGAGTACTTGTCCATTAATGGAGAAATGCTCCAATTTACCTACCCAAGAATTAGAAATCAGAAGCCAGCCATGCAATAATAGAATTTATTTAAGAAGCAAGACTTTTTTTTTTTCCTTCAAGTGGAAACTTTTTCAATTACTTTCAGATTTCTGAATCATAAAACTTGGGTTTTGCCAGCTGCTGCCCAATTATTTAGCTATGGATCTTGCACATCATTTAACTTCTGAGAGTTAGGGCTTCACATAAAATAGAGTGGGACAAGTAAAGTTGAGAGACTTACGATAAAATCAAGAGAGGTGATAACCCTGATGTTATAGAGACAGGGCTTCATTTGTTAGCTTTTGTAAAGTGTTTCTCGAGCCTCGTATGGCATGAGCTATAGAAAGAAGCATTTCTGTGCCATGTGTATCACCAAATGATGTATCACGTGCCTCTTCTAAGTGTGTGTGAAGTGAGAGTGTGGGACAGGGAAGGACTTCCATCTCCATTCACTAATGATCCCTGAGCAGGTGCTCCTTTTCTATGCTGCACACACACAACTTTGTGAACAGAATATCTCTGTGTTCTGCTGTGTGTTTTTAATTCAGTACATGCAAGAAGATATAAGATTTCTTAAAAAAAGGAGAAACAACTCAGAAATAGTCTTTTTTGCTGGTTCAAGTATTATATGCATATTTGAATCCAAGATGTGTAACAGTGATTTTCAGCATTGTCACACTCCAAAGGTGCAGATTGTAACCTGGGATGTGTCTCCCCAGCTTCCACTACCACCAGTGAGATTTACAGAATTAAAACTGGGTGTTCTCTGACCTGTAAGATCTGAATCTTTTTTACTCACAGTGATGCTATTTCCTGTAATGCTTAATGTGGAAAAACTTCTGGAGATGTCTTGCCCATTTCATGACTGGAGAATATGAGCTCACACCTCCTGTATGTGAATTTCGTGAGTGTCAGGGGAAGCCTGTCTGTTACTTGCTGAGCAAAAGGATATGTGGAAGAGCAATGAGCAACAGGCTTCAAAATACTTTTTAGGTCAGGCATTTCTTCTAGGCTGGCACTGCTGCAGTTCAGACAGTGGTGGTCCTGCTAGTTTAACACAGCCAGGTAGGTTTTTAGCACAGCATCTGCCCAGACATCAGTGTGAGCTGCAGAACTTAGCCAAGGGACTGAGTCAACACTTTTTATTTAACCTGCATTGAGCTACTGTAGGTAGGTGCTGGCATTTCCCATTAGATATATCCACACAAATATAGATATACCAGACCCTTAAGGAAGGAAATTGGCTTGTGTTGATGTGCACAGGTGGCTTCTGATAATTCCGTATATGACTGTACATTGGAATGTGGAATCAGCAGAGAAGACAAATCTCTTTTCCTTCATTCTTTTAAATGAGGAGCTTCAGGCAGTTCCCCCTCCCCTCTAGTACTCTTCTCCTCTGTTCATTTTCGTGCCAGGTCATTTCTTGCCAAAAATCCCATCTGCTCATCAGTGGCATTCCAGAGCAGGAGGTGCTCTGGGGACTCGAAGCTGATTAATAGCATCATTCATGAGCCTGGGTACGAAAGGAGGAGAAGAGGAAGATGGTGCCAACCAGAGCTGAACTAGCAAGAGCTTGGAGGTTCCTCTCTAAGGTGCAGTGATCACCGCATGTCCCTTCCCTAGATAGTGTTTCACTATTGTTTCCTCAAATGCAGTCTTCAGTCACGTTTAAGTGTTCACGTGGAAGCAAGGGAGCTTTCGCCTGGGTCAGAGTCAGTCTTCAGAATCAGAACAGCTTCCTTGGAAATCACTCTGGTATTTATGATGCTAATTTTCATCCCATTGTTCCTAAATATTTGCTTAAGTACACATGATAGAAAAAAAAAATCATGCAGATAGATGTGCACTCACTTGTGTGCCCCCTGGAGAATTTCTCTTAACCTCCACCATGCATTGCTTGCCTTTTGCAATCCCTATGTACTTTTTAGGTGGGCACCTTGTGTGTGGAGCATTTTGAGGTCTGTGTCTCACAATCACAGAGTCACAGGATGGTTTGGGCTCCAGGGGACCTTAAAAATCAAGTAGTTCCAACACCTCTGCTATGGGCACGGACACCTTTCACTAGAGCAGGTTGCTGGGGCCCCCATCCAGCCTTCCAGGGATGAAGCATCCACAACTTCTTTGGACAACCCATTTCAGTGCCTCACCATCCTCACAGTAAAGAATTTCTTCCTGATATCTAATTTAAATATCTCCTCTTTTAGTTTAACCATATTAACGGTATTGTACAGCAGGCACCAGGACTAGTGTCCTCTGTGATCCAGCTGTACAAAGGATACCTTACGCACATATCTTTTTGATTTTCCTATTTAGCTTTTCAGGTTTTCCCTATAAAATAAATTATATTAGGTAACAGTTCTTACCTTTCCTTAATCATTCTGTTGAAAAGCCCCAAATCACCTAATTTCCTGAGGGTGAGGTTCTCTATAGCTGAGTATAAAAGCTGTTTTCTATCTAGGCCTTTTTCTTATCTCTGCTCCACTGTCTGTGTCATTTCTTGCCTTTCTGTCTCCTCAAATTCCTCCCCCTGATCTGAATGAGGGGTGGGGAGAGGTCTTGTTCAGCCATGTCAATACATGTGTGAAAAGAGGCTTGAGAAGTTGGCCCACAACCAATAGTTTTTATTGAAAGGAAAGGTACAGCAGGAAGTAGAGTTAAAGAGGTTTTGGTCTACTTACTGACAAGACCTTTGAGGAACATCACCCCTCATCTTAAAATGGAGAGTAAAAAAGTAAAATGGGGGGAAAAATTGCCACAAAACATTAATTACCTACACACAGCTATTGGTTTGTCTCCTTTCACTCAGCAGTGATCCAGCCCACAAGCTGTCTTTTTCCCTCTTCCCTCTCAAACTTGCTCATAATTGGTGCCTCTTTCTCTTTTTCAGAAATCTGTATTTAATAGTGAAAACACTGCTATAGTTTATATTCACCACTTCCTCTGAAATATATATTAAGTTAAATACAAAATAAATTGGAATAGATATATTTTCAGTTGTATTAGGAGAAGCTGAGGGAACTCGAGTTGTTTAGGCTGGAGAAAAGGAGGCTCAGGGAAGACCTTATTGCTCTCTACAACTGCCTGAAAGGAGGCTGTAGTGAGGTGAGGATTGGTCTCTTCTCCCAAGTAGCAAGAGGAAATGGCCTCAAATTGCACCATGGGAGGTTTAGATTGGATACTAGGAAAAGTTTCTTCAGTCAAAGGTTGTCAAGCACTCGAACAGACTGTCCAGTGAAGTGGTGGAATCCTGGAGGTATTTAAAAGCTGTGTAGATGTGGCACTTAGGGACACGATTTAGTGGTGGACTTGTCAGTGCTGGGTTAATGGTTGGACTTGATGATCTCAGAGGTCTTTCCTGACTCAAACTATTCTGTGATTCTTTGTGTCTCTTGGCTTGTGCGTGCTCTTGTGTATGCCCCCTACTTGTGAGACAAATCTTTACTGTCCCATCCTTGTTCCTGCCTTTGGGACATTTTCCAAATACCGCATTTGCTTCAAACCCAGGTTCTTCCTAACCAAGAATAACATTTCCTACTTAAATTTATTAACACTGAATTAAAAGAAATAAATGCCATGTGAATCTTCCAAATGTTAACAGTAGCATATAAGGCTACATGTTTATCTTAATAGATTATACATGACCATAGAGTAGAGGCATCCATGACTCTCAAACAGTGCAATTGTTCTGTTTTCTAAAGCTTTTCTAGTGAAAATTCTTTTATGGAGGGGAAAAAAAAGCATGACAAGATAATAGTCACAAGATGAGACTAATATAAAATTACAGAAAAGTCATTTGCTTTTGATCATGAAGGCTAAGGTAGGAATAGCACACAGTTCCACACACTAACTGGTACTAGAAAATGGAAACAACCTTCTTATTAGGGTAAAATCAGATTTCCGGAATTCCTTATAAATCATATAAGTGACTGCTCTCCAATTCCAGGTTAGGCAGGGCCAATGAAGAAAATGACCTCCAGGACTGAGGGTCTGTTGTTGGGATGTCCTAAACTCAGCTCAAAAGTCCTGATGGTTCTCACTTGTCAGAGACCAGTGAAAAGGCAGCATAGTTTAGAGACTGGGCACGGGAACCAAACCAAAAGCATTCCTGGACAAAGGACTCTATTGATTTACTTGCTCACAGGCTATTTTGAAGCTGCTTTACATAAATGAAGTAAAAAAAAAAAACAAACAAAAAACCTAGAAAAACAAAACATGACAAAAACTAGAAAAGTAAAAAAATATTCTGTTATAGCTTCCGTTTTATATCCTTTCTTTGTCCGTGAAAGTATTCTGAAAATTGCTTGCTGTTCTTTCTGTACATACATTTTTTACTCCACAAGAGGTTTGATTCTTAACACCCCAGGTACTGTGCAGCAAATACTCTGTAGACCAAAACAGTTGAAGGAGTTTTCTCCATTGACCTCTCCTCCCAGCCATCCTCAAGCCAGGATCTGGAGTTTTGAAGGTTGTAGGCCGCAAACATTTTGTGCATACCCAAAAGTCTTGATACAGTCAGCATGCAGTTAATGCTGTTTCTAAGGCAGAGTCAACATTTTTAATGATGCCGTTTTGGTTTTTTTCCTTTTTTCTTTTATATATTCTCTGTATTCTTTACACATATATTTGTAGCTTTGTAGCTTCTTATTGTAGCTTAGCTTCAGCAATCTCCTAGGCAGGAAGACAAAACAAATTCCAGGGTCCCTATCCTGTCTTGGTTTTCCCTGGCTACCAAGGTTGAAAACAGCTCTGAGACACCTTGTCATAAACAAAGTACAACTAGTACCAAGAGGGGGACTCCAGAGAAGGGTTGAACCAGAAGGGGGAATTACTTCACTACTTGTGCCCCTAACTGGTGCTTTTTTGTCAATTATGTTAATTTACCAAACATATAAAACCGTATGCACCCCTGTGGGGGGTGGGCTTTTGTGGACATCCTTCCATAACTGCCCCTGGAGGCCTCCAAATACAGATACACCTTTATATTACCTCCCATACTAAAAACTATCTTGAGTTTCGTTTCCAGGTTGGGAAAAAGGCAACATTAACACTACGTTACTTTTGTAGGGTCCCATACTATTGGGTATGTACTATTTGTACTACTGGGTCCCATAATTCCACAAAGCAAGTGAAGATCCTTGTTGCTGGTTGGGGACTAAGCTGTCTATAAACCCCACCAATTCTGCAGTGGTTTGGGATGTGCTGTGCATAGAAAGCTTTGATTATTCACAGAATTGTTATTAGCCTATGCTGCAGGCTTATGTTTGCCTCCTCCTTTCTTAATTTCATTGAAATTTTCATCCCCTACCTTTCACCCTGTCTCCTACATGCTCCTTGTGTACCCTGCCTTGCAGAGAAGCTTTGAACAGGAACCTGAGCAGACAGTACTGCTGGCTAAGCAGCACTGCACTCCATGTTTGATGATTTAAATCCTATGTCTTCATACAGAGTGCATAAACACATGACATGGCCATTCCCACCAGCTGCAGAAAGAAGCAGTGGTTTTGCCCCCCCGAAAAAGCCCATGTGCTTCCCAGTTTTGGCAAGAGGCAGTTCCTGTGTACATCTCTGTGGAGCTGAGCCACCGCTGCCTCAGCAGCCAGACGCAGCAGCCTGTGTGTGCACATGCACTCCCTTCCGGGACTTGACAGGCTGTGCTGTCAGGAGATTAAATTATACTGTGGAAAAGGGTGTGAGGGAAATAGCCTGAGACAGATTTCTCAGCTATTGACCGCTTTCCCGCGAGCCCCGTTAGCGTTAATTCTCTGCTCCTTCACTCCGCTGTTCCCCGCAGTAGCAGCTCCGCGCAAAATGTAATGAAGTCAGCATTTGGGGTGACACGGCCAGAGCAGGAGCTGTGAAAGGCAAGCCTCTCAGATCAGTCCCCAGCCCAGGAGAGGTGCTAGGGTTCTGCCTTCTAGAAATGCTGAGCAGTTGAAATGTGGGAGAAATCAATGGGAGCTCTTCAGCTTGTCTGCAACTCTGGCCCTTTGTGTACTGCTGATTTAGCAAAGACTTTTTTTTTTTTTTTTTGTAGCCTGTCCACTAGTAAACAAGGTAGTTTTCTCATCTTTCTTGATTATCCTCTACTTTCTACCATTCTTCTGCCCTCATGAAGACTTCCCTTTCTATTTTCTCCTCTGTCTCAGGTGTTTCATGTTACATAGCTTTTACTGGCTGAAAGTCAGGCTATTAATTTAGGCTAGTTTTGAGGCTATCTTGACAGCCACCCTGAGACAACTATTTATTATGGAATAATTCGTTCTTTGGAACTGTTTTCCCCCCTCTTTCCACTGGTTATAGCACCATACAGCAGGGTTAGACAAGACAACTACTGAAGTTTAGGGGCAGTCTCTGCACATCCATTTCAAAGCCTGTAGCACTGTGTAGCCCCAGCCAGATTCTTGCATTAGGTTCCCAAAGATGCTGAACATCTGCTTCCGGAGGGTGCTGGTTTTTATTCTGGTTCCCTTATGTCTGTGGCAGCTGAAATTACCAGCCTACAGGATAGCAAGTGATGTTGAAGGCTCTGTGGGACTGACTGGCTGGGTTTCTAAATAGGTTGGCTGACCCTTCTTATGGCTCTGTGGCTGCAGAACTACCTAGAACATTATTTTCTGGGTGCACACTGGGGGGAATGGGGCAGGAGCAAGAGTAAGCAAAACTGGCAAAATAAGGAAAAAGGAAAGCACAGAATGGGAAAATCGGGGGAAAGAGGCAGGATGGAAGAAGGAAAAAAGAAGTGAAGAAAATAAGGAAGGTAGGAAGAAGAAAGATAAAAGTGGGATACAACAATCAGGGAAAAAGATGAGAATGGCAGATGGAGGGAGTATATGAGCAAGACTGAAAGAGAGAACAGGAACCTGGCAGAATACAGGGGAAATATGTATTAAGAGTTAATTTTCTTCCCAGTGGAATAATCCTGTTAGGAAAAAAGAGTCATCTTACAGACAGCATGTCAGCTTGAAGTAACACACAAAAATTAATATTACACTGCATATGATTTGTAAAATTCCATCCCCTAGAGGACATCATCTGATGGAAACAAACTTTGGGTGTGTCAGAATGAGACTTTCTGTGTGATTGTAAATTGTCCTGTCTTTGTATCACGGACCTGGCAGCGGTTCATAAGCTGACAAAAGCTCACGCTGGGGAGAAGGAGAGGTGAGAGGTCTTCTCTCTTATCATCCTTGTGTGCTGGGGAGGGAGGGAAACGGAGGGGCAGAGGTACAGTGAGGGAATCTGTGCAGATTAATGTTTCTAAAGAGAAACATCTGTAAGGGACAGGTAAGAATAGAAGAAAGTGTATGAAAGAGAATAAAAGACATGAGATGGAGAAGTATAACCAGTGAGCAGGGGGAGAAGAATGTCCTCTTCCCTTCCTATCTTTTAATCAGTGAATTCCCTTCTGACGTTTGTTATTTTACTTCTCTGGCATTTCATTATGTTCAGCGCTTTCTGTACTTTCCTTTGCCTCTGTTTCCTCATATTGTGCTTCAGCCAAAAGCCCTTTCCAAACCCTTTTTCCTTACATATCCTTCCTGCCTTTTCCCAGCCTCTCTGATACATAACCAGTATCTCCCCTTTTCACACTTCTCTTTCTTACCCATTTGTGGTTTTTTCATGGACTTTTCTTCCTTGTCCAGAAATTAGAGATTCTTGCTCTGGTGTTCAGCATAGCCAGAGTCGTACTGTTATATGTGTACATGTATTTATTTGTATGTACACACGGACAATAAAGTAAATGTGATTATCATAATAACACAATGCATACATAAATACGTATATACACGTGTGTGTGTGTGTATATAAATATGCACACACAATATTCTAAACCAGAACTAGTCAATTTGGTCATAAGACAAAGCCTGGGTGTTATTCTTACTGTAGTTGACGAACTGCCTTCTTTGATGTGAGGATTCAAACTCAAAGTCATGATTACATTTCTCCAGCATCTTCTCCCAATGCTCTTTTCATGCCCAGGAACAGCCTGTGACTTGGCAGGATGGAGTCATGGGAATGGCTTGGTTTACTTCAGCACTAACACCATGAGATAGGACTCCTGAATCCCGGCTGCCTCGTGCTGATGAGTGCAATACCAGCCTAATGTTTGTCAGCTGGATCTAGTGCTACAGGATATGGCAGAGCAAGCTGTGGTGATTAACCATACCAGCTTCAGACACTCACTGCAGCCCCACCCCTCTTCATGCTGCCCTCTCTTTGCCCTCACACCTGACAACAGATAACTCTGTTATCTCTCTTGGCAGGTGTGAGGGCAAACAAGACATCCTTTCAGCATGTGTGCTAAAGGTCTGCATGTCTCATTGTTTTATACCTTGAATTCTATATGTCAAAATGGCATGTGAATAGCTTCATTTGGTTTTGAGGTGATCATATTTGCTGTATGTTGATGGAGCTTGTTTCTAGGCATTTACAGTAAGAGTAGATTACATCTGTGCTCCCTCTTGGGCCACTATGCTTTTTTGGGGGCTTACTAAAGGTGAAGCAAGCCTTTAAATACTGAATTTTTTTCTATGCTAATTTTCTAAGGAAACTGTTTACATACTAACACTGAGAAAATGAGTTAGAGCCATTTCCTCCTCTAAATTCAGTCTGAACCTCTTTGGCCAAATTGGTTAGAGAACCCCCTGCAGGAATCATTCCTTGAACATCAGCAGATCTGTTTGTGAAAGTTAGTCTCTGAGATGTACATCCACTGCTGGCCAGGGTCCATTAGGTTCTCTAGATATGAGACCATAGCTGGCATCCTCCTGAGCTCTCTTCTGTGCGACAGATGTGCTCTCCCAGTAGCCCCATGGCTCCTGTTTCCCACTTAACTGCGTCATAGTCACAGCACCTTTCCAAAGGCCAGAGAGCTGTGAGGGTACAGACTCAGTCACGAGAGTAGCAGTGCTCCTCCTGTGCCTTCCGCTGTGCTTCTCTCTTGCCCAAAACAAAACAACCAACCCCGAGTTCTGTTACGATATGGCAAGAGAACTCAGTTTACCTCAGCCCTGAGTCATGGCAGGTTATAGAGGGTCAGGATTTGCACAGAGCCAGCAGATTGTTTGGAAGCCCAGAAAGAGACCAGCAGTGATTTGCAGGTAGCATCCTTGCTGAGATCAAGAGTGCAGAAGCTTATAGCACAGTCAGCCAACAGAGTGTGGGGGAAAAAGTTTTCATGTTCTGAGTTTGAAAATCTCTGCTATTTGCATTTTTAATGTTGCTATCCTTCTGGTTCATTGAAAAACCTCCTTTTGCAAAGCCAAAGACCTCAAGGCCAGAAGATACAAGACATTGTAATGGTGGGACCTTTTATGGAACACAGGCCATTTAATTTCATTGACTTCCATTTGTATGGAGGTTGATAATTTGTATTTGGTGAAAGCACATTTTCCAAAGAGGCATCAACTCTTGATGTGAGGAGTCTGAGAGATGGAGAAGTTACTGCTTCTCTAGGTAGTTTGTTCCAGTAGTTAAACACTTGCAGTGCAATTTGTGCCTCATTTCTCATTTGAAGGTGTTTCACTTTACAGGCTTGCATTCACCCGTTTTTCTACAGTTCCACTTATCCACAGTGAACCTTAATCTTCCTCAAGGTCCCTGCTTTCCCAGTTGCAGTGTCTTTCTTCGTAGGTATGGTCTGCATTCCTTTGTCCTTAACGTACTATTCTCTATTTGGCTGAAATAAAATGTATTCAGTTTGAACAGGTATAATTTAGAAGGGATCCACTTTATTTAATATTTCTGCTTCTCCACCAGTCTCTGCAAAGTTCACCTCAAGTATTTTGCATTTATTTCTACATCAGTGATGAGATGTAAAATCATGTTCTGTTTACTCACGATCTATGCAGAACCTCACACCAAATCCTCCTACTGAATGATGATTCTGTGCTTTGTTCCTTTTTTAGATTGCTCAGACAGTCCTCAATTTGTTGAATAGGCACTTTATTGTTAATGTATAATGCAATTCAAATCACAATGCTATGAGATAATAAGTCACAAACTCTACAAAAGCCAAAATTTCTGTAGGATATTCACTTACTTTTCTCAATGGAGTTTGTAATTTAATTAGAGTATGAAACTCTATTGCTTTAAAAATTGCTTTAAAAATACTTTGTCCCTATAATCCTGTGTTTCTTGGAATCCAATGTGTTTCTTGGAATGAATTTTATTGATACTGTTGTATATATTTAATACTGACTTAGCATTTCTGTGATCCTTCCTGGGAGTGTTGTCAGGCTGAGAAGCCTCCCTTCTTCCCTTGCCCTTTTTGACTATTGACTCAACATTAAGATTCCCCCAGTACTACCAAATCCCTCAACATTCTACAGTGTATTAAAAATTAACATCACAGTGCTGAGGGATGTTTGTAAGCCAGGTTTTCAAGATTTGTGGGTACTGGCTGTTTGGCCTACAGAACTCGTCCCTGGTTCCCAATATGTTTGGAATTAATTATTGCCAACTCAGTAAATATTAAATATACCCACAGTGTGTTAAACAGCCATAGTAATGGTTATAAGACATTTTGCTACCTTGGCGTTAACAATTTTGCCACTTTTATCTAGTATCAGTCTTCCAGTTACCTACAGATTTGTTCGCAGAGTGTTTTCAGATACCCTCAGCATTCTACTGGAGAAACTGGCAGCCTATGGCTTGGGCAGGTGCACTCTTTGGGGGTGAAAAACTGGCTGGGTGGCTTGGCCCAGAGAATGAGATGATGGAGAGTGGAGTTACATCATGTTGGTGGTTGGTCACTGGGCTCTGTATTGGGGCCAGTCCTGTCTAATATCTTTATTGATGACCTGGATGAAGGGATCAAGTGCTCTCTCAGTCAATTTGCAAAAAACATCAAGTTGAGCGGGAGTGTTGATCTGCTGGAGGGCAGGCAGGCTCTGCAGAGGCATCAGGACAGGCTGGATCCATGGGCCAAGGCCAACTGTGTGAGATTCAACAAGGCCAAGAGCCAGGTCCTGCCCTTGGGTCACAACAACCCCCTGCAGTGCTACAGGCTGGGGAAGAGTGGCTGGAAATCTGCCCAAAGGAAAAGGATCTGGAAGTGCTGGTGACAGCAGCTGAACAAGAGCCAGCTTGTGCCCAGGTGGCCAAGAAGGCCAGTGACATCCTGGCCTGTATCAGCAATAGTGTGGCCAGCAGGACCAAGGAATACTGGGGCCAGCCTCTTCTGCCTTGCAGCTAGTGACAGAACAAGAAGACACACTTCAAACTGCACCAGGGAAGTTTCAGATTGGACATTGGGAAAAAGCTTTCACTGAGAGGGGTGGTTAGGCATTGGAACAGGCTGCCCAGGGAGGTGGTGGAGTCACCAATCCTGGAAGTGTTCAAGAAACAACTGGACTTAGTGCTATGGTGTAGTTGATATGGTGGGGTTCAGTCAAGGGTTGGAGTCAATGACCTTGGAGGTGTTTTCAACCTTAATGATTCCATGATTTTGTTATTCTTAACTCTGTCAGCCAGGCATTTTCCTCTAATTTCTTCAGCTTCCCTTATCAGTTACTTACACCCCATAATTTTCATTTACATTGACTGCCACCTGTAACTGCTGCCTTACATTTTGCCATATGTTGCTTTAATTTCTAATTACTGCTTTATTTCCCATCAAACCAAGCATTGTTATCCAATGTTGTAAGCTTTTCACCGCGATACCAGCATTTTGACTAGTTAATTAACTCTTCTTATATGAAGTACTTCCACTTTTCAGTCGCATTACCTCTCTAATCTTTGGTCCCTTGTCAGTTTCACTCAAATTTTCTTCAAATACCTTCTCTTGAAGCCTTAAGACCATTTGTTGGTACCTGTGTATTTTGTATGCATGTGGTTATGGGTACGTAAGTAATTTTTCAATCCAGTGATTAATTTATCCTCTCATAGGAAGAAGGGAGAAATAGAATCTCTTAATTTAACTTTCTTCACCATTTCTTGTTTCCATGCAATTCTTCCCTATGGAATGGGGTTTGCCCTTCTGAACAGTCATTATAGTCTTTTTTTCCCCTAAGTGTTTCCAGACTTCTTACAGTTGCTCTTTCTGTAACTGACTCCCCTGATATTTTTCCTTCCAGTCACACCCTCCAAATTTTTTAACTAAATTCTTTCCCTGCATGAATGTCATGGATTACTATAAAGAAACGATCATATTTCAAAGTTCTTCTTTCCTCTTTTCTTCATAGAGCTTGATATTTCATTTGTCCTGAAGATTGCCTTTGTCACACACTAAACTGTCAATGGAGTACATAGATAATTTAAAGTCAGTAATGTGTGCAATGAGTTCAAATGATTCCTTCTGGTACCTTACATTTTTCAGCACCAAGTTTCATTTCTTTTCTTTGTGCTCATTCACAGGTTCACCAGGTTCAGCTGAAAGTCTTTACTAACTTCTTCACTCTTGATCAAACAAAATAAATGGCATTGTTTGCAGGTTTAATCACCTCCTCTTCACTCATTTTCATAGATCCTTTCTAAACATGTTTATGTGAAGTACTAAACAAATACCAGAAATCTCAGATCTCTTACCATGCAATTTCCCTGCTACTTCAAAGACAGAAGAGGATTTTTTAAAAGATGCCAAATATATCTTGGAGTAAACTCTGTTTTAAAATCCAGAGTTAGGAACCATTCTGGTGACCTGACGTTACCTGGCCTGGGTAGTGTTGAAATCCTCTTCTCAGCCACCAAGAGCTTCTCTCTTCTACTTAATTTTCTCTTTGGAGAGATGTCCTTATTTCTCCTAACAGTTAATTTTGGAGGAGTTTTGATAACAATGAGATAAACAGTGTCAGGTCAAGCAAGAGCACTTGCCTGTTAATAAACTGAATGGACATTCTCACTGGAGGTCTGCAAATATTGATTTGTCATTACGGACAATACACACCAAATTCAGCTCTCAGTTACCTGACTTCAGTAAAGCTGTATTAAGATAACAGGAGTAGAATTTAGATAAAGGTGCAGTTTTTATTTTTGCATGTGGCTGCCTTCAGCTAAGTGATAAGTAAGAAGCCTGCATGAAAAAATCCTGATTATTCATGGTTTTGAGTGCTCTTCCCTGCCCTGCTCTTCCCTTCTCACTGTGGCTGTGGTGATCGGCTAAGTGGTGTTGAAGTGATGGATGTCATCTTCTGCTGGGAGTGGGAATTGTCATTCAGACAGGAAAGCACTTGGGTTTCATTCTTTCCTTGCTTGGATTTATGTGGGCAATCATCAGCAGGACACTTTTTGGATCTGAAATTGGGTCTGTGGAGGACTTTGCTGAAATTTGTGATGTGTCTTCAATCACTGCTATAAACAAAGGACATCTATATAAGCTAGATATTAGCTATATTAGCTCGGTATAATGGACATTAAAAGGAGCTTCCAGAATGTTTAATTTGAGAGGAGTGGGCTGTTTATTAGAATGAAACCTGAATGTAAATTAATGCTTCCTGGAGTACTGCTATTGTTTGCTCCACACACTGGATAGAGAAAGATAAGGAGAGGAAAGTGAGAAAAGTACCCCCTGGCACATCTCTGCCAGCTCTCGATTGCAGTCAGGCAGTAAGTCCATGCACGCATCAGTTCTGATGAGCTGATAAACAAATCTATCAAATTTGCCAAGTCTGTGGGAATCCCAGGCTGTCTAATGGTAGATGGAGGTAGGGGTTACAGCAGGATGGAATTTACTATAGCTGGGAGCTGAAATACAGTAATAATATAGTAATAAATATATTGCTGCTCCAGCAGAGAGAGCAGAACTACTGGGGCTGCATGAAATTTGGGTATAAAAGTGGCAGCAGTGGGAGACCTGGAGGATATTTAGCATAAGGCAGCAGGAGATATCCAGGGGCTTAGGAGATGTGGCAAATGGAGGAGGTTGCAGTCTGTGAAACACAGTAGTCCAAAACTCAGATCATACATTGTATTTAACATGAAAATGATACACATTTTGGATAATGTTATAACTTTATCACGGTCTTTAGTAACTAGATGAAATAATTAGTTTCTCTGTGGACTAATATCCTTTTCAATTTACCATATGCTGAACATAGAAGCACACACGTTTTGCCAACCATTCTTTCATTGCTTCCAAAGGGAATTCATTTTGAGTCAGGGACGTTTTAGGTGATATTGTATCACCTCAACATTTTGTTAAGATATGCTTTAAGTTATGAATTATCAGTGCAGCCAGTCTGTGTGGCAAAACCTGAAATGACATACTTATCTGTGTGGGAACTAAAATCACATCATACACAGGCCAGGGTGAGGATCTTCAGTTCAATTAGTGGATGAAGGAAAGGCTGTGGATGTTGACTACCTAGATTTTAGTAGAAGCCTTTGATACCACTTCTCATGACATTTTCCTGGAGAAATTTTCTGCTCATGCCTTGGTCCAGGTGCACTCTTTGGGAGGTAAAAAACTGGCTGGATGGTCAGGGCTAGAGAGTTGTGGTGAATGGTGCTCCATCCATCTGGTGGCTGGTCACTAGTGGTGTTCCCCAGGGCTCAGCTGGGGCCAGCACTGTGTAATATCATTTCAGTTATCTGGGTGAGTGCTCTCTCAGTCAGTTTGCAGGTGACAGCAAGATGGATGGGCATATTGGTCTGCTGGAGGGTAGGAAGGCTCTGCAGAGAGATCTGGGCAGGCTGGATCCATGGGCTGTCGCCAAAGGTATGAGGTTCATGGGGGCCCTTATTGCTCTCTACTACTGCCTGAAAGGAGCTCAGAGCTTGGGCTCTTCTCCCAGGTAGCAAGTGATAAGAAAAGAGGAAATGGCCTCAAGTTGTTCCAGGGAAGGTTTTGGATTGGATATAAGAAAAATGACTTTGCCGAAATAGTTGTCAAACGTTGGAATGGGCTGCCCAGGGAAGCGGTGGAGTCACCATGCCTGGAGCTATGAGAAGGTGGCACTTAAGGACATGGTTTAATGGTGGGCTTGGTGGTGCCAGGCTAAGAGTTGGGCTCAGTGATCTTAGAGGTCTTTCTCAACCTACACAATTCCGTGATTCTAAGGGCATTTGGCACCAAAGTGTTTTTGACCTTCTCTCTAAATACGTATTAAGTTAAACACAGGCACAAACTGCTGAGGAGAGATGTGATGTGAGCTTTCAACGCTCGGTGAGTCTGCCAGGAAGGATCAGCAGCAGCTCCTGTGCGCACAGAATTGCAGAGACAATTTCACTGATATGAGCAAACTCTCGTTGATGACTTGGATGAGAAGACAGAGAAAGAGAGGAACAGACAATGTGACATTTCAATTAAATCAGCGTTTAAGAAAAATATTTAAGGAAGTAGATGGAAAAGGAGAGGGAAAACATAAACAAAACAAACAAAAGTCCCCAGGAGCTCTGTGGCGTTAATCTAACCTTCAGCATGACTGAAAACTGCACAGGCAGGTGAGCAGAATTATTGATGTTTGAAGTAATTACTTCAGCAGGCACTGCTATCAAAATTCATAGTGATTGATTTCCCACTAGTCAGCTTATCTGTCTGGGAACAAGTTCACTGGAAAGCAGCTTATAACCCTTTCCTAATAAGCCATGGCACATCACTGGAGAAAATGGCATCAGGCTCGTTTTGTTTTGCATTCACTGCTACTAAAGCTTGAATCATTCAAAATTTTAAGATGCCAGGCAGTTTTCTTTTCCAGACAGCCTAGGAATACAGAGATCTGCACTTCCCAAGCAACCCACCCTTGTCCTCTTAGGTACAGTGTGATTTGAAGGAGACTTTCAAACTGAATTTCTTTCAGTAACAGCAGGGGAAAGTCATATCTGAACACACACACCACACACGTTTTTAAATGTGATTTTCAAATATGGAATATTTTCCACAGGCTGACTGAAAGCTGGTTAAATCAGAACAGTGGAGGGCATAATTGAGGTGCCTTAAGCCACAGCAGTAATGTTGCTATATATGCATTCGTCAGCATCAGGTTAAATCTTCACGTTCCCTCAAGGTGCAGATTCAGCTCTGAATTTGAGGTGAAGTCTTTAAGGCCAAGTTGGACGAAGATACAGGCAGCTCTGGGGCTGTTTTCCCTGGAAAACTTAGAAGACATGATCCATGTCATCACAGCCTCGGTAAAGAACCACAATGTTGTGACAAGAACATGATTAAACATCTCTTATGTCCCAGATATCCTGAGTGAAGTTAGTGAACAAGGAATTACTGTCCGTGACATTGCAACAGTTATCCAGGCAAATGCAACTTCCATCCCACTTCTGGACAGGGATGCATGACTTACAGAGAAAGCCTATCAAGCTGGCGTGGGAAAGGCTTTCTCTTTCCCCATCCTTGTTTTTTTTAAATAGCCATGGGCTGGAAAACAGCAGCCAAGACATGGATGTCTAACACTAGTCCAGCAACTGTAAGAGCTTGAACCTTTACTTCTCTGTTGGTTGGCAGTCATCTATTCCCACAGATCAAAGCAAAGGAAAAAATGAAATGAAGGACAAGTGCAAGAGGCTTAACTATCAGACTCCTGGATTTGTATCAGTCTGTGTCAGGAGGCATATCATCTGCAAGTGTTTTTCCTTTTCCTTTTGGCTTGTTGCTGTGCACAGAGAGCCAGAACGCTTCCTTGTGCAGATAGTTGTTTCCCCCTGCCATCTGGCAGGGTGCACACACAGAGGAGGCAATGGTGCTGTTTGTCAGGAAGGAAAAGGACTCTGCTGGATCAGTTTTATGGAGGAAAAGAGAGGGAAGAAGAGGGTGCAGGAAAACCATTTTGTACAATGGAAAGGAGAAAGAGAGGTGCTGAGTGAGATCATTTCTCAGGGCAGAGAGAATCTGTGCATGAGAGAGGGAGGCAAAGGCAGCGTGGCAGTTACGAGGTAAACTTTCACAGAGCATTTAAATGACAACTGTTTTAGAGTTGGGGGAAGATGTGTACAGCAGCGTCCAGGGCTCCTTCTGCTGCCCATCTACACTGTTCAGGCAACCGGGTGGGGAGGAAGAGTTCTGTAAGTGCCTTTACTAGAAAAGCTCTCAGCATGTGGCAGTCCTAGTAGGAGAGCTCTGGGTTGTGCAAACAATACATTCCAGCAGTCCCAGGTGGCCTGTGACTCTTCAGATGGTGTGACAGAGTGGCAGGCATGGCAACCCTTTCTTCTCTCAGCTGTATCCAACAGACTCTGGAGACATCAGAGGCTCCATGGATTCTCACCATGGTCTGCAAACCAATATGTCAACTCTGGATTTTGGCCCACTTTGCCAATAGGCTTCTGTGTTCTTTTTATCCTTCTGTGTTTCCAGTGCACTGAGCTACAGCAGGACCCAAATTTCTGCATCCTCCTTCTGGCTTGTAACACTGTGTTTCTATTTCAGTGCCTGACTCCCTGGTCAGTATGGTGATCCTCTCGGTCCATGGGAGTCTGGCAAGGGTGGGGGAGCAGATGGTCACAATAACACAGTGAGGTTATAGAAAACTGTCTCTGCTGGGGACACATTTGTCTCAGATGCACAGGGATGACTGCATCTTGTCACAGCTAAAGAGGAAGGCAGATGAGGATCCAACTGGCTTCCCCTGCAGGACACAACACCCCTTTATCCTCCCAAACCTTTAACATCTTCCCTGCGTGTTTGTGTCTCTTCCACTTGTCTCTTTGGGTGGGTGCTGCAGCAGCTCAGTGCTCGGATTCCCGCAGAGTCAGGAGGTGAAGCGCAGAATTGCAGACCGGATGGTTCCCCTGGGGGCTGGAACGTCTTTCTCTCTCTCTAATTGTTTCTGACGTTCCACCTGACACATCCTGAGCGAGCACATCACCCATGCTTCTTGGGGGTGATAAAATGTTTGCATCTGAACGTGTAGCTGTATTCTTTGTCGACAAGAGATCAAAGATGTCAGAACTGTGAAAAAAAACCCACCAAAAAAAGAGACTGAAAACCAAAATAAATGACAGAGATGGAGAAGAAAGGCAAGTAGAATAGGAACAATTGCCTACAGACAGGTGGACAGATGCTTAGCAAACCAGATAGACAGACGGCTGTGGCAGAAAGACAGCATGCTCCTTGCTGCTCTTGGGCTGTAATTATCAGCTCTTTAGGCACTAAGCCCAGGCAAACCAGTTATTATCAGTATTCAACAGCTCTGAGGTGAAGCCCAAAGCAATTAATGCCCTTTGAGATGTCGGGACTAACTACAATGAGCACTGATTTTAAGTACAGTGTTTGTGGGGAGGGAGAGAGGGATTAGGACTTTTTCATTACATGAGGAAGGGGAGTCTCCTGCAGGGAAGGTCCCTGCGGATGAGCAAAACAAGTATGAACTCCATGAGAGCTGGAACCTGCGAGCAGGGAGTGACTGCTGATCACATCTTCTCTACAAGCAACCCCTCTTCTTAAAAGGAGAAATTGCTGTCTGAACTGATAGAGTTCTTCTGAGAAAGCAGATGCACTCAGAAATACATCATGAGGAGAGCAGAAGAAGCTGTGGTCTGTGAAGGGCAGGAACACCTCACTCCTGTTGTTTTCATTCTGTCTGATGTAACTGTAGCATCTGAAAAGGTGACAAGACTCACTACGGGACGGAGGGAAGGGATGAGCACTTTCCTGGGTGAAGGGCTGAAGTCCAGGAGCAGGACTCCCCTCTCCTTGGTATTCATATTTTGCTATGACTAGAAAACCATCTTCCTCCTGATCTGGTCCTGTAGTGATAGAGGACACTTGGTGTGGCATTACAAGACTCGGGCCTCTAGGTTTTTCAAGGAAGTACAGAAGAGTATCCCAAAGGAAGCCTTTCAAAGAAACTTTCAAAGTCTGTGTAGTGGGCCTATTTTAGCATTAATAGCCATATGTGTGCATTTGCCATGTACACACACACATGCACACAGATGTGGCTGTTGTAAATCACCCCAGCTCTGCTGAGTCAGCGGGGCTGTGCTGATGTGCCCTTAACCACTCATGGTGTTAGGAACCAGCCATGTGCAGCAGCCTGGCTTGTGTGGTGGCTCAACAGCTGGTGCTGGGCACTCCTGAGTCAGAAACCTTGAGAAAACAACGTCCGAGGCACAAGAAATTCTGTTTGTCAAAGCAGCCGGAAGGCTAGATTTTCTCCTGGTGCTGAGCAGCCACTCACTGCTCTTTGGCTCAGAAAACGAAGTGTAAGTAGCTGAGAACTTGGAGTTATATTGGGATATTTTCCTCTAGATCTTAAGAATGCTTGGGGATGAACAGCAGAGCCAGCAGTTGATGCACAAATTAATAGTGTATTTTGGTGCTTCTAATTAGCCCCTCAAGCACAGCACAGAACCTGCTTGGAAAACCTAAGCTTGTGAACTGCTGCTTCGCTGTGAAGCCTGTTCTAGTAGATGAAAGTGTTTTGAAGAAGGCACATATGTGAAATGGCTGTTAATCCTCCTTAGAATCAATACTTTTTTTGTTATATGCTCCTGGAAAACACCTTCCTTTATACTTTGAGCTGTATTTCTTATATAAACTTGCTCTTCAAAATCTTCAAGTACAGGATCAGCTGGCACACAGTAAGAGTGGCAGGGGAGAGGGAAAAGAGGCAAGAGAGAAAATCCATTTCCCTGGGCTCTGAAAAGGTTGAGAAGTGAGAAAAGCTGGTTGAGTGAAAGGGAGCTGGTGGCCACAGCTGTGGCGAAGGAGGCTCTTTCATCCCACAGTGGTGAAGCTGTGCAGAGAGGGGCCTCGTGATAGCAGAGGCTGTGGGGCAAAAAGCAGCAAGGAAAATATTTCCTTCACCAATGCAAGTTTCAAAAGTTCTTCCACCGCTGCAAGCAAAGCACCCATGCCCAGGAGGTCCATTTCTGGTTTGTGGCAGCTCCCATTGGGCTGAAGAAGGGGGTGTTCTGCAGCTGCTGCATAGCTGACCGTACCTTACTCAGTTATTGGGGTGACTGGCACTTACTGAATGGGGCATGAAGGGAGACACCCATGTCTAAATAGGGTAATTAAGGTAAATGTTTCAGTTCTCTGATCCACTTATTTATTTGTTCAACCTGCAGCTTTTCTCGAGGGCTACACAGTCCTGAAGCAAGAGCTTTAGAGCTGACTCAGGGAATGATGCTGAGATTTGTTTTCCTTTTAGATCTAACAACATCAGTAAGAACCAAGCAAACTGGGGAGCAGTGGAGGCACCCTGTTCCTTACACCAGGCTAGGATCAGAGCTGCTCTCTGTGCTGTGCAGCCCTTGTCAGAAACCCTTAGGCTTTTTGCTACACAAATGGTTGGAGATGCTTGAAAATTGAGTGTTTTCTCTCACTGCTTTAATCTTTATTTTATTATTTTTATTTTACCACATCTGTTGCTTTCTTCCAGATATTTTGAATGCAGCTAGGAATTCATAGGGCTTGATTGCTTCTTTTCTCTTTTACTTTAGATCCTGGCATGGCATCAGGATACCGATTGAGATTTATTAGGTTCATGCTGTTGCCTGACCAGTAACACAGCCCAGTGTGTCTGCTCGAGACTATTCTTCCATTAAATGGAGTCTTGCCCTGCACAGCAGGTGCATATGGGTGCTTTATTTCTTCCTTTGAAGCCCTTGCTTTAGTCATTTTTGAGGAAGATGGCGTGACAAGGTGCCAGTTGGCTTTTTCTGATATAATAGTTTCTGTAATCACTGCACTGGGTTTTAGTCTGGCAATGAGAGAGCTTTTTAAATAATACACACTGAAATGTCAAAGGAGAGAAGACCTGTGTAAGATGTTTGGAAACATCATGTCCAACATGGATGCCTTGCTAGACTTTCATAAACAGAGGTGAGGTTTTTCTGGGTTAATTCCATGTAGCTTTGTACTGAGTCTGCTACGTGAGAACATGGGATTTGGAAAGTTTATGGAGTGCTGTAGGAATGCTTATGTGGTACAGAAATGATAAATGAAGCTGGTAGATTTTGTCTCTTCTGTCAACTTTGTGTCTAGATTTATGGAACTTCCTGTGTTTTAGGGCTCCACAGCATTACAATTTCAGATCATGCAGGATTTGCCTACTTTGGGATTTGATCCAAAATTTTTCCCATGTATACTGAAAAGCTTGAAGTCTTTTGGAGCAGATATTCTTATTGATTCATTCTTCTGCAAGAAAATGGAGGGAAATACGTTGTGTTTCTGCAAAAAAAAACCAAAAAAACAACCAAACCCCAAAACACAAAAGAAAGAAAAGCAAGTTAGGAATGTGTCTTTATTCAGTGGGCTGGGTAATGATTTTAGGTGCTGACTCTGCTGGCAGTTTGGCATCATTTTTTCCCCAGCCTGCCCCTCTCTAGCTTTGTTTGGAGGGAGGGAATGGAGGCTCCCAGTAGCATCCCTTCGAGCTCCAATCTGCTCCCCATCCCTCCCTACCTCCTCCCCTCTCGCTCTGCCTCTTTGTGCTGCATGTTCCCTTTTCAAAAAGTAATTTCATGGCTCATGCACTTAAGATTCCATCAGAAAGTCGAGTCTTTGATCAGGCAGACAGACGCCCTGCTGGGATTTCATTGGCAAATCACAATTCCCTTAATTAAGACTATGTGTCTTTATATCACTAAACTGATTCCAGCTGGGTCCCTGCTCGTTTCACATCCAGATTTACCTAGACTACGGATTCTCACCCCCTGTGACTCTGGAGGAACAAAAACCATTTAAAGACTTTTCGTTCCCAGTCTCTTTCCCCAGCTGCTTCTCCACACTGGTGCAGCAGTCAGTGTGGGCTGGGAACTAAACCTTTCCCTCAGTCTTGTTTGCACTCTCTTCCCAGTTGGGAGATATGGTTGTGTGAGGGATTTGCTCTGTTTCTTTCCAGTGCTTGGAAGCTGGGAATCAGTAGTAGAAAGGGAATTGAACTTGCCTGATGCTTTTAATTTTCCAGAAGCCATGTTTTTACCGAGACTCGGGAAGATGCTAAAATTCAGCGTAGTTTTCTCTTTCTTCCCATCTTTCCTTAGCTATCCATTAAGGGTGCAGCAGGTTAAGAATACTCACTTATGGTAATCACAGGTCCTGTGTGGGAGGGACTTTGGTGACATTCCTGCTGTGCTGGGTTTGCTTGTTGTATTAGTCATGCCAAGGCGAGCATTTCTCTGGAGACAAAATACACAGTCCTGACTACAAAGTGTGTGGTCTGCTCTGGCTGAGGAAATAATGCTCTGGGGGGAGTTTTGATAGACAGTGTTTTTCCACCAGTCATCTGCATTTTCCCTTCCTCCTCTTTAATTTCCTGTCTCCCCTGAGCTGTGCCCTGACACCTCCAGGGAGAGGAAATTTCCATAGCAACCTGCTAATGGCCCTGATTACAGGGATGGCAGCTGGCATGGCTGCACGCAGCCTCTGACCCCAGAGCCTGTCTGGGGAGGATTGAAGGAGATTCAGGGTTGGGGCTTCTCAGTGCACCAAGCCCAGTGGTACAACTGCGTTTGCTCTATGCCACAGAGATAAGTCTGGCTCCTCTGGAGCAAATCCCTTAGGCTTTTTCAAAATAATCTGTGGGGACAGGGTTTGGACTAAAAAACATGCACACAGTTTGAGAAACGTCCCCATAAATGTATTTGCGGGTGGCTGCAGTCAGACTCTGCCCCAAATGTGGGCAATGGCTGTCCCTGGGCAGGGCCCTCAAGATGCCACCCCCAGGTTCTGAGCTTCTCTAAAGTGACAGCTCTGTGGCCAGGAAATTTGGCTGCTGACTGCTTATGCAGTCCTGTTTAAAATTAATAGGCAGCAAACAGGGCAGTTTTAGTGGCCAGCAAACCCTGACCTGGCAATTCCGAAGCTGAGCTGCCCTCTTAATAAATGAATCCAAAGTCTCGGCTCTTCCACAGACCGATGCGACTTCGGATTTATCATGTGGAATTCTTTGCTTGAAAACGCCTACTTAATGGTGTGCCTGTAGAGCTTCAAACCCTGTGCTGGTGATGCAGTGACTTCGTTTGGGCCAGAGCAGAGCTTGAGGTTAAAGGAGTTTCATTTTAAGGGCATGGTGTATTTCCAGCTGTTACTCCCAGCAAGACAAGTTTTTGGCTCAGTCAAACAGCCTGAGCTAAACCTTATTTTGCTCTTCACATGATAATAAAAATGTTCCCTGACAACTTAATAGGACTTTGCACTTAGATGGGTTTTTCATTTGAGGGTTCCAAAGCTCTTTTTGATAAGAATTGCTGATTATGCTCCATGGTAAAACCAGATTAGATCAAAAGGGGTTGAGAATATATGTTTTGTTTGAGAGACAGAACAAACCTATTCCAAATGTACAGATAGTACATTCTGTGAGTAGAAAATGAATTTTATGAGCTTTATAAATAACTTGATAATTAATATTTTTTGTTAAAATTAATTAAAAATCTCATACTTTATAGAATGTTAACATCTATGTTTATCTTTGTCTTGTCCCAGATCATCTTAATGGAATGATAGAGACACGTTAAACTTATATATAGTTAAAGTTAATTGAAATCTTGCTCGTAGGCTCTTTGTACAGAAATTAGGATGTAATTAAGCTAAGTTGTTAGTGATGTCTAGCTGCTGTGGTTATCGGGGTCTGTGCCAGACTTGGGTCACTTGCATTTGCAGACAAAGGAGCCCAAGCTGTTGCTGTGTTTCCTTTGGGGCTTGTTGAACACAGCAGGACCGTGGTCTGCAGGCACTTGCTGGCACCGGGGGTGTCCTTTTCCTGAAGGAGGAGATCCCATGGACCAGGATATGCCAGGATCCAGAAAAACACCGTGCCTTGGGGCTGGCTCCCTGTGGCCGGAGCACGGCCTTGGGGAGAATGGAGCCTGCCCGCAGACACTGAGAATCAGCATCCTCTGCACCCCTTGTTGAGGGACAGGCTCGTGTGCAGGGCCCCAGATGACAACATTGCTCCAAGGGGAAAAGCCAAAGTCATGAGCATACTTCGGGTGTGTGACACCACAGCAACACAGTGAACATGTCCTAAAAAGTTTAAATTAGGAGGAGCAATATAAAGTTAACACTTCAGGACATCAAGGCGCTAGAAATATCAGAAGAGGTAGAGTTCTCTTGGGCTTTCTTATGCCTCACTAGGTGTGATGTAATTTTAAAAAATAATAAAAGCAAGCACAGTAAAAAATTTGCTAAGCAAAGCATCAAGTGTTATTACAGTTAAGAGTATCAGTACCTTAGCAATAAAAATAGTAAAGGACAATATCTAACTGCACAAATTCTGGTTATTCATAGCTGACTTTATATATAAGAGAAAGCAACTGCACTGAGATAAGAAACACAGAGATAAGGTACCCAAACTCTCTTACCTTAGCTCTGGAGAGTTACCACAAAGGGAGCAAATGGAAAATCAATGATGATGCATTTTACCAACAATTAAAATCCCTTCTGGGACCATAGAGACTGATGTCATTCTTGTCCACACTGAACCATAATCATTGTATCTGTCCACTGACTTCCCTAATATTTTCTTTTGACCTGATAAGGAATCTAATACCTGACTACAGCTTTTCACACATCTTGAAAGTCACAGGGAGGATGTTAAGATGTGTCAGTCTAGTGAGAGAGAGAAAGGAGATGGGAGGAAATTATAGGGGGATGTTAGGAAGGGAGGTGTGTGTTAAGAAAGGAGAAGCAAAAGACAATGCAAAATGAGGATGAGCAGAGAGGAGCAGGTCAAGAAAAGGAGGGATTTGTACCAGAGAAAGGGATAGAGGGACAGATAGAAGGAAAGGTGGGGACAGGTTGGCAGCTGTAGAGGGAAGGGTGGTATATTTTCTTAAAATACAGGTATTGGCATGCATTGGACTTGTGTCTTGGCTCTCTAGATAGACCTGTCTCAATTAAAGGAAAAGGGAATAGGATTCTGGACCCTGATAAAATGCATCTTTTGGTGTCTGAGCATTTGGCAGAATGGGCTCTTTTAAGGTGCATGTGATTGTTGTCTGAGGCACAACTGTCTGCTTTGTGCTGTACTGCTAATTACTAAGGGAAAAAGGGAGATAAATCCCACCTGTAGCCCGGTGGAGTGCAGTAGAAGTGAATCCTGGCCCCAATGTGCATAGCTTCCTGAAACAGTTTGAGTTTTCTGTTTGTTTTTTTTCTTATTGCACATACACGAGCACTACACAAGCAGGATGAAAGCTCTTCTCTCCCAATGATAAAGCTGTTTTTTCCATCTCTCACAATTGTGTTTACTGTATCTGTCTGCTGCTCTGTACTGGGTTGAGGCGTGTGTTTTGATGTGCAAACGTAGCAGAGCTGCCTGCAATCTTTTCTTTCCCTTTCAGCATCTCATGCTGCATGATGAGATCAAAGAGGTTAAGTGAATTAGGGATCTCCTAACCACAGGTTTTTGGAAACGTGTGACTGTTAGCAATGCACAGTGTGCCCTTCCTTCCATTTGCTCCCCCTCCTTCACATATGTACCCACCATAGCTTCAAATCCTGTATCAGATCTAGGGAGACCCATTAGGAAGTGAGCAAACCAGCCAATACAGATGAACTCAGACGCTTCTTAAAAGTGAGAAAATGTGCTACAAGGATTTCAGATCCCAAATCAATTGAGCCACTCGTGTAGGCACAAAAATGGAACCATATGTCGTCCCAGAAACAAAATATTTGAGAGTCAATTCTGGTTTTACCACCTCTGTCAAAGCTTGGCTTCCCAGTTTAGCCTTCTCATTCTTGCCAGGGATATTATTAGCCCTCTGCCACTGCTCAGGTGCTGCATTCATGGACAGAGCTACTGAAATAAAAGGGCTTTCTGGCTGGAAAGGCAAAGTGAATAAAACAGCATGGTGGGAGGGCTGCAGGTGGCTTTTAAAAGTTCTTCAGCAAAATGAACAACAATTTATTTTGGAACAGCCAATAGAGTTTTGGCGGAATTGAGGTGCTTTGGTTGTCTTAACACTTTTGAGTCCTTTTTCTTTTAAATGTAAGTGCAATTTTTAGAAAGCCTGTTTGAAATGAAGAGTCAGAAGCTTTATTATAAGAAAATGCCAATATGAGACCTTTTGGATTTTTTTATATGGAGTATATCAACATTTTAAAGTGATACTTAACTTTCCCTCTTTTGTAACATCTCAAAAACAATAGAAAGGCAGAATCAAGCAGATAACTACACAGACACGTTGTTTCACTGCTTTTGGGGTGCTCTGCTGACAAGGAGATGTGAGGCTGTCCCTCAGGGGGGACAGCACCCAGTCAGGCCCATATGTGTCCATGTGCAGCACTACAGCCCCTGGGCAGTCTGAGGAAGATGCCAGGGTAATTTGCCAGTCTCAGCCCTTAAGGCGAACTCCTGAGGTAAGTCATGCACTATGAAGAACTTTCTGACTTTGGAGTGCAGCCACCAGATCATCATCCAGTGAAAGAAACAGGATAACTGTGACTTCCCCAAGAAATAGAGTCCCTGAGATGGAGATGTTGCAATGCCATGCATCCTACGCTGGTCTCTCTAACTCAGAAGCTTGCCAAGGCTCTCTTCTGGGGCACAGAAATGAAATGTGTTTTATGGAGCAGGCTTTTATCACTTATCTGTCTGGTTATTTCAATATGGTTTTGAGTAATTAAACTTTATATGGAGCTCATTGGAACTGCTCTAGATTTCCACTAAGTCAAGGCTCTGACTAATACAGGAATATTCCTTTTCTTCCACAGTAAAACTAGAAACTCTGTCTCATGGCATGTTCTTCTAGCTCATCGAGTGATTTTGTGAAACTGCTGTCAAACATGGTATTTATTAGGGTTGTGCACAAATACCGAACGTTGTGAACACACTGCATACATATATTAATGTCACATTCAGGTGGCAAAACATTTATAACTGTCACCACTTTCCCCATCTCTCCTCTTGCCTGTCTCCAAACACATAATCAGCCCTGCTCCTGGCTGATTGATGAGGTAGGTGGGGGATGGTCAGGTTTGTCCTCACATTGCTCTGCAGTTTGCAGACTGCAGAGAGAGAGGTGCACAGGGACTTTGGTTTCGGGGGTGTTGAGTATATGGCAACAACAATAACCCTCCATTGGGGATGAAAGTTGGAAAATACACGGTATGAAGGAACATCAGCAGGGTCTGTTGTGGGGGAATTGTTTGTTGGGCTTAGGTGATCTTAGATAATTTGCTAGAATATGTACTGGTATCCTCAGGAGTTTGGGCCCTTCCATCCTGTTTGCCATGCAAATATCAGTCCCATCAGAGACTCAAGTCACATCTCATGGCCTCACACCACTCTGTCAGACTGAGAGTGCTGCCTGCGGACTCTGCTGCATTAGCAGCACTCACTGCTCTCCTTAGCAAAGACCAAGGGGTCTTTCCATGGAAAGGTAACAGGTCCTGTGAGACCACATACAGCTCCAAGATTTTTCAATCTCCTCCCCTGTCAGTCAGTGCATGAAGGCTGTTTAGATGGGATAATGTCCATTACCATGTGCTCATTTTTCAGAAAATCTCCCACAGTTGCCCCAGTTTGGTGTAGGCTTGTGGAATTATGGCAGCAGCAGGACTGCTGATGTGAGCCGAAGAAAAATCTGCCGCTAACCAGTGCTTTCACTGCTGTTGCCATCAGGGAAGCCTGTGCAAGGACAGGTCTTTCCTGAAAAATTATGAATAGCAGCACAGCTCATTAGCAGCTCAGGAAGCCAGGGAAGGAAATGAAGCCCTCTGGGGAGCAGGAGCTGGATGCTAGGACAGGGAGGCCCTCTGCAAAACTGAAAACAAGCTGACTTGAGGATAAAGGTTTGGCTAAACACCTACAGGCTACTCAGTGTCAGCAGCATTGCTAGAACAAGGTAGGGGCTCAGTCTGTCCCATGCCATGTGTGGAAACCCTACCTGTCTGCAGAGCTGTGGCCAAATAATAACTAAGTTCCCACTTTGTTTTTATTTGATGAGGCCAGATAGTCTCACATGCCAAGTTGGTTCCTACCAGCTATTTTAGATGAAGGAATGTGTTGCCAGAATCAGTCAGAGCTATGTATACTGGCTTTGGAAGCAGCTCCATGCTGTTTCCCAAAGCCTGACAGGTAAATGGCTTCAAATCAAGCTCACCATAGTGAAATCCAGCATGCTCTCTGTCCCAGCTGCTGGACACCCCGCACTTCTGACCTCCATCATCCTCCCAATTTCATCAGGTGTAACCCCTTACAAATGTCAGACTGGAAGCAGTCACCTGTATCCTGCAGTCGCATCGAACACCCACGTGTGGTCCAGCCTTGGCCACAGTCCCCTGCCTATCAAGTGACATTACTTCAAAAAGGTCTCAGAGTTCACACTCCCCATGAGCATGGTTAATACATTGGTCCAGCAGCTGCCCTACAGTTATTTCTTCAACACAAAAACACTTCAGGGAATATGTTTTGAAATGGGTACATCTGACATTTTCATCAGGCTTACTGTCCTCAGCCTGTGCAAAGACCCAGCTTTCTGAAGTTGTGCTTTCAGTGTCAGCCCACCTCCCGCAGCAGCTGCTGGCCAGTGGCTCCCACTGCCCTTGCTTAGGGTTTATTGGAGCTCCTTTGGGCTCCACATTTGGCTGTATTTCTGAATATGGGAAGAGCACGCTCCACAGCCTCTCAGTTGCAAGCTGGAGTACGCTTATCCAGACCCTTGTGATGCCTCTCTGTCTGGTCTTCCAAGAAGACCCACATGGTCCTAAAGAAAATTCAATAAACCGTTATCTTTTAGTGCTAATTTTGCATCTCTGGTTAGCCACGTATATAATTTATACCATTACAACACACCACTATTTACATACACAAATACAGCAAACACACCTTCACATTTTCCACCAGAGCACCAACCATCATAAAAACCATAGTCCTGTAATTTCAGGGAAAAAGCTATTTCAGTGTTGCTGAAATGGGAATTGGAAGGGGAATGTCACAGCACCACTTACCTTGCCACCTCTCAGTAACTGCCTGGCAGCAGAAACTGGACCTATCCAACTGAAAGAATAGATTACTTCTCCAGTCTGGGGGTTAATTAACTACCTGAACAAACTGATAAATGCAACATTCTTCTTTTCTTCATCTTGTCACATGATGATTGGACCTCTTTCTGAAAGTTAGTTTTTAGCCAAATATTGTAAGATTCAATGTCTGTAATTTGAAGAAGATTGGGAGTGATACAGGCACCAAGTACCTGTCAGCCTGTGAACTGTCAGTGAGGTTTTGTGCAGTGATACTTTGAAAAGTAAATTTAAAGACACCCCACAAAGCAGTGTTAGAAAAGAGTTCTTTCCCTACAGCTGATCACCTTGGCAGAAATATTGAATATTCCTTGTTAGAGCAACTGCTGAGTCCTGTGACATCTGATGTTAACCAGATAGTTTGTACAGATTGAAGGCCATGTTCCATTTCCCTTCTGGTAGAAAAGACTTCTAAATTCTAGGAGAATATATTACGAGGCATCTCAAGCTAGACTGGGCTTAATAGGTGCCTAAGGCTTTTTTCCCAAGCACATATTTGCAGGAGTACTCCAGCTGTGGATGTACTTTTCCTTTTTGCTGTGTGTAACATCTGTGCAGTGGGCTTTTGTTTGGCTCTTTGGCAGTATTCTTCTCCTTCCCTCAAGCTGCTTTGACTGCTCACCCAGCTTTTTACCAAATTGCAAATTTATTTTCCTTCTGCTTTTGGCAGGCCCATATGTGGAACTGTAAAAATGTCACTGGCATCAGTTGTGAAAGGTTAGTGCCACATTATAGTCAGCGAGCTTATTAACACAGGAATGATTGGGTTTTGGAGAGGGGTAGGGAAGGACAAATGGGAATCCATTTTCCAGGTACCTGCTCTTTCTACTAAATATTTCTTCTTGTCACATATATATCTTCAGAAAGTGGTTGCCATCTGCATAGGAGAAAAATCCATAGGAGACCCCATGAAGAATGAGGCTGTTCTTTGTGATATTCCAGCAAGCTGGGAGAGGGAGATGGAGTTGCAGTGGGAGCAAGTTGGCCAAATTCATTTGAGTGTTGAGTGACAACAGATGTTCATCTTCACCAACCCAGTGACTTGAGACGAGATCCTGCTGCAAAAATTGGATCTGATGAAAACCCAGTGTCAAAGGGGGAGATTGTGGGTTCTTGGTTCCATGATATCAGCTTGGCCCCAATAGAGTCATGATTTCCAGTTGCTCTCCCCAAGTTTATAGGTGCCTGTGTTTAGGTGAGAGTTACTGTTTTCCTTATTCACATCTTGGTGCTTTTTTGGATTTAATCAGAATGAATTCCAAATCACCACCAAAAAAAAATCCCATACTGCAATTTTTATCTGTCCAAGGCCTTTTTAGGGCTTCTGGAGCTGTCACTGCAGAGAACTTATCTCCCAGTCTTTAACTTATTAATCTTCAAAATGACAAAGTGAGATGAGATTTTTTCAATTTATGAGAACTGAGGCACAGAAAGAACAACTTTCTTGCTATGCAAGTCTGAGAGACAGCAAAGAGTAGTATCTGCCTCTTTACAGACTCCCTGTTAGTACCTAGATCACTGAACTGTCCTTCTCGTGCCTCATTTTTTTTTCTTTTGGCTTTTCCACCTTGTTTTTTAAAAGTCACCCCAGTGTCCAGCTGGAAGCCCTGGAGCCATCCACTAGAGAGACATGAGGAGGAAGTGGAGAAGTGCCCAGACCCTACCAAAAATTTAAGTGTGTATTATGCCGTTTCTCTTTAAAAAGAGCCAAAGCAGAGTACAGGTACTTGCCCTTGGGGTTTGTATGGAGGAGCTGCTTCACAGGAACCTCTGCCCTGGCTTTTGGACTGGAGCTCACAGCCACCACCAGCCTGACCCAGATTCAAATCACTGCCCTAAGGGTGAGGGTCACCAGAGTCCATAGCTGAGCCTCTGGGACACGAGCCCTCCTTCCCATCGACACAATGAGAGCATGATGTGAAATATGAATCCACTTGTGGACATTTTCTTTTGCCCCACGACTTCTGTCCAAACCCTCCAAGTGCAGCCTCCCAAAACCCCAGGGACTCCTCAGTTGTGAGCTCTCCTACTCTGACAGATGACACCCTGCCCCACACCACACATAAAAGCTATGCTTGGGTGGTTTTTGAGGAGGTGCATGCCCCTTTTTTCTAGATGTCGTCCTGAAGCCGCAGAGGTGTCTAACAAAACTGCAGAGAGTCTGATTCTCCAGCTGGGAATGGGGGACCTGGCGACATTCCCATTGGAATGGGCACTGCAGTGGGAATGTGGAGCCCCTTGGTCATGGGTGCCATGTCTCTAGGACCAGGCTCCAGCAGACCTCCTGGAGAAAATCTGAGCTCAGAATCAGGGGTTCGGTCAATTAAGCAACCATCCCCCACCTCTTTCTCGTGCCAAGAAGAATTTTAATGTACTTCCAATTTCTCTTTTTAGCACACACAAAGAAAAAAGAAAAAAATTAATAATCATCTATAAGAGAAGTTCTTTTCAGACAAATGGGAAAGCATTCAATGCTGATATATATTTTTCCCCACATTTAAATGGTATCTATTTAAATGCAGATTTTCTGGTTTCCTATGTGGAGCTTGGAAGAAACGCCTTTCAATTTAAATGTTAATAGAAGAGTAAACTTCAAAATCAAAATTTCTCTGTAAGGGACAGTGTTTTCTTACAGCTTTAAATGTCTTTCTCTACTTCTTCCCTCCTTCTCCTCCATCTTCTTTCCTTTCTTCCTACACCTCAACCCAGCCTCACTTGCATTAAATAGTCTTTTTAAAAACAAGAATACATCTTTCAGAGTTCCTGAATGAAAATGTTTAATGCTGGGATCTGTGGAATGACTATGTTTGAGCAGAGTGCTGGGGTACTGATAAAGCAGAGATACCATCCCTCCAACCTCCAGCCTTTTTCATTTATCAAACGTGCTGCTCTGAATGCTTTGTGCTTGGATTATGCTCAGGCTTGTGCAGTGCTTGGGGCAGGGGATGAAAAGGAAAAAAACCCTTTAGTATAGTGTTTTAGTTGCTCCTGATTGTGAGCAAGGCTTTGATGCTGGGATAGGCAGAGATGAGGGAAGTCAAATGCAGAGGGAAGGAGATAAAACAAAGGCGCTGTTACCAAGTCTCCCTCTTTCTCTCTTATCCCTCCTGCTCCTCCTCTGCTCCATTGCTGCACATCTCCAACTTCACTTATCTTTAGGAAAAGCTTAGGGTAAATCTGCTTTTTACAAAAGACCTCTGATACTGGAGTTTTACGTGCAGCTATGTTTTTTGCTTCTTGTCACACTCCATTTCTCATCTTCAACGCAAGCTTTTCTTTAATTTTTCTCATCGCTCTCTTCAATTATCTATCTGTTTTTGTCCACTCTTCTTTCCTCACTGAAAGAAAAAGGAAAGAAAAAAAGTGGTTCTGTTTTTTCTTCTGCTTCTTTCTGGTCCTGATGAGCCTTATCCACCTTTGCAAGAAGTGGTTCAAGAGATACTAACTGAAGATTAAATCTTAATAAAATTCCAGGTGTTTAGTGGATAGGTAGATACTGTGATGGTGACCAGCATATAAAAGGCAGACTGTAACAGGACAGAGTTTGCTGGCAGTAGAAGGGCAATTCTGTAAACTAAATAATAAAGTAACTAATATATAGAATAGGTCATAGGGCTTTCTTTATCCAGATTATTTTCATACAACTGTTACTGTATATCATGATTGTCTGAATGCCTATGAAGAAAAAGTGGTGAACTGGCTTCCACTGCCCCTCTGGGAGACAGGAGAAAGTCTGATTTTCAGAGGAAAGCTTTGGAGCGCCCAACCCTCCCACTGATTTCAGGGAAAGTAGAGCCGAGTGGGCTCTTCACTGGCGCTCAGTTCCTTGTCCCCGAGGCATCTCTAAGTGCCTGTGACAGCCTGGCAGCAGGGCTGTGTGGTGGAGCTGGCCCTGGTGCCCTGCTCTGCATTGCCTCCTGTGCACTGTACCTTGTGAGGGGATAAATGGAGTATTCAGAGTGTTGGAGCAGCGCTTCTCACCAGCGCTGAAAGCACTTTACAGTGACAGGAGTCACCTTTGCCCTGGACCCAGGGCCCATCACAGATTTCTTCCAGACCATTGGAGAATGCAGGGAAACTTCCACTTAGAAAGCTGAGCTTTCCACCTGGCCTCTCCCACTACCACCGCGGGTGGAGATGTGGGGAGCAGGGAGATGGTGCCTCACATCCTCCAAGAGGGATCCCTCTGGTCAGGCTAACGTGGTGCCGAGGGACTGCGTTGTCCTTCCCATCAGGATCATACTTGTGCTGTGGTGGCTCCAGGTAGAGGTCACTTACAATAAGAGATGACTAGCATAAAGAAGTGTGTACTGTCTGAGTTCTTCAAAAGTACAGGAAGGAAGAAAAATGAAAAAGGCACAGCTTTGATGTCATAAAGTCCCAGGGTCCTCATTGAAATAGAGCGGAAGCCATTTTATTTCAAATGCCTCAGATTTTTCAATACCTGTATAATCCATAGAAACTGTGTAACAAAAAGCCTCCTAGCTTGGTCACAACTGAGAAATGTTTGCTCTGTGTGGCCTCACCTAGCAGGAGCAGGAAGGATTAACGTTATGAATATGAAGAAGAGTGGCCAAAATTGCTTGTGCCTCAGACTTCCTTCTTTGTTTCTGAGGAGAGGGGGAAAAGAGGGATGAAAGGGTTGACTGGGCAAATTGCAAGTGCACTCTGCTGGGACCAAAGCTTGGAAATATTCCTGGATGATCATAAAAGCACAGATAGTAAATCTAGAGAGAAAGACTCTCTAAGATCAGCTCTTGAACATTTCTGAAGAAATAGACATGATCAGCGTCAGGTACTTTGCGACAAAGTCTCCTCACCGGAACCAAAGAAGGAATGGTGTGGAGTAGGATGGGGTAGAATAGGGTATGACAGAGGAGAGTAAAGCTGAATGATGCTTTGGCATAGGTCAGCTGCTCTGGCCCACAAGATCAGGGGTTGTAAGGGCAAAGCTCTTCTCTTCTTCCTAGCCTGCTGTCACTCAGAGCTGAGTAACAACACAACAGATACCAAAACCATCCTTTTTCTTCTCTGGCCAAAGTTTATTTTTGAGTGTAAGGGAAAGTAGCATTGGAACAAAAGGGTGAACCCTTCTATGGAATGATATTCACAACCATCTTTCTCCCCAGGCATAAGTCTTCTGCCTTCTACAGTGGAAGTGCTAAATTCCTGTTGTACAAATGTCCCCTTTATGCATTCAACTCTCTAATATCCATATCATAAAGTTTCTTGAAGACAAATCCATCTTTCCAACCTCATGAGACACTTTTTCTCACCCTTTTCTGTCCTGTACTTAAGCCTTGTTTCCTTCCTTCTCTAGTGCCTCCTTAAATCCCTCCCTTATTATCTAGGGGTTCTCTTTTGTCTCTTCTCTGCTCTCCATGAGCAAAAGGCAAGAATAAACCAGAACTTGGTATTTGAGCTCCAGAGAGTGCTTTCAGTCACTGCAGAATTTCTTAGGCCCCTGTAATTATCCCCAAATAGTGGAGGAATTGCTTTCAGACAGTAACACCAGTATGTGACCTGGTCTGGGACACCCCCGTTCCTCTGGTGCTTTATGGCGGTTCACCACAGATAAGAAATTGCAGTGTCATGTGGCATTTGCTATTTGCCAGCATAAATCTCTGAAGATGTCAGCCTTTGCAGAAGACATGACTTCATTCCTCCCTTGATGAACTATTCACCTGACTGAAATTGTGAGATTTCTTATGAAGGAAGGCAGACTGAGGTGCCAGCAGTGCAGAGCTCGTACTTTCTTTTGTGATGGTTTCTGTTTTAAATAACTGTAGGAACACTTAAGAACTCTGACAGAGGAATTCCATATAGGTGGCATGTCCTGACAAGAATAAATCAATCTCATGGTGTCCATTCTCCATACACCCCATCCTGAGGGACATGTTAATTAGCAGAGACCACAGCCAGCTTGCGAAGCTTCCTATCAGCTTTTCCATGCAGGTGGGTTCATACACTGCTGGCAATCAAACACTTAACAGTTTATCACACAAATAACAATCTCTAGTCAACAGAAGGTGATAGGATTTTGGGATTTAGGAGAAGTTATGCATGTTTCCTACTACAGCCATTGCACCGCTTGAGATATAAAGGCTCACTTCATCCTTGACAGAGCTGGTTTCCCTTTTTTTGAGGTTCTTTCTCTCAGCTTTGAGAGAGTTGTGTTTTAGTTTATTTTTGCATCACGTGTATTTCTGAGTCTCTCTGGTGCAGACACTTACGTGTAAATATAATCTACTGTTACTTTGGTTGAAGTGAGCTGTACTCACTGAGATTGCATTAGAGCAATCTTTAAACTGGAGACTGGGTTGCCACATGATTCAGTGAAAGGCACTCAGAGATTTTAACAGCGTCTCAGGTAGACTAATACGTATTTCCTCTCTTATCTCTTCATACCTGAAGCAGAAAGAAAAGATTAAAACCCTCACCCTCTATTTGCTAGTCTCATCTGAAATACAGTTTTAAGCGTTGCAGAGAGAGTAGTTAGAGACAGAAGATGCCACTCAAAATCACCTGCATTAGCACTCACTTGTTCATTGTACCTGGGAGCTGCTAGGGCTGGCATTCAATAAAAGACATATCTGTCCTATTCTATCTTGCCCCCCTCTGGAGTTTTGGGGTGAGATAAGAGAAGGGCTTATGTCAGAGAAAGATACCTCTGTGCTGCTGATTCTTTATAAGAGAAGTAATTTAAACAAAGCTCAGTGAAATCTGGTAAATTGTGCTCCAGGGCTGTGTGCAGTTCTTGAACAATTTCCAATACACATATTTGTTTGGAAAAAGAAGGAAAAAGGAGTGATTTTGACTCTTTTCAAGTACAAATGTTCTTGATTCCTGGTAAAGACAAATCAGAGGGAATTTAGTACAGGAGGGTATACATCACAGTGACCTGCAATGAAAGATTATGCTAAAGAATTCCGCCATCCCAGTCTATTTCTACTTGTGACGTTGGTGTATCCTGACATCTGTTCCTAGAGGGGCACAGAAATACATTTGTGATTTCCTTTTCGATTTTCTCATTTGTTGGGACACCTCAGGAAAGAATTGTGCTATACCCAGAAGGTCTTCTAAGCCATTCTAGATATTCTGGATACAGACTTTGAGGGTCCTCAGTCCCTGCAGACCTTCCTCTATTGGGAGAAGGAAGGAGGATGTGTAGGATGGACTATCCGAAATACTATCTGCAGCAATATTGCACTTTCTGAGGGTCTGATAACAAGCACTGTAATTTGATCTGCTAGCAAACACTTGAGAACAAGCAGTTCTGAAAGCAAAAGCAGTATAGTGTGGTTCAAGGGCTGTCCAGAAATCCTGATAATACACATTTAATTATACACTCTCCAGAAACTTTTCATGTAGCTGAGGGCATGTTGACTATTCTTGACTTACTTTCCCCATATTTCACAAGAGGCTTATATAGTCCTTCCTGTGTGTGTTGTGAGGAAAGAAATCTCTAGTTTTTTGGAAGCATTGTTAAACTCTGTGGAAAGGAAGATAGATATCAACAGGAAGGCTGAGCCCTTGCTTTAGAAAGATGACTTGCAATTTCAAGGAAGAGGACAGAACATCAGAAGTCAGAAAGGCATCTTCAAATTTTCAAAAAGCAAAGCTGAATCAGAACACGTTATGTTTGCAGCTGCTGGGGTGTGAAACTTCTTCCATGATGTGATAACCAACATGAATTACTTTATTACTCATAACAAATACAGATGGACAGATACCAGGGTGAAAGAAAGGGCAGGGGCTTTTGCAAACTGACGGAGAGAACCTTCCATCACATGTTGCTGGACTCTTTATCAGCTTTTCTGTCTTTCTTTACCTTCAGAAAACGTATAGACTTAATATTCCCAGCAGAAAACTAAAATGCTTGTAGGAAACACATGTTGGTTTATGAGAACCTGTCTGTATTTTAAGGATGGTGTCCAAAATGCTAATGTTTCTCTTTTCATCATGATTCACAAAGTTTGCGGCTTTCAAATTTATCATTTCAGCTTCCATCACGAGACTTGGATGACTCCATTCCCTGTCCCTTCTCCAATATTATCAGCCAAGAAGTTTGTTGTTCCCAGCCTACATGAACATGATACCTGTATTCCTTGCTTGATGATCCACATTGCTTTTGAGTCAGGATTGAGTTCCCTGCCTTATACATGCAGCAGCACCGTAGCAAGTGCTAGATAGGAAAAGTCTCCCAAAGAGAAGATATTCACTCATAGCTTTTAATCAACACCAAAAATAAAAATGTATGAAGAAGGTGTTTCTAAAACATGTGTGGAAAGCTAATATTACATTTTCACCCACAAGTGATGTTGGTATCTATGTCCACATAGCAAATCATTGAAACTAGTAGTCATATAGGCAAAGTATTAAAAATCAGTTTCTGTATTATAGGTGCTATGGAATAAGCCACGTAATACATTCCTTACTTTTACCTTGTGCCTACGTTTCTAAAGGTTTGGTTTGCTAGATGGTGGGGAAGGGGAATTTGTTGTTCCTGCAATCTGTGCACTTTGTTACAGTGTGAGGACTTGGGATGGGTACCCAGGAGAGGATCAGCTGCAGGACCAGCTAAGCCCTGCACATGAATGCACTGAGATAAGGGTTGTTTGCTGTTGCAGCTCCCATTTGGCTGTACAAGCTTCAACGATGCATTTTGCTGGCACAGTCACTCCTTTAGTTGATTGGTGTTGTCATGCCGTGACCCTGAGATCCTATTATTCAGAGAGGTTTTCAAAGAGAGAAAGAATGTAGAGAACTATTAATTTCATAGTCTAAAAATAAATAAAAGCAATTTCAGACAAATAAACCAAACCCAGAATATACTCAAACGTCATAAAGTGGTGTTACATGACAGCATGACCCTTTTTACCTTTGCAGGATGTATTTAGGAAGGGTCTTATCAGTGCCAATCAAACTCAGACAAAACCCCATCAATTTGTACTGATGAGCTATTGTTTATTTATATGTCATTCCTCCATCCTAAATTAGCAGAACGAATTTAGATATTGCCTTGGGTACACAATGCAAATCTTTGCTTTTCTTCTGTCCTTTCCATGTCAAGCACCACACCAACTAAACAGTAATCATAAACAACCCCATTAATAGGGACTGAGTCTAGGGAATATCAGCTCCTATTCCTCTAAATAGCTGGAGGGTGGTGATTCGTTTACGTGCATTAAGTTCTTTTCCACAAAAGAATCACTTTTGATCCCAGCACTGACCTCAGCTTCATGTGGGTGCTGACAGGTAAGGAGCATCAGGAAGATGCTGTTGGACAAGTGCAGGCTATTATTGAAACCAACTTTACAACCTCCTTTCCCAGCACTGCCATAAGGGCTCCCCTCAAGGAATGTTATGGCAGGACGAAAGCCAAATAGTTGTGAAAAGAAAAGAAAGTTTGTATTTTATTTGTTTCAGATAATCCCTAATGGATGGACTTGCAAGGAGCAGATTTGCAACTGGCCTAAGCAGTGGCAATCTTAAACTAAGCTCACTGAATTTGTGAGAACTAAGAGTTCATTAAGAACTTCAATTTGGATTTTGCTGTGTTGTTAAAAAGGGAATTGCAGGCTCCATCAGCAAGAGAGGTCAAGGGAAACAAACATCAAAATTTGGCCTAGAAATCTTGGTTCTGCTCCTTTAACTCTTCTGCTTAATGACAAAATTCAGATTTTAGCAGGGTAAAAACCATTCCTTAGTTTGGTATACAAAGATGTGGGGATGCTTGTGATCCACTCTGGGGCCTATGAAAACTGAGTCCATCAGCCAGGCATTGGGGTAGATCTGAGGGATTCTGGCCATCTTGCAGCTGAATAAAGCTAAATAAGTTGAGCTTGTTAGAAGCAGGTGTGTTTCCATTAGGACAGGCAAATGGTGCTACTTGGAGTCAGCAGTCACAAGTTAAATTGGAAGGGGTTTGTAGGACTGGCACAAACAGGTGTGCAGCACCTCGGAGAGAGGGGCTGTGGTGTTACGGAAAATGACAAAGGAAACAGTAAACGTTTTATGTTTTCATTCATCTTTCAAATTGAGCCCAGACCTTCATGGACTGAAAAAGTAGGAAGACACTCGGCCATCAAAGATGCTGACTAACATTTCCTACTTGTTTTAGAAAGCACTCTGAGAAATTCCCAAGGAACAGAGACTAGCATTGCCTGGGGGAAGTACAAGTTTCTGCAGGAAATGCTTTTTTTATTTTTCTGCACTAGAACTCCTTGAACATACTCAAATGTGGTGGGACAGTCACAAAACCCAAGATAAAAGTACTTATTTTAAGAGGTGTATCTAATTAAAAGGGCCTGGTTCTGGTGGGCTGAAGACCTGGTTATCTTTATATTGTCAGAGAGACTCTTTGGAAAATCAGTGACAATCCACAGGAAGGAGTTACAGCTTCAAGGGAGGGGTTGCATTCTGCAACTTGATCTTATATATGAAGTGCTAAAATGAACATGGACCTGAGTAAACTGCCTTCAAGTCATTCTGTCCTAGCATACCTACAGACTTGGTGGACATTTAGCATTTTGGATATGAAGTTTGACAAATCTCTGATGATGGTAATTTTTCACTCTTCACAAATTTCATTGAATCTGCGCTGTGGGTAGTGGTGATCCTTTTATCCACTGTGGGAAAAGCATAAAAATAACAGAAACTGAGAAATAGTAAAAGGCCAGCCAAGGCAAAAAGCTGCCATAGAGACTGGTGGATGATTCACAGTTTTCAAATCTTTCTCCTCTGTCATGAGCATTCTGTTTCTTGAAACAAAAAATTGAAATCATTGCTGTGCAAAAGCAAGAAAAAAAAAAGTTTCAAGAAGGAAACAAATGTTTGGAGAGTTGACTTGGCTGGAGTTTTCTCTGTACATATACTCCTGATATATCAGTGCTTAAACCTTTCATGCATGCATGAAGAGGGGACAGGGAATAATCAAATGTTAGTGAAGATGCCCCCATCTGTTTCATTATCTGAGGGTGTGAAGATGCTCTTTAGCTCACATAGTCCTTGCTCTTTCAGTTGCCAGGTGGTCTCACTGCCCAGATTTCACATCCAAACCAACTGTGAAGAATTTTTTTTCCCGGGACATGCAGGAAGAGGGTTCCCAGCAGTCCCATAGTCCCATCCTTTTTGCAGAAGGCAAATACGCAACATAGCCAGGTCTTTATTTAAGGATTCCTTTCATTAGGACTCGGGGACCTGTTCTGGAGGTGCCACATTTCACTCCTACCACCACCTCCCAACTTACACATGGCAAGCTGTGGCCCAGAGGGGCTCAGTGACTTGCCCAAGATCACATAGGGGGTCAGAACTGAGGTGAATCCTCTGTCACGTGTGTGCTGGCACAAAGCATAGAAACTGCTTTGCTGATCAGTTCGAGCAGGGACATCCTTTGGATGCTGTGGAGTAACGGACAGAGACAAGAAGGCAAGATGTGAACAGATGTTGTGCTAGTGCCCAGAGACTGGAGTTATTAGGCACAGCATTGCACTGAGGCCATTTTACAACTTCTAGCTCCTGAGCAAGCTGTCACAAGTCACTTGAGTGCATCTGCACTGAGCTTCATTGTGTGGTAAAAGAGCCACCTGCTCTCTCTCTCCCCAGCCCAAGCTAGTGACTTAATTTATGGTTTGTCCTTGCACTGAATCATCCTTACTCAAATCATCCCATACCAGCACACGCTGAAGTCCTTGCAGATCAGTAGCATTTTGGATTACGACTGCTATGAACCCCTGATGATGCAGATTTATCACTGTTCCCACTCATGTTGTTTTTCTGTCTCCCCCTCTGCAGATCTGCGCAGGATGACAGCTGGCTTCATGGGCATGGCTGTGGCCATCATCCTCTTTGGATGGATTATCGGCGTGCTGGGCTGCTGTTGGGATCGAGGCCTTATGCAGTATGTGGCAGGGCTTCTCTTCCTCATGGGAGGTAAGGATGGTGGTGTTTGAAGAAATGTATTTTTCTTGTTGTTTTCATGTTCACTCTTGCCACATGTCCCTCCTTTTCTAAGTCACTGAAAATATGTTTTCAGAGTTGTTTTACTTGACCTGGACTTGGTTTCATTCTGAGCTCCTTCTGGTGCACATCAAGGATCACCCAGCCATAGTTACATTTTACTTCCATCACAAAACAGTGTCTGTGACTCATGGTAGTAGAAAGGGCCATCTGAGTTTTTCAGTACAGTACTCTCCCGTTGGAAGTAACACTGTTACTTAGTAAGCTCAATAATAAAAATCTGAAGATTATGCAGATGTTATTCCCACCACTATCCTGTTCCACAGTGGGACACTTTGATACCTAGAAACCATGCTGAAAGTTGTAATTTATATTTATTACTCCTCAGTTTTTCTTGATTCAAATGTAACCTTTAGTTTATATGTCTCTTTCTTTGCTGTATCTATGAAGAACAATGGTATTCTGTTTTCCTTTTGCCACTCTACATATACTTTCTTGTAGACTTCTCTCTGTAAGAACAATTATTAATCCAGTAGCCCTTTCTGCCACCTGTTTTTGTTTGTGCTTGCCTTTGTCAAATATGGATGAGAAGGACCATTTCCTAACAAGGTCTAATCAATGTCTTGTATAAGTGGTGTGATGGTTTCCTTCCCCTGCTGGTAATTCCTTTCCTGAAGTATTTTGCGACTGTATTTGCTTTTTTCATGCTGCATCATATCAGAGACCCACAGTCATCCTGCAGCTGGATGATACACGCAGGCCTTTCTCTACTTTCCTACTGATGCTCTCCCAATTTACAGCAGAGGATTTGTTTATTATTCCCCAGGTCCATGCCCGGACACTCTGTGCTTTTGAGCTTGTTCCCATTCCTACTACATCAGCCCTCAGGGTTACCCAACACTTCCCGTGTAATGTACCAGCCTTCCTTACTACAGATGCCATCCAAATTTCTGTTAGCAGCAAATTTCAAGGCACTGTTACTTGAAATGAAGGGAGTGAGAGTCAGGTCCCAGACAAAGCACTGGGGGAATGTCTCAAAGTGAACACCACTACTTCTGTTCTCTCTTCTTTTCTCCGCTGGTGATTTTGTTTAGCTGGGTTTTTACCCTCCAGGCAGATCATCACTTCAGTGCATTTTATCATCTGTTTATCTGTACTGTGGTGTGACACAGATCAGTGTGTGACATAGAGGAAAGAGTCTGTAGTCCCAGAAGAGGAGTTAAGTGCTGGAGTAACAAGTATTTATTTTCTAGTGATGTTGTGCTGGTGACATTAGACATCAGTTCTCTCTGTGCCCACAAACACATCTGAAGTCTGCTAGGACCTTGTGCAAGCACACACTGGTCTTCATGGGGATGTCTGTAAATGGATTCTTGTGGGTGTCAAAACACTATGGGCAATGGCTTGCCAGATGAGCCTGGTGTTTCCTATGTAATTAAAAGCTTACACAGGGGCCATTTTGCTCTAATCTGCTCAGATATCTGTGTGGTATTTAACTTACTGCAGCACAACATTCAGATTAAAACATTAAGAATATACTAAATAAATACAAAAAACTTCAAGTTGTTAGAAACTAGCTATGTCTTGCTTACTATTTGAGAATTATTATATATGGGTTGGTTTCTAGTGCAGCTGCAGGGATTACCTTTTTGCTCAAAGTTATTTGTCAGTGATTTGACAGATGATAAAGTTTTCAGTTGAAAAGAGATTCAGTGTAACCATGTGTAGTGGAATGGGTCACTCACAGCTTACAAAGCCATCTTTTGGTGTACTCAAAAAACACACATTTCAGTGCAGTGCAGCTGCTAAATGTGTTATTTTTTATGGAATATGCGATGAGACCATGAGGTGGGGTTACCTCTGGGCTAAGCAAATCTATTTGTGGACATTGTAATCAGGTGTCAGTGCTAAAGAAAGATGTGGAAAGAATGGGAGAGGCTTGCAGAAGAGCTACAAGAATGACTCGTGGTTTGAAAAACAAGAACAAGACAGCATGCCACAAAAAGCCAATTGCTTGAAACTGTTTAACAGAAGGTTTATAATTGACTTGAACACAGAGTGGAAGTACCTATGCAGTGATAAGCCATCTGATAGTAGCATGCTCTTTGCATAGATAAAATAACAACCAGATCCAGCATTTGGAACCTGAAACTAATTTAAATGAGAGGCACCAGATTATTTTATCTGCCAAATTCTGTCAAGATGTGTAATATTATAAATAAAGATGTGTTGGGAGGAGATCAAACTTATTTTCTGCTTCAGCGCAGACATGTGGATCAGTATTACCCAAAGGTTACTCTCTGTCTTGTTTTGCACAAGTCAATAGCACTTGCTATACTGATTTCTTTTAAAGCAAATGGGCATAAAGTAACATCTACAAACTGAAGCAGTCAGTTAATAAAATACACAACTAGAGCCATCTAATCTAAAAGTCAGTAGCTGTCAATATTTTCAGACTGTCTCATGTGTTACACAGTTCCTTTTACAGTCAGTGAATCATTTTAATTAATTTTTTTTTATTGCTGGACTGTGTTTGAATACAAAACTGTTGCTTCTGTCATGCCATAAATGCTGTCAACATATTACCATAATGCTTCTTAAAATGTGTGGAGCCAGAGTGCCTCTTAGTTTTGGTGAACTTGTTCTCAGGTCCAATAATGGGAAAACTGCTTTGGAAGATTTCTGCCATCTGACCTCATTGCAGTTGACAGGAGACCATGTTCAGTCGGTAGCTATAGAATCAGACTGAAATCTAACCTTCCCTTCCATTTGCAACACCACTTGTCTTGGCTATGTTTGTAGCGTTTGTTCTGTTTTTATTTCTAGACAAATAGCTCTTTTGCAATGCTTAAACATTGCTGGCTTAACATATCTGTAGGGTTTGTCACTTATTGCCCATAATTCTTTGAACAGGAAATCTCAACAGAGCACTGAGAAGTGTGCTATAATAATCTGACAAGACCAGACGTGGTTTGCTTGAACCTCTGGTTCTTTATTATATTTACCAAACAGTTCTCGTGCTAACTCATGTGGCAGTGCCTCATAAGGACTTGCTTTACTTTGCTTGGTCTAATTTCTCAAGCAAATTGCTGAAACAAGTCATTTATGAAATGCAGGCCATTATCTGGTATTAGCTCATCTGGAATCCACGACATGTAAACTGTGATCTACAGTGTGTTTTACACTGCTATTCTGCATGTTTTGTAATAAGATAAAAATTATTCATAATTCATCTTTTCTGTTTACTCCAAATGTATCTGTATCAACAAGAATCACAGATCCTTTACGGCTTCCAAAGTTCTTTTCCATAATTCTTGGTATTTATTGTACAATTTATACTTAGATTCCTCATCTTAAACGACAGCATTTTCCTGACCACAGTAGGATTTTTTTTCAGTGCTTCATCTTGTACACAGCCAGATGGATACTGTAAATTATGTTTAGCACTTTTTATCTCATTTTGCATGATGGTACTGTTGCACAGCCTCCTGTACCCAGAATTGCACTATCTGTTGTCGTTTCATTCCAGTACTGTCAGTTTCATTTTACCCTGCTAGGTGGAAGAAATTCTCTTTTTGAGAGTTTCTCCATTTGGAATTGTGCTCTTAAATTTCGTTGTGATTAATTCATTTTATTCATCTTACTTGAGACTGTTTAATTCTATTACAGAAGTGGGTCACACTCAAATCATACATGACTCCAAGCACATCCTCTTGCAGGTTCTTGTTTTTTCTCTTCATGCAAATTATTGAAAATCTGTGCACCACTAAAAGCTCTATCCAGTAATTTTGCAATTTTATAACAATTTGTGGAATCTAAGGAGCATCTGTAACACTACTTCCAAATGTCAGAGTCCTGTGGCAAACCCCATGTTTTCATGCTCAGCAAGTACCTAGTCTAACAGGAATTCAGTTAAACATCTACCTGAGGAAATGCATATGGGGCATTTTATATATTGTGTTTTGACCAAAGCAAATTTATTTGCACCAAAACTATGCCTTTGATTTTTGAAGTCTAGACATGGCCACCTCATCAGTTTCCAGAAAGTGGTGCTCACATTTTCTAGCTTTGAGCAGTTCTTTTGAATGTATTCAAATCCTTGGCGTTTTTAGGTTTATTATCATGGCAAACATGTCAATTCTTTTGGTTGATGTCTTCACTCCCTCGACAACTAATTTAGCCAATACTGTCAAGGTCAAATGCCAGTTTTACTTCCAGCTCCAAAGAGCCGAGATGCTAGGAACTCGCACACTGGTAACTCTACCAAGGCAAATTCCATTGTCTCCAGGAATCCCTTCTGTCAGTTCTCCATCAAGTTGTTTGTGAATATTTCCTGTATCATGATCAGCAAACAAGCTGTATATCCATCTAACCCTAGGTTTTTCTACCTGCTCTCCAGCGCATTCATCCATAGGATTTTCTTGTTTCAGCATCTCAGATTCTGCCAGGTTTGCAGCCATGCAAGCCCAACCTCACCACACCTTCTGTTATTTTACTTGCTTTATAAAATCATCTTTTGAAGACAATCTCTGATAGCCTGATATTTTCCCAGGTCAGCTGATTTCAGTCAGCTGTTTTGAAATATCACATGGCTTGCATTATTTCTAATTTGAGGGCAGGGCTGACTTTGTACCTAAATGCTTCAAAGCCCTTTTCCTCCTCATCAGTGCCTGTTGTGGGCAAAGCGGGGTGGCTGCCTCCTGCTGTCATGATCCAGTGTTTTGGCAGTGATTGCATCCTCCCCCTCCCTACCTTGTGCACCACCCTGCTGAACTGCTGTCTGTTGTCCCAGCTGGAAATACAAAATGGCACTTCCAATATCTTGTTCTGGTACTTGCTTCAGCACACAATCATCCTTGGCCAAATCTACATCACTTGCCTTTGTAAATGTATTAAAAGTCTGACAAAGACTGACGTTTTATCATCCTTATCAGAGCTCTGTCCTTCAGCTGCACATTCATGTATTTTCCTTTTGTAAGCCTGTAATTTGTACTGAGAACATATTTCAGTGAAATAGTTAGGTGTTTCACTGCATGCCTAACAAGGCAGCCCTTCAGGGAGAGACTTCTGCGTTGTCTTATTTTGTTCCATATTTACTGCAAATAAATGCAATAAATCATCTCTGAACTTGTTTACTGTTTTACCTGTTCTCTTCACTCTTATCAGGTCTCTGCCAGTTTTGTCTTGTGACATACATTTTAGGATGACTTCAGGGGTTTTTCCCCATTTGCTAACAATTTCCTTAGAGAAGCATGTAATTTTACTAGCCTTGCAAATATTCATTATTCTTTGCAAAGTCAAGTGAGTTTCTTGCTGTAACCTTGCTTTGAGCCAATTAGAAATTTTACCATTAATAATTCAGTCTCTAATTAGTCTATTTGAAAATTATTCCAGCTGTTAAATGCCCTTATACATGTGATTTGGCTTCACCATGCAGATCTGTAATAAAAAGATCTGGAGTCTCACATAGCAGCTCATTTCTTATCTTTGCCTGGTGATATTTTTGCATGAGGTACTGCTCTTGGAGCTTTGCTTGGGAGTCTGAAACTCCCTTTTCTACTGGCACTGAAAGGCCTGGAAGTCATGCTGTACACATAAAGTAGTAGTATGGAGTTTTTCTGGCCTGATTTTTTGTCCTAGCACTTGCTTTTAAAAACATCAGGAATTTCTTTCAGCCTCTCCTCTTCCCTCCTCACCAGTGATGATCTGCCAGTCTGGGAGTTTCAAGTGCCAGTTCCATTTCTGCCACTGATTTGGGTTTCTTCTCGCCCCTCTAAGAATGCTGCAGAGACATTACTCTTTGTAGCCCATCCACACTCAAAGCACCTAGGTCAGGGTTAGAAAAGCTTCAAATCTCTCCCATAGCAGAGGTGAGCACCTATTCTTTCCACTGCTGGCTGCTGCAGTAAAGATAAGCAGGCAGGAAAGATGTGTGAGAGGGAGTAAAAAATTAAGTTATGCAGGTATGTTGGCATAATGTAATGCTTTATTCCAGACATGCAAGAGAGAATGTTTATTAAAGACATAAAGAAAACCCACTTACGTATGTATGAGTGTGTTCTTCTTTTATATTTTAAACTAGGGAGAAACAGCTTTTTAGAAGTAATTTTTGGCCTTCTCAGAAATACTTCCAAAATATTGTTTTCCTCAGTCCAGGGGTAAGTCAACAAAATGCTTTATTATCTTTGCCCAGAGAGCCTTGTCTTCCAAATCCCTGAGCCTCTGTGCTGTGCTTCCTCTGCCTGTGCTGTTACGTTAGGAGATGACAACGGAGGCATCTGTGTATTTGCAGCCATGGATCGTTACCAGCTGTTGAGTCATTTGAGTCCCAAATTTAACTCACTGTACTTTGAAAACAGCACGTAACGGTAGAAAATCAGAGTGTTTATTCCACACAGTTGTGGTCCTGCCGTCTCAAAATAATCGTTGCACTGCTGAATTATTTAAGAAACAAAAAGGGAGCAATTTAATGCAGCAAGCGTAAGGCAAAGCTGTGTGACTGACGTCTCCTAGGCAGTTATGAAGTACCTTCATAGGAGCTGCCAAGTGGAAGCAAAGAGAAAGATAACAAAGAAAGTAAGAGCCATTCTTTGGAATTCATTGGGGAATATGATAAGTCCCACAGATCACCTAGGATTTCTATTTTTTGTTAATAATCAAGGTCTCTACCCATTCTTCAGAATGTTTACTTGTGGTGACATGATCAATCACAACACTGAATATGGAAGGTATTTCCTGTGATGGCATTTATTTTTTTCATTTCCACAACATTATTCTTCGAAAGTTCAGTTTCTTGTGCTTCTTTCCTAAAAGGAATAATTTTAGAAAGTTTGTCTCAAATATTTTTTTCTCTATGGAAAGGCAAGTGTAAATGCACATGTGTGCACATATGTAGGCATACAGATCTCAAACAACAGCATGTGATCTTTAGAAAAACCAAGATCTGCAGTAAGTTACTGGAACCTGAACTGTGAAGCTTGGGATAAATATAGTTTTCACAAAGGCATAATACCTTTGGCCCCTTTGAAGAGTATTTATACTTCAAAAAAAGTTGGAACACTGGAAAAAAATGAGATATCAATCATGTTTTATTCCTGTGGGAGGTACTAAATTAGTGATGACTGCAGAGGAGCTTAAAAGTTCGGCAAAACTCCCTACAGACCACTGTGAGAACTTATTTATGTGGATTGACCTCCAGATGGAGACAAAGACTGGTTTGTATCAAGAGGTGCCATAAATGGGTTATGAAAATCTTTGAGACCAGACTCAGCAGAACAAAGTGAGTCCTCCCTCTGCCATGCCTCCCCCACCACACACATGAATGCTGTGGCTCCTACTCGTGCTTTTGGTTAAATTTTGCATTATGCTCTAAAGTGATTTAAGGCTTGGAGTTGGAATGAGCTTGAGTTAATGTACAGCATTAATAGGCTTTAAATGTTTAAACCTCTCAAAGGCTCTTGATTGTTTAAAACCCTCAAACACATTACAAGGGTGTTGTGGAAGGCAGAAGAGGAGCTGATGAGCGTCTTTTTGGACCTGTGAGGAGAAGCAGAGCTCGGAGCAGTCACTCAGGCTTTGTTCCCATCAGGAAGTAATGTAACAACGCCAAGAGCATGCATATTCAGGAAATAAGAGTCAACCTGTTTCTAAAAATGTCCTTTTTCATCACTTTTAAGGATTTGTCACTCTTTCTGGGGACTAGCCGAGGAAATTGGGGTTGTTAACTGTGGAGAAAAAGAGGCTCAGGGGAGACTTTATTGCTCTTTACAACTACCTGAGAGGAAATTGTAGCTATGAAGGGGTTGGTCTCTTCTCCAAGTAACAAGCGATAGAACAAGAGGGAATGGCCTCAAATTGTACCAGGGAAGCTTTAGATTGGGTAATAGGAAAATTCTCTGCACCAAAAGGGTTGTCAAGCACTGGAACGGGCTGCCCAGGGAAGCGGTTGAGTCACCATCCCTGGAGGCATTCAAGAGATGTCTAGATGTGGCACTTAGGGACATGGTTTAGTGGTTATGGTTAACCACTGGGTTAATGGTTAGACTCAATGACCTTAGAGGTCTTTTCCAACCTAAGCAATTCTATGATTCCTTTAAAAGGTCTCTCCCTGCACAGTTTGTGGTGTCTCTCACAGACCTGGTTGCAGGTCATGTTCCATTTTAGGCCAGGTTTTTGGAGTTTGAAGAGTAGCCCTTCTTTTCATATGTATTTCAAAACTAGGACACTGATAGATACATATCCAGACATTTATGTATGGATACAGGTTCACTGTACGTGTACTTGTCCTGATATGTCCTGATACGGGGAGAACACTGGAGGTATTCTCCATCCAGTGAACCATTAATAATGAGCCTTTAGCAACTGCTACCGCTTGCCTTTTGAATGCTATCTAATTTCCTATTTTCACTCAAAAAATAAATCTTTAGGAAATCACCCATGCAGACATACATCCCCTTTGCCATCGTTTGGGGTTCATATAATGCCAAGATGACCTGTTGAGCATTTCCCAGCTAGAAAGAAGCTGCTCAGCTGATGGCAGGACAAGGCTCTCAATGCTCTGCCTTTAATGCTTAAAAGGCAGAGCTAGGGGAGCTTGTTACATCTTTACCTCTAGTACTTGCCTCTGCTCTCTGGTGCACCAACAACACATTTTGCATTTATTTATTTATGGTGACACTCATTTTGAAAAGGAAATAAGAGACTCTCTGGAAATATGAAAGATCACCCACTTTCGCAGTACAGACATCTGTGTGTCACTGCAGATCAGCCACTGAAATGCTCCTTTATAATTTCATGTTATAATGCTCCTCAAGGGGAATCATAACTGTCATTTACAGCATAAGTTCAAATGCAGAGTTACAGCTTTTTTCTCATAGAATATTATTTTCACTAGATGTTATTTTTTTCTAGGACCTCAGGAATATATCTGATTCTCTAGCTGAATACTGGCACACCTAACATTGAAATGTTGAGACCTAAGAGTTGACATCTCCATAAGAAAATAGGGGTGGGATACAGATGTGTTTTTTGCAATTCAATAACACAACTGTACTGCAGAGTGTAGTCATTTAGAAGTATTGTTCTTTGCCTTTTTTTCCCCTGGAAGGAAAGGCTCAACAAGAGAATTCATTGTCAACTCCATAGCATTTGATCTCCATGGAAACATTATCAGCTGACTTCAAAGACAACCTTCAAATGTGTTGTGGGTTTTTTTTTTTTCCTGTGGCTTATTTCTGATGTTCCTAGATGTGCACTTGCAGGCTGTGGGGCAAGAAATACCAACACAATTCCACCACCCTTGCACCTGATCACAGGAGAGCACTGGCAATTAGGAGAGAAAAAGCTTCTTTAATGAGGTGCAGAGACGTTACAGTCTGGAGCAAAAGACAGGGCAGGTAGTGTGTGCACACCTCTAAACTCATTGTTTTTCTGTCCTAGCTCAAATCTCTCTCCCTGAACTTGGTGTACAGTAAATTAAGAGGTTGGCTCTGTCTGGCTTTTCAGCAAGAAGAACTGTTCATATTCCTCTGTGTGTTCATTTCAAGTCAGCTATACTGACTTGTAATTTCTCCCTCACCAGGATGGGAGGTACTGGCAGCAGCATCAGTACCTTCTAAAGTTACAAGAACAGACAACTTAGCGTAGTCCGTGAAGGGCATGCAATCAAGTTGCTTCTCAGAGATGTCAGTAGGTCTTTGGGGGGCTGACAGAAGGTGAAATAAAGTAGAAATAAAGCAGGGGAGACAAATTCTGTAGAAATACAAAAGACTTTTCCACCCGCAGCCCTGGAAAACAAGTTCTGTGTGTTTTAAAATTCAGTGGTTGTCCCATATCCTTTAATAATGTCACTAGGCCTTTGATCTGTTGCTGGCTTCTGAATTCCAATGGCAAGATGCATCAAGGCCAAAGGAAGACAATGAAAACAAAGCTGGCATTTATTATTGGGTTGGTCTTTTTTAAAGAAAATTTTGCTGAGTTCTTTGCACGCCTGGCATAAAAGAGGAAAGAAGACTGCACATGCAACAGAAGGAAGATTAATACTGGCATAATTTGCTAGACAGAAAGAAATCCTTACAGAGGGAATGGGGAGGAAATTTCTCTGTGTGGCAGATCTTTTTGTTAAATACAGAGGCTGAAGCAAGGTTTAGATTCACCTTCTTGGCTCCTCAGGTTGTCAGCTTAGAAAAACAACATTCCCCTTGGGCAAGTCACTGCCACACTCACTTGGTCTAATCTGCCTGGACAGAGTCCAGAGACACTGGAAACTCCACTTAAAAAGCAACTGGACCTGGTAGAAACTATAAATGAGTAGGGCTTTCCTCGTTTCTGCACAACTTGGCTCTTCCAGGACGTTCAGGGATCAGTCATGCCAACGTACTTGTGTGGGCCACAGAGGATGAGCAGGTATTTCCCTGGCAACAGGAAAGAAGATTTCTGCCTGATCCTTTAAGGCTGTACAGAGTCAGTCTAGTTTGTTGCTTGCAAGACTTCATGTGGATGATGTAAACTTCATAGGGGTGCCCTGCACTAAGTGGTTCTTGTTGGCCAGAAAAAATTGCATCTTATTTTGATTTCTGACTATTCTGTCTCGGTAACTGTATCAGCACATATAGAAAGGATTTTTCTGTTCCTGGCAGCTCAACTCAGGGAAGCAGTAATACAGCCCAGAGACTTTTGCAGTAAAGACCCTGGAAGTTGTACAAGCAAAGACTCCTTTGGTCACTTGAAAAAAATGAATGGATAGGCTTTTCTCCAGCACCTAAAGGGGAAAATATCTAAATCAGATAGCCACCACCATCACCCCAAGCTCCAAATGGCCTCTTTAGTACTGCCTTCAGCAAACAAAAGGATTAAAAAGGCATGTGAGTAACTATCCTTTTAGAGCTGAAACTATTCCCTCTAGGAACATTTATAGTGGCACACACTAGGCAGTATGGAAGAAGGCTGCACTGAATTTACTTGTGCTGTACCTCTTCTCCAGTCTCACTTGTCTTGAAGAACATCTATCAGTAGACTTTTCAGCAATTTAGGATTTCCTATGAAAGAAAGATTACACAAATCCTCTGCAGCTCCTTCTGAGAGATGTCCAGTTTTTTGACTGGAAGAAAATGGTCTTACATACAGAGAGGTGTAATGACCTCATTACTAAAAGACCAGATGCAATGTGGAGCACAGATTCCTCACGCTGCAGAACATGTCCTGTGACAAGGCAAACCCAGCCTGACTCCACAAGTTTCCCTTTAGCTCTGACAAATGCCTGGGGTGGGAAGCACCTGCCTAAGGTACAGCTTGATACTAAACTTATGTGTCATCATCTGAGGGAAATCTGAGGTGTGATGGAGTCACTTGAGTTTGTTCAGACCTCCAGTGCCTCTTTGTGTTTAATCTTTTGGCCTCTGCCTGGGTCATGCTGTGAGCTCCACAGTGCAGGGAATGAAAGAACCTTCAAGAAGCCTCTGTGTGTTGCCAAGCATGGTGCTTGTCAGCACATGGATGGGATGATTTCACTAACCTTGGATTAGAATGTTTCTTCATTTTGACATTGAGGTCCTTTCTTTCCTTTCTGCTCCCAGTAAAATCGGGATCATATCACAGTACTACAACTGGCACAATTTTTGCTGTCTCCTGTGTTGTGGCTGTAAGTTCATGACCCATTATGTTTGCTTGATGGCTGTAGTCAACCCACTTTCTTATTGCTAGGTTATTTTGGGTGGGTCATAGGAATGACCCTTGCTAAAGTAATCAGAGGGGATTCCCTCAGGCTTTGATCTGCAAGCTTTCTTTTCTCCCTAGTCTATCAAACCATCGTGCCTTTAGCTAAATTATGTTGCTTTTGCCTTTGGTGCCAACTCCAGCTTCGGAAGGTGCTTGCTCATGGCTGTAGCTCCCTGGCTGCTGCTATGCACAGCATGGGTATCCCCTCCCGGAGCAGTCCCACGCCCCGAGGGACACAGTCAGGGAAATGTTACGATGTGCAAATCTGCAGTGTGAAATATGGACTGACACTTGTATCAGCAGAGCAAACCGGAGTTCTGCCCTCAGCTGCTGCAACATTATCCCTGTGTTTATGGCACTGGTTTGCACAAGCCAAAGCATGATCCCCGTTAAGTATTTGGGGTTGTGGCTGAGGACACGTCATCCTCTGGTGCCCTAAGACATCACAGCTTGTGCAGGCACACAGGGGAGGCGACACAGAGCAGGTGCACAGCTCTGGCACCTTGTGGGGCAGGAGGCCAAAGGCCAAATGCAAACCACGTTCTGAGAGTGGCTATAATGCAATATCACGAGAGACCCTGCAGTTTGTCTTGTCCATGGTATAAGATAAAAATGCATTGAGTCCCAGCCTGGGTGGGGATGTAATCTCACAAGGACACCGCACTAAATCTCCATCATCCAGTCAGATTTATCCTTCCATCTCCGCTTTTTTTCATAAGGGCAATTTTCCAGTAAACCCCTTGCTATTCTGCAACCGATTGGTGATGCTGCAAGCTGCTTCTGCTGGAACAGTACATAATTAAGCAATAATTTATATTCTGTGCGTGTATGCACACAGCAATAAAGTGTTCTCAAGAGCTGCGTGCTGCTGAGGCGTTTAATCCGTGCACAGAAGGAGTTTACTGCAGAGCTGCTCCCTCCCTCCAAAAGGCTTTTGTCATCACTGTGTTGGGAGGGAATTCGGTGTATTCTTTAATAATTCCATTTGATTGGGATATAATTTAAATAGTTAACGCTACACACTCCACTTTAGGATCAGACCTAATTTTATTTGTTTGTTTGATGTACCTTGAAAATAGTAAAAGCTAGTAGGGCAGAGAGAAAGTAAAGATAATGTTGCTTCACTTGTGGAGTTTTTTTCTCCCATAGCCCTATAATAAAAGAAAGTGATGATAATTAAGTAAACAGCACTGCTTCCAAAGACATTAGTGGCCACAAGGAGCTACTAGAAATACTTTAAAAGGCAGAGATTTACATTTATTTGAAAACTACATGGTTTCAAAGGACATCTTAAAATCCATACCCTTGCAGTTCTCTTTTTATCTACTAATTTATAAGTAATACTTGACATTTCTCTATGTTTTAAAAAATAAGAGAAGGCAAGAAGAATCCATTTTTGGGGTTGTTTACTTTGTACATCTGATAGCACAGTTTGTGAGTCATTTCTGTCTGTTGTGGGGGGAAGGGAGAGAATGAGCATCATTCTGTCAGATGTGAAAGAAGTGATTTCCAAATCATAAGACAAATGATCTGTACAGAGGAGGGTCTCAGAGGCGGGCTTGGTGCCCAGATCATTTTAATTACTGGCTTTTTGGATTTCCCGTGACTTCAAAGTGGTGATGTCTCCTTCAGGTTCCAGTCAGACACCTCCTCCCTAATAATAAGGATGAGGATGTTTAGATGAAGCTCCTGCCAACAGGGTCTGTTTGTGCCCTAGCACCACAAAGCGTCATCTTCATCTGCAGTGCATCTAAGAAAGGCAGCAGTTCTTGTCTCACAAAACACCATGGACCCTGGGAAATCCCTCAAGTTCTATCACTGTGGAAGTCAAGCTAGGTCTGTGGGTGAAGGACGTGGCTTCTGACATGGTTCAAGGGGATACTAGCGTCAGGGAAAATTGAAACAGATTTGGTATGGATGATTTGAGCCTGTTTGTGTTTAAATCAGCCCACTCACAAGCAGTTTTGGTCTCCCTGGAGGTGAGGTTTAAAAGCTGTGGAGGCATTGCAGACCCTCATACAGCCAGGCTGATTGGAAAGAAAGGGACATTTGCAAAAAAGAAAAAATTAATTCTTTGCAGCAGAGGCCCATGGCACTGCTTGATATAATCGTGCTTGAAAACAGCTACAGCAAAGGGCTCTGACTCATAATCCACGTGGAATTAGGCCTTAACCAACACTGATATTACCTTTGCCTGCCATCCCTCTTCAGACTCTGCCTTCCCCTGCAGCAAGGATGCCAGAACCCCAATGTTATACACATATACAGCAAATAAGTTCATCTCTGTCCTAAAAGACCTTCCAATCTAAATGAAAGAGACAATCAGTGTAATGTTTAATATTCTTCTGTAATATATAAGAAAAACAGGCAGAAGATCACCAGGAGGTATTTAACAGCTTGGGTTCTCAAACCACTGGTGATCATCTGCCCACTAGCAGGACAGGCACTGTCAAAACCAGGAAAAGAGGAAGGGAGCCTACCTGACAAGGAGTCAGGATGGAGGTTTGACTACACATCAAACAGCAATTTCTGTGGCACAGACACAGCTTTGCATGAAATTTCACCTCTCACCTGGCATGAATGAAGCATTTTGCAGTGACATGTGAATCACCTGTCAAAAATCCCACTGTTGCCTTGTGTCATTCATTAGTGTTTCACTTAGAAGGATAACGTGTAAATTCCAGAAGAAAGAACTTTGCAAGTTCTGCTCCCCCCTGCTGCTGAAGGAGATGGCCTTTATCTCCCTGTGCAGCTCATGTACCAGCGAGCTCTTATTACCACCTGTCATTCACATTTTGTGCATCATGGCCATAGCTGGACCACCAGCCTTCAGGTCTGGTCATCTGCTTGGACCACAGCTATGGGGAGTGTTTTTCACAAAGAAATTAAAGTTTGTATTGCTGCGGTATCCAGGGAATCTGGGGCATTAGTGCACATGTAGGAGGACACCTCATCGACAGCAAAAACTTGACAGGAAACTGCAGAAGGGTTCAGTTTGCCTTCTGGGGAGAAAACGAATCATAGGGTTGGGAATGCTCATGACTTCCTGCAGTCCTGCTGCCTCTGAAGCACCGTGTCTGTAGTGCAGAGTGTTATGGGCAGGAGCCACAGCCTCCCTCCTCCTGCCACCTCAGCTCCACATCTTACCTGGACTAGCAGAGGTTTCATTTCCATGGGTAAGCTCAGGTTCTGCATTCCTTTTACCCATGACTCTTTCACTGCAATGGCCAACAATTGTGCAATTTGTGTTATGGTTGCCAGTTCACAAAGAAAAGCAACTGAACAGTCATGAGGTAGGAACCTTACTCAGGTTTCATCAGTGGCCTTCCTGGTGAGAGGCCAGATTAACTATAAGTGGGAACTTCCTTGCTTGGCTGAACACAAGCAACACATAGGACTCATAAAATGGCCATAAAGATTTTTCTAGGTGGCATAAAATGGCATTCTCTGTGTCTGCAATGAACAGCCCTAGAGAGACAGATAAGTCTGTGTCGTACAAGACATCCTGCAGAAGCACAGGGGGGTGACCAGCAGAGGACTGTGCTCTGCACTCTGTGACATTGTGCATGGCAGTCATTATTTGTCATCATGGGTTAGCACGTTCTCCAGAAAGGGGGCAGGCTTTTTTTAAAGAAGTCTCATGCTTGTGATTTGCTTAGTTGTCTAGTGTTGTTACTTGCTCTTCTTTCTTGTTCCTTTGTTAAGGGGCAGAATACCCTCAGCAAGGTGGATTGCCAATATATTGGGCACTGTTCAAATACAACGAGTAAACTACACGCATTGCACAGAAGAGCTTGTGATCAAAACAGCCAAGACAAAGCATGAAAGCATGGGGAGTATTTGAAATCCAAAGTTATTTCCTTCTCTTTTGTACTTAGCAAATGCAGCTTCAGTCTGGCCACACAGATTTTCCCACCCACCTCTCTTAACAATCTTATATTTTGAGAGCTGAAATTACCATGTTCTTACTAGCAAAGAAAGGCCTTCCCTGTCATTTTCTAACCACAACCATTTGAGATGAGCCACAGAGCTTAGTTCAGAGCACAATGCCTCTGAGGCATCAATTTTTCCCTGATCCCACAATGTATGAGTCGTTCTGACATGGAACACAGGGAACAACCTCATTCTTGTTAGATTACTGAATAACCTAAGTAATATTGTAAAACATGGAAAGGCTATGTGGTTTCTAATCAAACAACCTGGTTTTTGACTAATGGATTGTGGGAGGGAGATCTCCCCATTTATCCTGCTCTGTGCTTTGAAGTAGTATAGGACATCTCCAAAGACAACTCCAGAGCTTGGGATCTCACAAGGCTTTTGCAAGAATCCTGATCACTGATTGCAGACTGATGGGGTGCTGGTGAGAGGCAAGAAGGCTGTTTTGAATGAAATAGGCATAGTACCTCCTGCAGCAGCTTGCTGGTCCTCACTGGTACCCAGTGGCACTCTCATAATAAAAGTATATATGAATATCCTGGGCCATCTGGCAGCTGTACATGGCATTAGGGGAGGCACCTGACCTTTACAGCAGAGACTATTTAGAAGTGACATTCCAAAAGTGGAGAAAAGACCGTCCAAACAGGCACAGCAGTTATCAGAGGAGGGAACAGAGAGAGGACCATGACAGTGATCTCACAGCAGGTCCATGATAGAGATTTGCCTGTAGATTCAACGCCTATGTGATGTTCCTACTAAATAAAAGAGGTGGGTATAGTGGACAGTCCACATATTTTTGGTGGTGTCTGTACATTCCTGCAAATGCTCCCAGCTTCTGACCAAAATTCCATGTGAATTCAGCAAATAATCTTACCTCTGTGTTCAGAGTGGGGATGTGTCAAATTCATTTATTCAATGCAACTACAACTAAAAAGAGCAAAGCAGCAGAGAAACAACAGCAAAAGTGTTGCAGCAGAGAAGCAGAGCCAGGGTCAGGGAGGAGAAGAAGGAAGCAAAGGCACCAGAAGACACGAGCTTGTCACTGAAACCAGGCTGACTGTGACTGTTTTGGAAGATTGTGCTGATTTAGGGATGGGGCCAGGAGAAAGAGGAGATTGCTCACCAGCAGCTGTTAGTGAACAGATGCAGGAGGTGCTGCACAGGTAGCACATGTCACATGTTACTGGTCCATGCATGAACACAGGAAGGACACACGGGACTGACCCTGTGTGTCCCGTAGGTTGTCTTTGATGCCCAGGGCTCTCCAGGCAATTCAGAGAGGCCCACAAAGAGAGGAATTAGAGAGGAAAAATAAAATACCAACTTCATGCTGACTTGAGTCGTTATCTCTTGTGGCAGGTGTGTAGCATTTGTATCTATCCCTTATTTGGTGCATGGGTGGCAATTGTGACATTTCAGGAGCTCAGAGTTTACCTTCCGTGAAGCTGGAGGCCAAAGATCAAAATTAGTCTCATCTGGCTGGGATAAGGTTCAGCCTCATCTTTACATGTGTCTTTCCATAACACCTTACAGAGTTATGAAGTTTGTCCTCGCAGTGTTCTCGGAAGAAATAAGAAATGAAATATTGCTGCAGAGATGAAAAACAAGAACAGGATATTTTGAAGATTTCAACAACACTGCAGAGGGCATCCAAATTGAAACTGGAGTCATGCAGAGGACGGAATCTCAGTTTTGTGAAGGATTTTAAGATTTGTATAGTGATATTTAAAAGGAGACTGTATAATGAAAAATTCTGTATTTTGATATAAGAAAAGCATGAAGAAAATCTCCCATGTAATTTCAAATGTACATTTCAACAGAGCCAGAATATGTCGAGTATATTGTAATATTCTATAAAGTCTGTCACTGAAAAATTGGAATTAAATGAAAAATTCAAGGTTATTTTCCTTCCCAAAAATGTCAAAACAAGATGATTCACTCTGTATTTGTCTAAAGCAAAGTTTCAGAAAAATCAATGGTTCCATGGAACATTCTGGTTCCCAAGGGAGTGCTCATAATGAAAAACTGTTCCTGTTGAAGTTCCTCCATACAGCTCTGTTCAGCATCAGATCAATATTCAAGGCTCTGGTGGCACTCAGTTCTTTCCCCATGGAGCCTCCAGACTAATCCACTCTCTATACAAACCTCTTTCTTTAGCCACTTACTGCTTGCACCAGCTCTTCTCGGGCAGCTTGGAAAGGGGGATGTCTATTGCTCTTCTAACTTCTCTCTGTTTTTTTCCTCCCTCCTTCTCCCCTCCCCGCTCTCCTCCAGGAACCTTCTGCATCATTTCACTGTGCACGTGCGTGGCTGGAATCAACTTTGAGCTCTCCCGCTACCCCCGCTACCTGTACGGACTTCCCGACGACATCAGCCACGGCTACGGCTGGTCCATGTTCTGTGCGTGGGGGGGCCTGGGCCTCACTCTCATCTCTGGCTTCTTCTGCACTCTGGCCCCTTCTGTCCAACCTGTCCCCAGGACCAACTGCCCCAAATCTAGACCTGAGAACGGGACAGTGTGCTAAAACAAATAGCAAACAAATACACACACACACAGACGTATATATATATATATGCCTATGTATGCCTATACATGCATATATATGTATATATAATTATATATATATAAAATCTCAAATTAATGCCAGTGCCAAGGTAGAGCTGAGTCCAACATGGCACTCACATCTCCACTGGACTCTGTGTTGCTTCATTCTTTCTCACAGCGATGGGAAAGCTTTTCTCACGTGGCTCTTCCATCCAACTCTTAACTTCAGCATCATACCTTAGAGGTTAAATGAACCTACAGTTGCACCCACCTACTGCCATTTGGGAGGGGGAACAGGGGATCCGTGTGGGGAATCTGGAACCAGAATCTGTACAGGACATGGTGGGGGCAGAGGCGAGCGGGGGATGACACAAAAGCGTGTCCATTGCAGCCAGAAGGGAAAATGCAAACAGCAAGCAGAGGAACAAATGAAGCATTTGAGCCACTTCAACAACGTACCTCCTCAAGGCCATTATCAGAAACCCACCCACTTTCTTTTTATTTCTTAAAACAAAATGACAGAAGCCTGCCCTGTCATTGGTTTTGGGGTTCTGTTGGGGTTTTTTTCCTCCTTAAAACGTGGAAAACAAAATGGACAGAATGTGTGAGGAAAAGCAGAAAAGCATTTTCTCTTTGCCTGCCAAAGTTTAGAGAGAAGCAAACAAGTGAAAATAATAATAATTGATAATAATTTTAAAAAAATCTGAGAAAATAAAACCAGAAAACAATAAAAAACTCCAAGAGGACATCTCAGCGGATTTTCCAACAATGCGGTTTTAATCTTCCAGCTGCCTTACATCCAGGCTTACAACTGAGGCTGAACTGCTAATGTAAATGCAGCAGAAGGCCTTTTGAAAATGCTGTGATACATGTGTGTATAACTTTTTCTTCCCTCTTACTTTATTTTTTTTTAACAAAAAGAAAAATTTAAAACATTGCAATGTGATTGTCCACTAAACCATCCATGCTGTGTTTGTGGCCCAGGACTGAGGCACTGCAACAGCAGAAGCGTGAGGAAAGCCGTCAGGTCTGCGACAGCGCATCTGCTCTGGTGGATTTCAGGAGGTTTTTTTGCTTTCACGGAGCTTCTGAGAGTTCAGGATGGTGGATCCAGGGGAAGACTGACCAAGGAGAAGGGAGGTGGGGGGAAGTGTAGTAGCTGTTCTTCCCAGGTATTTGCTGGAATGGGATTTCATCAAGTTTCCGGTTTGGATGTTTGAGACAACTGGGCAAAAGCCATTGTGGAGGAGGAAAAGGGAGCTAATTTCTGTAAGAGAGAAGTAAGAGATGCCTCTCATTGTGTTCATGTATGCCAAATAAGACCTTCCCACATCTTGTCTTTGGAACTGTCCCGGTTCACTGGACATCTCCTCTCTCCATCTGGGAGAACTGTGTACAGATGGACGTGAAAGGGTCAGATGCAGAGAACAGAGATCCATTTCCCATGAGCTTAAGCATTGTGTGATATAACTGTGAATCTGCAAATGGAACTCTCTCTCTCTCTTTTTTTGGTCTTTCTCTTTTTCCTGCTACTCCTCTTCCTATTGTCTCCTTTTTCCTTCCCTCTGCTCTTCCCATCGTTCAGGTCATAGGTCCTAGAAGAGCTAAATGAACAGCTAAGTCTGGAGAGGTGGGTGAATGCCATTAGAGGAAGCAAAGCATTTTGGCTGTGAGGACAATGGGTCCTTGCAGGGTAGCAGTGGCTGAGGGGAAGGTGGGGAAGAAGGGCCAAGGGTGTAGCCAAAGGAACTCTGAAGAAGGATGACTGAATTGCCATACGCAGGAGTGAGGGCACCACTGACAAATATACAGGCAAAGAGAGCCAGGGCAAAGAAAAAATTCTTTCCAAACCCAATCCAACCCAACATGCTCTTAATTCAGGGATACTACCAGCAATCGTTTCTTACATGATAGCTGCGTGATATCAGTCCTCATTAGTCAATAAGAAGTCATCCTCTGCATCTAAAATATCTCACCAGGAGAAGGAGCCTGTGCCTGCTGCACAAAAATGCAGGCATTAATTTCCAGGTCATGCCATTTACACAGCTGGCAAGAAACAGTATTGCTTGTTTTAAAAATATCCAGCTAACAAATAATTCTTACACATGTAGCTGTATTAACAGTGCTCAAAGAAATGAAATTTCTGGAGAGCATGTTGGAGTAGGGTAGATTTGGGTTTCTTCCATTCTTGCTCAACTACCTAGTTTTTGCTTTCCATTGTCTACAGATTCCCCAAATATGCCAATGCCAGCTGCTAAGTCAGTGTGTTTCCACTGAAGTGCCATCCCTGTCAACTGAAATGTCACAATTTCATTTTCCATTAGATGTGACCAGAGAAATTACTTATTTATTCATGTTGAAAATACAAGCCTTTTGAAGAAACTTCCTTTTTAAGTACATTGGTTTATTTGTATTTTTTCTGGGAAGGTTTTCAAATAGAATGGTTTTGAAAAGTTTTGAAATCATTTGACTGTGCAAGTGCCTACTTGGTAAGGAGGTTGATGAATTACCATTGAACAGAAGAAGGAAATTTAAAACAAAAACAGCTTTGGAAAGCTAAATGAAAGCTGGATGCAGAAAACAAATAACTGAAAAACAAGAAAGACCTATAAAAATTGTTAATTTCTTCAAAGTATGAAAAATTTTGAGAAAAGCAACTTCTCAGTAAGAAATTATTAGGACAATTACAGCTGTTTCATTAAAACAACTTTGAATGCAAACTTTCTTCCTCCTCTGCAGTGCTGAATGCGATAGGAAAGGTGTTTCATGTAAATACAGATATCTGGAGTGACCCAGGTAAACCAGAGTCACAGAGGTGACATCTGGAGCCCACCATCAGGCCCTGTGGCAGGCAAAGCAGTACAGCAGCTCCTGTGATGACGTGTCCTTGTGTGGTCCATGAGTGTTCACAGGGTGTGTGCTTCTACAGATACAGTTTTGAAAGAGGTATAGCAGTAAGATTTAAAGAAATGGAAATGATTTTGCTGTTTGATGGATTTTCAAAGCTTTCCTTTTTTCCTGCAGCTGGCATGAAAACAGTTTTGCCTTGATGAAGTATTCTCTGATGGTGATGGTTTACAAGCTGTATATAAGCCTGTGTGTCTGTCTGTGTGTGGCAGTGGTGGAAGAGAGTTATGATTATTTTTATTTACAACAGAAAAGTGTTGACCCTGAATATTTGGGCCAGTTCTGTGATTTTCCACTTGCTCTAACATAGGGTCTATAAGGCCTGTGTGGCTGTGAAGCATCGTAAAAGCTACGGGAATGTCTGAAGCAGCAGGTGATCACATCACCTTAATCTCCAACTGGATCCCCAAAAGGACTATTTGTCCAAACACCAGTTCTCTCATCATTGCTTTAAGTAAGCGCAAAACCCCTTTGGGAGATTGTGAATTTCCCTCTGTGCTACTTGAAGAACTGGGAGGAGTCCCATGTGCTTCCATACTCCACCACGCCTTGCATTGGCTCAGACTTGTTTTTAGAGCAGGGTTGATCCAGAATATATCCAGATCCAAATTTGTGACGGTTAGTGTCTCCATCTCTCCTGAGCTGAAGCACACTCACAGCTACTCTGAGTTTCTGCATTTTGGAGGAGGCTTTGAAGTATCTTTCTGGACAGATATTGAAGCGTTTTGACTAGTGCATGGTTTCTTAGTTGGAGGAGCAGCTAATTAGAAATCTGTTATCAGTGATTCCAGCGTTAAGGGGCTTGACCCTGTCCCTCAGAACTGCTTTGGCCAAGTGCCTAAGCATGTGCTTTACTTGGAGCATGTGACTAATCCCCTTACTCTGGTTGACTATTCATATGCTTAAAGTCAAGAATGTGCTTTCCTGGATGACATTCGGCATCCTGCAGAGTCCAGCCCACGCTCTTCTTTTCCCGGCCTTCCCCTGTAGATGAGGTGACACTCTGTCCTCGCCTGAGCACGCAGTATGTTCTCGGTCTCCCCTCCAGTGAGGTGGAAATGCAGGATCCATATTTGGCAGGCTCTTTCCCATACGTAGCCTTTCATGTTGCACTTCTGGAACAACACATCTCTGTGCTCCAGAGACCACAGAGTCACTGGAGTGCAGTGAATGCAGATATCCTAAAACGCCCATGCTAAGGATGCAGGATGAACTGGTTCAACCCCCTGCAATCTGCAGGCTGAGGTTTTGTGTGGAGTGACTCAGTTGTGCTGCCCCGTGACTGCAAGGAATCAGCTACAGGGGTTCTGCTGTCCGTCCCTGCTGGGACACTGTACATGTGAAGGGGCTCTGTGGCAGGAGCACGTGTGTCCTGTATCCTCTGTACCCTATAGGACACCTCCTTCTTCAAGCTAAAGCTGTTTGTGTGTTAAATTTCCTGATCCATATCACCCACCTGTATATATCATCTATTCCTTCTTCCTCTCTGCAAACACACAACTGATCTTTCCTCCTTTAAATAGTACAGTCCCTCCAGTTCTTTTTCTAGTTGGGCTCTTTTTCCTTCTGCTCCAGGAACAGTCACAAGTGGATCACAAACCACCAGTGACCAGAGCAATTTCTTTGAAATATTGCTTTTGAAAAACTGTCATTACTTTTTAAAATGTTATTCCAGCTGCAATAACAAATGAAAGGGGAAAAAAGCATCCTCAGACTCCTCTAAACAGAGGATCCTCATCCACCCAGGAGTGAATTGGTAGAGTGCAGGTATTCTGCTTTCCTGTGGATGCAAGTTATTTGGGACCATATTTAGCTATGGCACGTTAGCTGTGCAGTTCATTGGATGGTGAATAAAGCAGAGTTGGTGAAGGAGAGGATTGATGTGCAGGGGGTACCTCAGATTCCCAAGCATTCCTGGAAGACTGCGTCTCCATGGCTGTCCATTTACCCACCAAGCAGCACCTCCGAATCAGGCTCATCCCTGGAGCCCCACTGATAAGCAGAGCTCAGAAGAAAATCACTGTAATCTTTCCTTAATTCTTGAGTGCCACACGAACTGCCAGCAGTGAAATGGAGGGAAAATAACATGTTACCAAGTATAGCTTAAATAAAGACCTGCGTTATTTGGGCTTTTTCTTCTGTGTGTCTCTACATAGGCCTAGAAGGGCTACAGGAGTGCTCAGGCACATTCACACGAACCAACACTGCATTTCCTTGCCCCCAGGTTTCCCACTCCCTCATGGTCCACACCGCTGTGCTCATCCAGCCAGTGAGGGAAGACTCAAGGTGAAAAACTGAGACAGCTCTGAATGATTGCCAGGTACCAACGACAAAGAGTGAAAAATGGGCACGAAACACAAACAGCATGTAAAGATTAGTGACAGATGAATTTCCAAGGTCGGGAGCTGAAGTTCAAAAGAGCCTAACGTTTGATTGCAAACTCCAGGCCAGACCATACAATCTTGATTCTGTCAATCTAAGGTGAAAACTCAAAAACCAGGGCTTAGCTCAAAATTTATAGTCCCACTGTTTCCAGTTATAGCCAGGGTTATAGTGCAACCATTCCATAGTCTGTTGAGGCTCATAGAAAGCTCAGGTGCCTTAGGAAATATGTTAGTGCTGTCTCGGTTAACACCAAAAATGAAATGTGTGCTTACACACTCACAATATCTGTTCTTTGGCTTTAGAAAGAAAGTCATCAGATGCTACCTCCCTCCCTCCCTGCCATCCCCTCAGTCCAATTTTAGGGTTTCCATCCTGTCTGCCCCACTAACACCCCAATCCTACAGCCTTCTTCAGAGCCATAGTTAGAGATTGCAACATTTTACAACAAATGCTGCTGGTGCCAGGGTGCTCTGACAAGCTCCCTGTTGACATCAGTGGGAGAATTGGAGCCTGATGCAATGCTGTCAATTGAATTGCAGTACCACTTGCACATGTTTAGGATTTAACTTGGAGAAAGAGTCTGGATGACTGCCTCAATATAGGCCACAAGAGGGAAATGAAATGCTGGTCACCTCTAGTAAAGCACTCCAGAATCACAGATCAGTTGTCCTCCTCTTGCTCAGGGAAGACTTTCATTGAAAATATCAGTCTCCGATAGGTTATCTTCAGGGAAAAGTGGGGGAGTGAAAAAAAGGAGACCCAACAGCATTTGCTTCAAAATTGGTAGAATTCCGTGAGGATAGTCCAATGTCGCTCACAGCATCAGCAGCAGGAATTGTCAGTCCCCTTCTAGGTCTGCACTTTTATATTTTTCCTTCACTGATTAATGCTCCTGCACAGTGGCAAAAAGTGATTTCAAAAGTTTTCTTGCAGAGGGTGTGTACACATGGGCACTCTCACTCCCTTGTTTCCTTAAACACACACACATGTGCACATCCTACAGGATGTGGATGCCAGGAACCTGTAAAAGTGTCCTATATAGAGAGAAAATACATAGCAAAATGCAGCATAATTGTGTTCCATTCTTTTATCCTTAACTCAGGATTTGCCATGCCATTCAGATGCCATCTGTATCTGTGTTATGTTGTGTGTGCAGATCACATGGAAACTCTCTGCTCAAGATGCATGAGGAAGCACAATACAACCGGGATACATTTGGCATTTTCCATCAAAAAGTATTTGGCTATTTAAGGAAGAGTTGTCAGTGTATCTCCTCCAAAGCAGAAATGTTTATGATCCCCTAGTGTAACAATCCCCCTGTGCCATGGCAGGACATCCCCTGAGTCTGCAGAGGGCTTGGGCAGCATGAAGACCGTGGTTAAAGCTGCTGGGCACAGCAGGGAGCTGCACATCCCATGGGTCTGAGCCCTCCCTGTGGCAGCAGGACACAGGATTATCTCTGGAAAGGCAATTCCTTCAAGTGGCCCTGTTACTATGCCAGCGGGTCAGAAATACCCAAGCAGTAACAGCGATTCTGCGGTAGGTGAGATAAAGAGCAAAGCCTTCAAAAACCTGTGGGTTTTGCCCCAGTTTCAAAATGATGTAGACTCCAAGGAGTGTGAATCAGTCATGGCTTAGTCTCCTGGGGCCAGATACATCCAAACATCCAGCCTCAGCATCCAATTCCCCCTTAGATGATGAATAAATCACTAAATGCCTTTGGTGCCTATATATTTTTTTAAAAAAATATATATGGTCCTAATTTGCTTCAGTTCTTGTGATGTTTTATCTCAGGAAGAGTTTTCTTCTGGCTGTAGAACATAAGGCTGTATTTTTTTTTACAAAGAGTTATTCATTAACAATATAGATCATAAGAAAAAGTTTGAGTAATCAGAACAACAGAAGTGCAGCCTTAGACTGTTCAGTTAGAGTGTACTGAATTATTTATAACTTCTGGGCACCAACAGCAATCACAGATATCTAATTTAAACTGTTACTATTTTTACTTGGTAATTTTCATCACTTAGAGTGTTTATATCTATGTATTTGTGGTTTGATCTTTTACAGGACAAAATTTCCCCTACTTACACAGAAAAACACATTTGGGAACTTTTGAAGGTATTTTTCTGTAGTAACTTTAATTATTTTGAAGCATTTTGAGGCCTAGTATGACAAACTTCACAAATTTCAAAACTGTAAACTGTACCTAAAATGGGCTTGAACTTTCAATTCTTTCTCGAGTAAAATTCTCTTTGATTACAGGTCATTGGAATCAAGGAGAAATTTGCTTCATTAGCAGATGTAAAACTGGGTCCTGTTTATGTGTATATGTGATGAGGGGACTTAGGTAAGGGGGCTGCACTTATATGTCAGCCCACTTAAAGATCTTTTGCATAGATGCAGGAAAAGTCACTGCTAAGTCACTCCAACTTTCTACCAATCTGTTTTTTGTAAAAAACAACCATTATACTTGTGTGTGGCTGGAATAAAGCAGTAGTAAACTTCCCCACAGACTGACACACATATGCTTGTATATATGTGTATATTTGTATATATATTTGTAAATTTATGAAGAATGTCCATATCTTCATGATTGCCTGAAATAACTTGAGGTTGATGTACAGAATTTCAGGCAAAGGACTGTTTCTTTTTCACAACCCTCACGTATCTCAGATTTAAACCAAAACAAACTAAAAAGTACTATCTCCCAGGAAAATCCTCATTTTGCCATTGCACCAGCTGAGGAGGAGTACCACACTTAAGTCAGCGGCACGCACATCCACACACCTACATCCAGTCAAAGGACTGGGTCTCAAGGGCTTTTTCAAGGAAAAGGAATGGACTGGGAAAGCAATGGTAGAATTTCTGTTCAGCACTAGCTCTCTCAATGGATTCTCTTGTCCTTTATTAGGAGGCCCTTTGTGCAGATGTTGTTCTTCTCTTTAGGTGTACGTTTGGGAGGAGCAGCTTTGTGGGTGACATCGAGCTACCCAAAGGCTGGAATTTTCTGACCTGCCCTTGTCCCCTTTAACCTTAGGCACTTGACTGAGTTCATGATGGTAGTGGGCTGATCTCCCTTGGCTTCTTGTACAGGTAGTGAAGAGAGACATTAGCTTACAGGTGGTGACCTAGCAAAACTGACATCTAAGTGAGATTTAGGAGCTCCTTTTTGCTTCATGCAATGACAACTCACCTATCTTGGGTGGTCCCAAGATGTTAAAAGGTCTTAAAATCCTGGTGAGGTGATTCAGGTGCCTCGTGCAGAAGAGCATCCATATGGAGATCTGTGTCTGTGTGCTTTGGGTGCGTGGCCTGGGCTCACCTGTAAAACACAGGTGTTAATTGTGGAAGCCTGTTGGAACAAATGGAGATGTTCACAAAAGCCTTCCCCTCCCAAACTGCAAAGGATGAGGCTTGTCCCCACCCCTGGAAATAGCATTTGAGGTGAGTGCCTTGTGGTGGCCTTCAGGCACAGACGACTGGGTGGTCCCAATGCTGGAGGTCAGAGGTCTTTGGTCTGAACCCTTCACCTTTCTCTGCCAGTCCTGGGCATTGCTGAAGCAGTCCAAAGAGTGAATTTACATCTTAAAAGTCTGAACAGCTGAGCTGTTCAAAGGTTACTTGCTTTATCCCCAAACTGGCTTGAAAAAGTCATCTAGCTGGTAGTGATAATCAAAAAATTCTCCTCCAAGATACAGTTTCGGGTAGTTTCATATTCTTTTTTTCAATGTTAATAACTGCTTTACAAACAGCTTACATGGAGATTAAAGAGATTGCAATTTCATCCCTTATTGTTGGGATTATAATTGTCCTCAGAAAAACCAAACTGAGGACTCAACAAGAGGATGAGCTGTGGCTGTATTATTCAGAAAGCTGCTCTGACAAGGCTGAACGTACGTCTCCATCTCATGGTGAGAGTCTCTCAGAGCCAAAATTTGGAATTGCATATTGACAGCGAGCCTATCTGGAAGGACCAGCAATTTAATCTAGTATTGGAACTTAGAAACTCTTGGATATTTTCATATATTACCTGAATAAAACAGACACGGTCAGAGGAGTGGGAACATTAAACTGATTTCTGAAAACACTAAGGCTAAGCAAATTTTGGATTTTGTGCCAACATATGGTCACTACTATTTGTCTCTACAGCTAAATTTAAGTCAGTGACTTGACAATCTTGATTCATCTCTCAGAAAAACTTTATTTTTAAAAATACTGTTAAGGTTTTGACAAGAGGGACTTCAGCTGACCTGCAGGGACCTGTAAAGTGAAAATTCAATACTGTGTACTAGTACTTAAGGAAAGACTTTAGCTAGAAAGTGGAAGATAAAGCTGAGTTCCAGGGATCAAATGTTATTTTTCAGCATGGTACTACCTTGCCCAAGCTGTAGTGTATCATCCTGGCATTCTTCTCCTGTTCTCCCTTTCCCTTTTTTGAGGAGTAAGATATATATCTCTGTCTCCCTCTCTTCCTCTTCCTCCCCATGTGTGAGAATACAAACATGCTTCCTGTAAAGACATTTTTCTCTAAATCTCATTCCATACCAGCTCTTGCATATGTGACTGTTTTGTTATTTGAGATGTCTGTGAAAAAGAAATAAAGGCTTTAAGAGTGAACTCTGGAAATGAGGAGGAACTTGAGAATATATTAAATTTAAGGATGCAGCACCATTTTTTGCAAGGTTTTTCAGAATGTTCCTAAATTCTCATCACTCTCCTGCCCTCCCACTCTGTGAGAGGGATGAGGAGGGTACTGGGATGTGGGACTCTCAAAGGTTGCTCTTTAAACTATTGACTCACTATGTCCCACAAGGAGTTTGCAGATTTTTCAGCGCTTTAGTGTCAAAGGAAACCTCCTTTTAAAAGGTGATAAAGTCAATGCACATCATCACGTGGGAGGAGGTTCTAAGGGGTGACTCCATACCAGTTTATCTTCATTCCCCATTCTTTACAACAGTCCTGCGTGTCCAGCCATGTGCATTCTCCTCCCTGCTGGGTTCACTTTGCCAGCGTGTAGCTTGCCAAGAGGGGCCCGCCTGACCTCACACCTCCAGGATGCACTTGGATTATCTTCTTGGATAACTTTCCACTTTCTCTCAAAAAAACCCCCCTGTCTCACCTCCTAGTGAAAGCCATAAGCACTCCTGTGACCCTGCTGCAGGGAGTGAATGCCCAGGCTCCATGGGACAGAGCAATGCCTGGCACTGGGGCGGTCCTGGGGTAAGGAAGGAGAATGGGTGGAGCTCTCAGGCCATCAGAGCTCCATTGTCACCTTCCCCTGCAAGCTCCCCTGCTGCTCACGACCCACTCAGCCAGTTCAGGGCATGGGCCAGTTCATGCCCATGGGAAATGTGTGTGGAGGTGCAAAACACTCCTTGTGAGGGTATGAGCCTTGGGTACAAGGGGCAGGGAGAATTCAGACTCACTGGGCTCCCCACCATCCACAGGAGGTGCATCTCATGAAGATATTTGCTCTTCAGGATTTCTTCTGCCCCAAGTAATTTCCAGCCTAACCTTGTGCTACCACACTGGCCAAAAGTTTTTGGAGGGTTTCCCTCTCTTGAATTCCTCATTAGTCCTTTCTCGTTATGTTTTTTTTTTTTTTTCTTGCTTAGAAGAAATGAAGCAATTCCCATAATCATCCTTTGATGATGACAAAAGCTGCAGTCATCACTGTCTCTAATTGGCAGTTTGGGAGGCTTAGGATAATAATTCACTTAAATGCCTGCAAACTGAAGTATGTCAGCACTTTCCTAGGACAATTCCCAAGTAAAATAATATGACTGGTACAAGACATTTGTCATGTGGGTACATCTTGGCCAGCTGTTTATGTTTCCTCTAAGTGCAGTACACACACATCAAAGCTGGATTAGCAAAGACCTAGAATGCCACAATACTCAGGCGTATTCAGAGAAATGCAGCAATACATCGCATTTATCTGGCTTATCTTCTCTTTAGAAAATTTTACAAGTATGGGTCCCATCAGACCTGCCTGAGGCAGGTAGGTATTACAGCCATTTTGGCGATGGGAAACCAAAAGCCTGGGAAAAGACCTTCTGTTTAGTGGTTTGATGCCCCCTCACAGGTTCTACTAGTTGCAGGTGGAGCCTTCTCTTTTCAGCACTTTTGAAAATCCAGACTTTAGCTGGGTTTATTCAAATCTGCGATAGCTGTAAATGTGAAAGCCAGGATTAGGACACTCAGGATCCTGATTTCTTCAGAGCACTGCTACAGAGCTTTGATCCCACAAAGCACTTGCCTAATTTCAAGCATAAATTTCCCATTAAGGATGCTATTGCCATGCTTAAAGCTAGGCACATGCCTAAGTGCTTTGCTAGACTGAGAATGACATTGAAATATATAAAACTTTAGCCTACTTTGAAAGGTCCAAAACTCTGTCCACTTCTGATTATGGTTTGGGCATTGTAAAGGATATTTGAACAGTGTATGCAGCTGCTTGACCAAGTGGAGCACGTTTTAGCCAATACACACAGAGTTTTATGACTTTTGGATAGTAACATCCAGTTGTCAGAAGTAATAGTGACATGTCCTGTGAGGTTGGGACCTCTGTGCTGCTGTAATAGGCAAAGTGGCTCCTGTGGCCATCGGTGCTAACAACACATCAACAACCACTGACTACTTTGTTAGGTTGTTCTGGTGAGATGTGAGTGTGGTGGCTAATTTCACAAGTAATGTGACATCAAGTGTATTGTACTTTTCCATTTCTTCCTGTAATCTGTTGCAGCAGAGGTGAACAGAAGTTGTTTAAATGTGAAACAACCCCAAATTTCTTGTTCTGTTAATCCAAGGTGCTAATCTGCAGACACACGGGTGTTTGTGTACGTGCATCAGTGTTTGCAGGACTGTGGCCCTGAAGGAACATTTTAGTGGCAGGGTTGAGACCAGGGAACTAATAGGGGAAATGAACAAACCCCTATAACTTCGGAAGACAAAAGTTGCAGAAAGCATCACAGGACGTTGCTGGAAAAACTGGCTACATCTTACAATTTCCCTTTTGTTTTGATTTGTTTTGGGTTTGGTTTTATTCAGATTGGCACAGAATACTGTATTTCCATCGATTAAAATCTTGTCTGGTAACTAACTAAACAACTTGTTCATGGAAAATTAAAAAATAAATAAGTAAACTGTCAGTTGTGGAATGTAAACTGATTAAACAAATAAAAAAAATCATGTTGTGTGTTTTAAGAGGTTGTGTCTGTTTGTGTCAGGAGCGGGACTGGACACCTCTCACATCCCCCTCACATGAAGGATGGAGGACAAAGAGCAAAACTGGAAGGTGGGTGGTCTCTGAGCCATGGGATACTGGAAATGCTCTTTTAAAACAAACAATAATAAAGATTAGATGGATTGTGATCAGAATCATTGTATGAAACATTACAAAAACAACCAGGATCTCAATGTGACTGTTTAGGAGGAGGTTTTCTGCCTGTCGTAGAAGGGATTGATTCCTGCTGGAGCCTTGATGTTAGAGTACTACACGTACTCTAACACCATTAATCTCTTTTTGGAGCCACTTAATGTGTTGAAGTCTGTGATTTGATTGAAATGTATAGAGACATCACAGTCTATATTTTAGCTCCCACATTCCCCCAGCAAATAAATGACTAAAACTGGATATGGATTGGAGCCTGTCAGGTTTCCAGTGCTCAGCTGGAAGGGCTTCAGGAAACCTGGCAGGCACAACGCTGCACTGATATTTGTGCTTCCTCACTGCACTTGTATCCTCAGGCTGACAGCAATGCAGCAATCATGCAGCAGACACACATTTTCTGTAGGGCTTGGAGTGTGCAGCCAGAGTTGAGCTGCAGGCATCCCAAGCTGAACACCCAAAGGTCAGGGATCAAAGAGAAAAGCACAGATTTTTTTTTTCTCAATTAATGAATTTTAAACTAATTAATCAAGAACTAAACTATTACAAAAAATGATGGCAAGGTATTTTTAAACATTATTATTTTGTTGGTTATGGTGTTAAATATCAAAATTGTCTGCATTGACTCTTTTTACCTGATTTAGGCATTGTGTACCTATAAAGACTTGACAGTCAAAAATAAGGAGGCACCTGATGGTTCTTCCCATGCTGACTGTTTTTTCATGACAGACTTTGGGTTGTAGCAAAACAAAGAGTCTCCTGCAGTTTTCTGAATGGCGAACCTCCTGCCCCCAAAGAGGTCCTGTCTAAAATATCACCCGTAGTAAGGAACAAAATGAAGGGTCAGGATGGAGAAGTGTAAAAGAAAATTCTCTGTCAAAAACCCCATCAGTACTGGCATAAATTCCTTGACCTCTTCCCTGGCACTAATGGCTGAGGAAGGGAGAAATCTCGGTGATATACAAACCACAGAACTCCAAGAATGTGCCTATTTTTGCCATATTTGAAGAGAACCCACTTGTATTGCCGGTGCTTATGACCTGCCTGCTGCTGCAAATAAAATCCGTGGGGCGAAGCAGAGAGCAGGAGCAGGGAAGAGCTGGCTGGGGGTGCAGAAGCTGGCAACCCCCCCAAAGCAAATGAAGGGAGCAAAGGCGTTACAGTGGCATATCCAGCACCACGAGGTGTCAAAACCTTTAGGATGAAACGTCTCCTCTCCTTGTCCACTGCTGCCCGTGCCACCAAGCCATCCCCATCTGCTCAGTGACGCCTCTCAGGTTCAGCAGCGATGCCGGCGGTCGGGGCTGCTCGGGTGTTTGCTCTCTGCCATCAGCAGGGGAAATGTGATTCATCCGTGCTAAAAATGGAAGTCTGCAAAGCTTGTTTTGCAGCAAGGGAGGAAGCAGGTGCCCTCTCCTGTGGCAGCGATGGCACGGAAAGCCTCAGGAGCGTGGCCGCAGGGGCAGAGGGCTCAGCTGCTCAGCGCTTGTACAGGGAAGGGGAAAGAAGAACATGAACTTCAAGAGCCAGCTGCTCCTTGGAGGTTGAGCTAGAGATGCTGTCATGGAAAGGCTTGCATTTCAGAAAGAAAGTGGCCTGACTTCAAGAAAGATTTATGCATAAAAGTCCATGGTTGCATTAGCCACGTGAGGGCTGCATTTTAAGTCCCTTTTCGCTGCTGCTCCCTGCAGTGTCCCTGCAGTGCCCAGCTCTGCTGCTGCCAGTTCTGTGGTGCTTTCCAGGCTGCTGCTCTTGGGGTCCAGCTCTCTGGCACGAGAGGATACACCAGGCAGAGCCACAGGGTCACACAGAAGCCTGCAGTGCAGCTAGACAAAGCAGACAGCAAGAGAAGGGAAAACTCATCGTCTGTAGTTCACCACAGAGGAAATGAACAGAGGGATTTCAATGACCCAACATCACACAAACCAGCCATGGAAGAGCAGGGGTTTGCTGTGCCCTTGTTAGGCTGTCTCAGTCCGGAAGGCATGGGCTGAGGCTCTTACACAGACACTGCCCCCCACCATTCTGGGCACCTGGACTTGGCAGCTCAGTTTAGGACGTGTAGCAGGAGTGTTCATCTCTCGTGGTCCAATTCCTGCTTGGAATTAGCACCATCTATTCAAGATTCCAGCTGGTCGTGAAGGGAAAAAAACCTATTGAATTAGGAAGGAAAATAATGCAAATTTTGAGAATTAGGTTTAGGAGAAAGAAATCTATTTGTCAGCTTCATCTGCAACACAGTAGGGCCTCACCAGATTGAACAGAGGGACAGGCAGCAACAACTCCAGTTCTTCAGAGCAGAGAAATCCCTCTCTGTGTCCCTGAGGAGCACCCAAAGTTCAGCTTTCCCTTTGTTTTGAGTATCTGCGAATGTTTTGTGCCCACCCAGGAAGGGAGGACCCCCTCGCTGGAATGCAGGCGCTCTGTTTCAGAGGCATGATAATCTCACGGTGACCTTTCTTGTCAGACACACATGATAACTGCAGCAGACTGGGCTGCATGGGGTGAGGATGCTGGTAATGAAATGCTTTCATAGCTTGACACTCATTATTCCGTTACATTATCGGGCTCTTCCCCAGGGGCCCTCTAAAGAGTCACGGCTGAGCTCTTTTCCTGCAGAGACCAAAACCAGACCACCTAACAAGCTACATTTACTAAAATTTTTGCTCCCTCCCTGCTCAGAGGGAGCGTGGTCTTGTTCATTTGTGTGAGACAGAAGTGGAAGAACTACGCCAGCTCAAGTCTGATTTTATCAGCCTGCTAACCCACGCCAAACAAAGCAGTGAGCCTGTGGCCAGCCAGGAGTGACAGAGGCTGCTGCCATCCCAGAGCTCACCACACAGGCCCCTGACTTGCCCCAGTGTCCCCAGCATGCCTCAAACACTCTGTCTCTGCTACACTGCATCTGCTATTGACTTGCAAACATTGACCACTGACCGCTTCTTTGTAAGAAACTGTTCTTTTCCTTTGACTGCTTAATTCCCTGCTATTTCTTCCCATCCTCAGATAAACTCTTGGCCTTCTCAGCTCTGAAATTCAAAGCAGACGTCACCGGGAGCAGGCTGCTCAGAGTGAAGCCTGCATTGCCTGTGATAGCAAAGCCCTCTCACAGAGCTCAGCTCTGTACCAGGAAATGAGCTGGTGGCCCAAGGGCACGCCCAGCAGCAGGAGAGCTCTGCTGCCAGCAGATATGGTTGGAGAGAGGTCACAGAGTCCAAGCTTTGGGCCATAATCTCTCCCCTGTTCAGTTCCCCTTTCAGTCAGAGGTGCTGGTGGGTGTTTCAGCAGGTATTAAACAGGAGAACTGAAGGCACTAGGTGTCCTGCTTTGGCTTTTGCTAACTGTTCACAGCAATACTCAAATTGCATGCCAGGAACATAAAGGGAGAAACAATAAACCCTGCCATAAGGAGCATGTGATTTAGAAAAGCAGAGGCAGCCACAGGGTGAGAGAAGGGAATAAAACACAAAGGCAAAGTCTTCATAGCAGCAGTTGGCACTTGGAGCTGGCCACATATATTTGAAACCACTATGCACAGAAAGCCACTTGGTACTTCAATGCCTTCTAATGGCTAAATAAAGTGAGCACACCCACGCAGGTACTCAAGTGCAGACACACACAGGCCCTCGGTGGGTAAAGCATGAAACAAACCCAAATATCCACCTTCACAGTGATGCAGATTTCCATCTTTTCTGTTATGTTTTCTTACAAGCTTCCTGCAAACCTGTCAGAGAAAAGGAGGCTGAGTGAAATGTGTTGCCCTGTGCATGGAACAAAGCTTCAAGTTCTCAGTTTCACATTTGGGATGTTTCTGACAGGCTGCAGTTTCTGCTTCATTTAACCTAGCTAATTCCCTTTGGGAATTGTCTAGCCACTGTATTTGCAGCAAGAAATACCATGTGCTGAGGCTTGTAAGGAGTTTTCAGACAGAACAGCTGACTGCTGAGTCCTCCCTTCCTTCCCCTCTGTCAGATGGCGATTCATGCATTACCTTGCACTTCTTGTCTCTTCCCGGCTACTGATTTTCACAAATAGAAACCTAAATATTTTTGGAACTTCTAATGCTCCATCAAACGTGTTTGCAAATAACCAGCGGATCCAAAGTTTGATGGGGACAGATGGGCAGACATGAAGTGACAGAACCTTCATTTCCTTCGGAAACCAGTCTAAAAATATGATGTTCAGAGCTCAGCTTTTTCCGTAAAGATGCGCAGCTTCCCAGGAGGCCCAGCCAAGTCAGGGGATGCAGGTGGCAGCAGCAGCTCTGTGTCCTGGATGACACCTCTGCCCATCACAGCTGTCATTGCTGTTACTGCCAAAGGCCCAGCGCAGTGGCTCTTCCTTTCGTCTGGGAGGCTCTGTCGTCGTTGAGATCTTTGCTCTGGGACTGAGTCCCGAAGAAGAACCCACCAGGGAGGATGATGTGGGAACACTCGGGGTTGGAACAGAGATCCACCTTGTCTGAGTCAGTATCTGAATGCTCCCAAGGTACACCTGGCAAGCTGAAACACATCTGCAGAGATGGGAAGATGCCCTGGGGGAAGCTGTATCTCAGGACAGGCAGTCAGCCAGGCTTTCCTCCCTCCTCCAGCTGTAACAGCACCATCCAGAATGGCCTTGCAGGAAACCTTGCAACCCACCTGCCAGCCTTGCTTTGCCCACGAGTAAGCAGGGATGGAGGCTAACATCTGCAAGAGCTAATTGTGAAATCTACTGAGGTACCTGCTCACATGTTGCCAGGTGGCATAGTCCCAGTCTGTATGAAACAGTCCCTTTTTGCCATTTTGCCAGTAACAAATTAATTTTCACCAGCCCCACAACTTCTCTGCAGAGCTAGATTCAAGCTGCACATTTATTAGGAGCAAGTTCATCTATTCCTGAACACAGAGTGTGCTCCTGCTGCCCAGGGGCTCTCAGGACTTGCTAATGGGAATGCAGGAGGTTGTGCACCAGGTTCACTGCCTGGTGGGGAGGGGACAGGGGAGAAGGAAGAGGGAAGCAGTGCTCTCCCCTCAGGCAGTGCCGGGGTACCTGCCAGCACCTGGCCCCTGGAAGTGTTCCCAGCTGGCACAGTGGATGGCTCTTGATTGTGCTGTCAGACCTTTGCTGACAAGTACTTAAATTGAGCGAGTTCATCCCATAAAATTTAAGGAAGAAGTGAAAGGACAGAAGAATGAAAAGCAATGTATTTTTCTTTTAGCACCTCTCTTTTTCTCATTTTCTCCCGAGGTGTCAGCACCTTAAATAAAAGGCCTTTTACTGTCTCACTGTTGTCTGCATCCAGCCACAAATAGCAACACTGGTGCAAATAGACCAAGGTCTCAGCTTGCCAGCTCTGCCCTCAAGGGTGTCACCTCTGTGCAGAGCCCTTCATTCTCCTTCTCTCTCATTTCTCCTTTGCTGTCACGTACACTTCTGGAAGCTCGGAAAACACACGCCCTTTGCTTGCAGAGATCCGAGGAGGCTGAGGGCAAACTCATTCTCAAGGTCTGCAGCTCAGCTTCCATCCCACCAAGAGAATGGCCAGGAGAAGCCATGTGACGGACTTCCAGTTCCTCATGATTCATTTCCAAATTTGTGAGCCACAGTGAGAGCTGATGAAGTATTGCTCTGTCCTGGCTCCCTCCTGCAGCCCCTGGGAAGGTTGGCTGGAAAGGGATCTCCTACAAACTCTGCATCCTGGGGAGCCCACATTAAACTGTGTGAGGGTGTTGAAGATCAGAAGCCCCTCTCTCAGCAGCTCCAGAGAGAGTAAAGAGACAGGAGGAGGATGAAACAGGGTCCTGGGTGGAACCTCCAGCCAGGCAGAGCACTGGGCTGGCAGATGGCTCCCAACACCACTAAACCAGGGGCACGCATCACTTTTTTTCTTAAAGTTGACTGCATTTTTGCATTCCTGACTGAGGCCAGATAGGATTGCAGCAGAACAAACACTGGCAGCATGTGATGCAAGATGTGAGTTATGGGGGAGCTGGCCAGAGAGCTGATTCCCTTTGACCTCTTGTTCTTCCTCACACTCCAGAAGCCTTGTGTCGCTTTGAACAGCGTAGTGGGAGCCCCTGGGACCTGCCTCATTCCTCCTAAAACTGGCTGCACACATCATCTGGGGTGTATTTCTCCACAGAAGCACAGTCATAGGCAAATACAGCCCAGGCAGGAGGGTCACACAACATGAATGGAAAAAGAACAAGAGATTTACAGGCTATCATACCAGCAGGGGTGGGATATTGTCCTCCAAGTTTGCATTTCATTCTTTCTGTATGGATCCAGGAAAGCTTTATATTTTAAAAAACTCTTATTTATTATCCCTTTGCCCATTTTGCTAAAAAATGTACCTGGGCATGTCTGTATTTCTATTATATTTGCAGTAGTGGTACTGAATTGTTGAGGTACATGCAAACTTGCATATTAAAACAAGAAGGGATTTTAATTATTTGGAGGAATACAAAGTAGAGAGGCACTGGGCCAGCACAAAAAGGCAATGACCAGTAGCCTCTCCTGAGTCCAAACCAAATCCAGGCACCTCTCTCTGCCTTGGCCCTCTCTCACACAGCAGTTTGCACATGCACATATGCGTGTATCACACCATCCCCTCGTTGATTTAATGGGGCCTACTGTACTTCACAGGCTGGATTTCTTCTATGACCATTTGGCAGAGCATACCAAACAGGTCACAAATTCATTTGTGATGCTCAGAAAAAAATAATTTCTAGGCCAGAATGAACATAAAATAAAAGAGTAGAGCTGATAAAAACAGTGAAGTTGGCTGAGGATATCTTTGATGTACCCAGAGAGGAAGAAGACAAAAATGTTTCTATCAGGTGTGCAATGTACCCATAAAATGTTCCAAATATATTTTCATGCATTTGCAGGTGGAAAAAATCACTTATATTCCTCAACAGTTATTTTACCAGTGAGACAAATGATGATCTGTTGTTGGGCTAGAGAGCACAGATCACAGCTAGGGCCGGGAATTGTTTTGATACATGTTCAAGTGGCTCTGTGCAGGTGTAACAGAGCTAAATATAAACTGGCACAGCTGATAGGCAAGAACAGCTTGAAAATCTACCCATCTGCACTTCAGGAATGCATTTCCATTTGCTCCCACGAGCTGAGGATCAAGCCCCAAATCTTTTAAACACGGACAGCTCAGAACAAATCTGTGGTTTTTCTTTGCTCCATACAACATCAGGAGCCACTACGTGTCAAGAAGAAAGTGATGGCTTCCCAGTCCCATGCAAGACCATTCAGGATGTCACCTGGAAGCATCTGACATACCCAAGAGACGTTGGATCACTGTCACAGAGTTCACCTGGCCTGTGCAGGGACTGGTGTTTGCCATGGGAATCCAGCTATGTTGTCTCTGCTGAGAGGTCTCGCTGCTCACCAGGGGAAGCTTCCACAACCAGTTCTGGTCCTGGCTGTGCCATTTTGTGGTAACCAGGTCACATAAAATGGCCAGACTCTAGAAGAGAACCTTGTAATTGGAATTTTTTTGGCTATGTAAGCCTTTTTAGAAAATAATGGGGAAAAATCTATGAGAAAAATCTGATCCAGAATTATCCATCGCTCACTGTGAGATTCAAACTTAATTTGATTGCTATTACTGTATGTATTTTTATTGTTCTCCATTTGCTTAATGAATGTTGCAGTTGTAGTACTAAGATTATTGGTAATACAAAACAGATTTGCAGAATGATGAGAAGGTAATTAGATGATACCTTGAGGGTGATTTCTATTTAAGACACAGTAACCATGTCGTGGAGTAAATAAACTTGGTAAGGGAAGATATCAATGGCTATTAACCCAAGATACAATAATTCCCAAATTACCAGGATACATATTTTGTTACTCTGAGATTACCAGTGACTGATGCTTGGTCCAGGGTCTCTTATCCACTCGTGAGGCTGAGGGACAAAGCCTTGCCCAGGGTGTGAATGGGCAAGCAGCTATGGTTCCCCACAGCCCAGGATGTGGTGGCTGAGGTGGACCCAGCAGGACTCCCATGAACACACTGGGCTGTGAAAGGTGAGGTCCAAGTGATCCAGCTGTGCCTGGCTTTCCAGAGCTGTGCCTTACATCTTGTCCAGCTCCCATCACTCACGTGTGATGGCCACAAAAGCCTGACAGCACAGCGGTGACAGGGATCCTTGGCCATCAAAGTCGTAACTTAAGGCCACGTGTCCCTTTCTAAATCGATGCTTAGTGACTTTTCAGGATCAGTATTAATGCAGGGAATCTGCTGCTTCTGGGATCTGCAAGGCTGACTGGGGACAAAGCATTCGCATTCCCATGAGCTTGCAGATCCTGAGGCCGCCCAGCTGTCCTGGCTGAAACAACAGGCTCGTCGTCCCCTTCCTCCCTCCTTTCTTGGATCTGGATGTGTTCACACAACTAACTGTGTGCTCCAGGTGACAAACTCCACTGAGTACACAGCTGCTGGTGTCCCACTGTTTTAGTAAAGTGATGGAACGACGGTGAACACGCACACAAGCAGATGCACAGCTCTGCAGATTGTCCTCCACCATCCAGATCAACTATCTAAATCTCTTGCCTGTTTTGGTATATTCTGTGAATTTTGCCAGCTTCCTCAGTGCCTTTAATGGTCTGTGGAATATTTTCCTGGCTCTTCACTTAAATTTTTCAGTCTCTTAAAGACTTTCACAGACCCATTTTGATCCTAACTAATTAGAGTTTCTGCATAATTTTAATAGTAATTCTGCTAAATAACATTTATTTTCTCTATAGTCTCTCAGTCATATCTCTGGCAATCTCAGTCTGTCTTCTGTTCAAGGCTAGACAAAACTTTGGATAGTAGGTTGGTTGTTTTTCTAAGTCAGATCATTACACTCAACATGTAATCCTAAGCTGTACCTACTGCATTTTCACACAGGTAGCTGGGAGTGGGTCTAGGCTCCCAAAATACCTTCCAGCTGTGTATTTAACTGCAAGCAGAAATTCCCAGGATGAACTGGCTTGGCAATCTCAGTAGTGTGACATGGTCAATTTCAGCAGACCCTGTTTTCTGTGAGAAAACCCCAAATCTCTTTATTTACTAGAACACGCCGCTATCACATTTCATTGGCGTCTGTAGCACAGAAGTCATTGTTTTGCAGCTTTGAGCAAAGCTTTGCAGCACCACTAATAGTGTCCTTGGAGAAATAAATGCATAACTTAACTCTTGTGCTGTGAACCATTGGAATAGAGTCCCCTAATAAACTCCTTCAGTTTCTCAGTCTCTGTATTAATATTGACACTGCACATCCATTAAACATCAGCGAGCAGCAGTGCTCCAGGTGGTTGCTGCAAGCAGCCAGATTAGGGGCAACTGTTACCAACCTTCCCAAGGAATCTTTACATATTTTCCTTGTCTATGTGGACATTGCACATGGTATGGTATGGTATGGTATGGTATGGTATGGTATGGTATGGTATGGTATGGTATGGTATGGTATGGTATGGTATGGTATGGTATGGTATGGTATGGTATGGTATTTATTCAAGTATTATTTGCATTCTCTAGAATTTTCTGTTTTGTTTGCTTCGCTTTGTCCTGGTACTGGAAGCAGCTGTGCTTTGCTCCTACAAAAATTAATGTGATAGTTCTAACATCCTCCATTCAGTGATCCTACTAACATCCCCTCTTTGCCTCTGATTTAAGAGTATCTTTCTTAAAGGCAAGAACTGCAGGGAGTACATCGCACAATGTTAAGGCAGTTGAGATCTTTTCTGGGTCAATATTACAAATTATGCCTTTTCCGGTATATTTCCCATTTATTTTCCAGCTTTGTTCACATACTTCTTTTTGCTTAATAAGCTTATAACTGTCCATTCTGTTTCCATATTTACTTTCTGCTACATGTGACTCTCCTACAAGTGTCTTCCAAAAGTATTTCTGGCAACACATATGCTTCTGTATAACAGTTAAAAAATAAATGTCTTATTTATTTCCAGTTAGATCATTTCATCTTTGGCTGCTATGTTGTACATTTTCACTATGTATAATTTTCATCTAAGCATGTGGTGCTGTCCTTGTTTTCATTACCCATCCTATATATTCCTTCTGTAAGTATTCATATGTTTTTGTGAAGTAAAGTCAAGTCTGGTATTCCCTGCCTCTTTCATCATGGAATGGACATTATCAAAACTTATGTTGCCTGCTACAGTGTGCATAAACCCATACACTATTTTACATGCTTGACATCTTGAGTCTCCACTTTTCTATGACCTGGGATCCTCCATGTATTTATAATGTCAGAGCCCTGCCCATCCTCTGCAAGATTCGCTCTGTGAAGCCATTTCTGTCTCCTGGCAAAGCTTATCTTCTCTGTTAATTCTTAATTGTGAATCTCCTGTTAGCAGTTTAACACTTCATTCTCTCACTTATGGTATTTCCTTAATTTACTTTACTCCAGGTACCTTCTGGTATTCAGTATTTAAATTACTCTTCCCATCTGTTCTTAGCAAGGGAAAGCAAGAAAACAAAGCAAGTGAAGATGTCACATAAATGGAGTCAATAATGCCTGTGCATTTGGAGAGCGTGGATAACAAGTATTGGCGCGTTACTGTGGTTCAAACCACTTTCATTTAATGTAAAATACATGGCTGTTCTAATCTAGCCTAGTCAAGTTCCAGAGCCTTACACTGCCCTCAGCAACATCTTATCGTAGATCCTTAAAGCAGCATATTAAGTGAAAAGAATGTCTGAGCAGCTTGAAAAGCAAAGCCAGTCTTTGAACTGACACCAGATCACAATGTGATAGGGCTTCAAAGAATATGCACTGTATGCAGGGGAAGAAACAACATGGGATTTAAAAGTAATGCCTGTGTCAGTCATAATTAGCATGTCAATTAACAACATGAAAATAACAAAGCAAATTTATAAAACCATATCACTTATTAACTTTGTGGAAGACGAGTGCAATGTAAAACTGTTCAAAACTCAACTAGCCACAGAGCTTGATGAAATACATTTGCTGAAAATGCTACAGAGTTTGTAAAGAAAATGTTTCGAAGAACTCTCTAATGTCTTCCCAAACCTGGGGAAACAGTATATATGACAGGATCTGTAACTCCAATAACTTTTTTCTCACAGAAATAGTAAAATGATTACCTTTAAAGGTCCTTGTCAGTATTAGATGCAGAATGTATCTTTTGGCGGGGACTGAACTAGACCAATTTATCGTAACTCAGTGGGATTGTACTTTTTCTAAGTGGTAATATTTTGCACTCCAGCATCCAAGACAAATTAATTTTCTACCTTCTACAGCAGCAAAGGTATTTGGTTGGTGAAGAGGAATGGGAGTGGTTCATCTTTACAGTGATGGATTTTCTCAGCTCGCCTTTGCCTGCAACTGTTGATCCCCAAACTCCACCTAAGGACAAGGATAAAACAAGTCATTGTCAGAGAGCTTTGCCACTGACTTTGGAAGGAGTGAAACTTTGAGCAGACACAGTAATGTGCCGGGTATGTGATCTAAGATGTCAGCCAGATGTGTTCAGTGGGCCATGGCGATGCACACAATTGAGTCAAAAGAAAATGAAAATAGAAGCATTTAATAGAAAACCAACAGGGAATCTCTTCCCTTCAAACTGTGGCTGTTGCTCTTTGATTACAATTGCCCAAGGCCCCACTCCATCTGGTCCATAGATTAGGATGTCACTGCCTCAGTGAAAAATGAACCATTGCTGCAGATATATTAGTAGTTTTCAGGAGCTCTTCTGAATACAAGATCATCTTGCTATGGGATATAACCAGGATGGTATATAGCAGCAGCTGGATTTTTGGGTAGGCAGTATTTCAGTGTGAATATAGGTAAGCAGTAACATTTGTGGATGCACTGAAATCAAGGAACAGTGTAAAAGCCTTAATTTCCTACCTTCTCCCTCATCCAGCTGTACAATGTGGATAAAAGGAGATAATATGACTTATTTCTTTTGTTAAACAATGAGCATTGATCTCTGCCAAAAGCAAAATGCCTGAGTGAAGAGTCTCATGGGTTACATCCCTCACTCAGATTCAGTGTGCAGAAGTGACAATACCTGCCTGCAGGTGTAAGCCAGGAGAGGTTTGGTGCTGCCAGCCTGCTGAGTGGCAAATATATCCCTTCCAAATAGGCACTGCTTGGAGGGGAAGGTACATCCTGCAGGCAGGCCTGCACTGCGCATTCAGGCTCTCTCCTTCTCTCTCCCACTCTCTTTCCTACTATTTTCTATGCTCTAATACGTAGCAGTAGCATAGTAACAGCACGAGCTCAGAGAGGAGTGACCTTAACCTCAGTCAGCAGGACTTTCTTAAGGGTGGGAACCTGTACCAACAAAAAGATTGATGTTTTTGATGCAGCTCTCACTGAGACCTTCACTGAGAAGCAGAGTGAAGAATTAGCACAGGAGCTGCTAGATGTTTCTATGCAGGGGCTGGTGCTGCTGGGTAGATCCCAGTCCCAGGGTACTGGCCTTGTTCCTCCATTTGGAGCAGCCCAGAGGAGATTTAACTACATTCAAAGCTTAGGGTCCCAGCCTGCTCACACTAATGCCTCAGTGGCACCTGCATTTACTGAATCCAAATGGTTTGGGAGTGAGTGTAGAGCCTTCTGAAATGTCTCTCTGCTAAAGGAACAAGTTCTTGACAAGATTGCCATAGAGCAACTTAATGGCTTTCTGCTGCTGTTCAAAAGCTGTGAATATCTCTATTCATTCCCTTGGAAAAAAGGTTAAGAAACTCAGAGAATCGGGGAATATTTGTGTGTAATAGCTCGGATGTGGGAAGAGGGGACAGGGTGCAAAGGTGGTGGGTTTTGCCATATAAATATGGTAGGCATGTGCCTGAATTTCCTTCTAGGGAGGGTGAAACTCAGGTCGTGTTCTGCTTACAGAAGAGCCAAGGAAGAGCAAGGAGGGGGAAGAAGGGAGAGCTTATTCCTGTGCAGAGCTTCTCTGAGCTACCCAACCAAAAACCCTGCCAGTGTGATTCAGTTCTTTCTCCAAACCAGTGGAGCAGGCACTGACTGCAGACATGACTGCCCCGGGGAATCACACCTCCAGGCAGGGCTGGAAATGAGGGGAAGAGAATCCATCATGAACTTTCTCTGCTCTCCCAGGCAGGAACTTTCTCTGATTAGCTTCAGTGGCTGCAGTGCTCCTCTCTCTTACATAAATCATTGGCCAGCGTAGAGATTTCAGCTAGCCCAGGGACCCTCCTGGACAGGAAGGGAAAAAGCTCTGTCTGCAGCCAAGCCTATGCCTGTGGCTCGTGTTGCAGAAAAGTCAGAGGTGGATGTGCCTGAAAGGCTGGAGCTCCCATCCCACGGCCTGATCTGGAGAGACACCCAGTCAGTCCTGCTCACATCCACCAAGGAAAAGGGCTCTCCCTCACTTTAAATCATGCTTGGTATTCAGGTGTTGTAGAATTAAAGCAAATTATAATCTCCCTCGCTGTGTCAGAGACGTGGAAAGATTTAGATTCTGTTTTTCTCCTCATCAGCTGCAAAAAGCCTGAAGGTTGTGTGAGGACGCTCTTCCCTGTCACTCAGGCCACAGGGATATTAATCATGTAAAAAACGGGGGGACGTGGGCAGACTCTAACAGACAACGCTGCCTCGGTCTGGCAGGAACACGGACCTGCATCGCTGTGGTAAACACACAGCTCCTGCAGAGCAATACATTTGGTCTCTCTGCTACACAAGCAGCTATTTGCATTTTACTTGTAAGAGAGCACCTGAAGAGACAGAACCACCACGATGGCACGGATGTGCTGACAGCACTGCCGTTCTATACCCTCAGACCATCGACAGGTGAGTCTCAAATTCCACAATAACCAGCAGGCTGAGGGCTCCCAATTCTCCATTGCTGTAAAGATGACAGAATGACTACACTGGACTGGGGAGGTCCCTTTTTTAATGCAAACATGGGCACAGATTGTGCTGGACAGAAATGGAGACTAAATTATTCTCTGTCCTTATCGGTTGTAGGACATTGCCAAACAGTAGATAAAGACCTCTCTCCTGTGTCCTGTACATTCTGTGGCTGAACACTGAGATGACTGAAGATGTGACTTTTTCCAAAGTTACAAATAAGTATGTGCCTGAAGCATGATCGTGTATCTGAAGCTTCTCCTGCTAACAGGCTTGGAACTGATGGTAGAGACAGGAATTACTCATCATAAAAGGGTCAGACATGAGTAACCAGGATGAGGCATTCACCTGTCTTCATACATAACTTGTGAGATAATTTTAGGTGACATATCCCCAGTCAAGTATTAGAGTTGCAGAGCAGCTTTTTGAATTATTCTCTTTTTTTACAAAAAACACCTAGCAATCATAAAAAACCAAAATCACACATTCCAGCTTCCTCTGGACAGTGTTACAAAAAAGACAGCAGGAATTTTACTTGGCCTAAGAAATTACTACAGAACATAATCTAGAGGATGCTCAAGCTCAGTCCTTTATCCTCTCATTTTCCATTGCACACACTCTAATGCCTGCTTCTGTTGATCTGACATGCAGAAAACTGGGACAGCTAGAAGAGAAGTACCTGGTACATGCAGCAGCATGGCAGGTGTGATCTACCTTGAGGGTGATCAGACAGCCACAGCCAAAAACTAGGACATACGTGTTTGCCAGGAGGAATTTCAGAATGGACACTGCATTCTAAGTAAAGCCAAGTAAAAAAGACAAGTGCACAATCTGTCGTTGCTGTCTGCACTGTCTCTTGTGTCTAAGGGCAGCTCTCTTCAAAAAGCCGCACATCAAAACTCACCAACCCAAAATCTCAGATAGTGTCACACAGTCTCAGTAGGGGAGATGGGACGGGACCTCTGGACCTCACCCTGTCCAGCCACCCTGCCCAAAGCAGGGTCAAGTCCCTCTGCTAGGGATGCTGAAGGCAACAAGCAATTGAGCTAAAATTTCTCACTTATACTAACTCTGATGTGTTTTCATGGTTATGAACATAGGGAAATTTCCATTCAGCCATCTTAGAAATACTCCAGTCTTTCATACATTTAAGCATTTTTTCTGACTGCTCTGAACATGTAATAGAATACTAAAGAGGCTTTATTTTAAAAATTCAAGCTTGTTTTGGAAACATCACTAATGAACATAACTGTACTCGGTAGACTTGGTTGCAAAATAAGAAGTTACAGATGTTTGTAAATTATTTGTGGCACCATATGAGAATTATGAATTTGAAAAGCATTAATTAGCGTACAATCTTTTCATAAGTGAAGGAAAGAAGGATGAGAGTACTAATATCTGTGGCTATCATTGCTGTTAGCAGTTAGCCATACCACCTGAATCCTCCAGAAAAGTAGGACAAACACCAAAAGAAAAGTAGGACATTTAATCACTCCACACCACCTGGAACATTCAGCACTGCATCAAGTGCATGTACTCAGCACACTGAGATGCACTGGACAGATGAACCTGGAATATTTAAGTGGGAAGCAATGGCTACTGGATGAAGTTATGCCTGAAATATTCATCAGGAGAAAATAATTTAATGTTTTCTTACAAAAAAAAAGAAAAAAAAAATTCCAGATCTTCTGCTCTCCAAAATAAAGGGAAAAGAAAACCCAAAAGATAGAAACTAATCCATAGGGCTTAATCAGCTTTTTTTATCACTAACAGCAAAACATCTTCTGGGCCATCTTCTGCACCAACTTGATTTTTGCAGAACAGACTTTTACATACCCAGAATCCCAAATCTGGCCTCAAGCAGCCACCTTATGTTACTACTCAGAACCCATCCTGACATTTTTAAGCAGAAGGATTTGGGGAAGCTTTTTACAAAAAAGCAGACAAAGCCATTTTATTGACCTTGATGTTTTTGTATTGCTGAAAGCGGTATTTTGCAAGAGGGAAAAAACATTCCGAAAAAAAAATGTCTGTCCAGTGCTACATCCATTACCCTGACCCACTGGTCCCTGCCAGAGTGCATCCTTGTTCTCCTGAGTCCTCAAACTGAGGTCCCTGTCAAGAGTGGTCTACAAAAGCAGTTCTGCTCCCTCACATCATTTATTTAGCCAACAGATCAGTGGGAATGGCCAACATCTCTCTTCCTGTCTTATAGGACAGGGTCTCTGAGTAACTCAGCACTTCTATGAAACCTCTGCAGCTGTTCAGCATCTCTCATGCATCATGAGAAACTTTGGCCTGAGTTAGAATGCTAGAACATCCTGAGCTGAAAGGGACGCTGAAGGATCATCAAAGTCTGACTTATGTGCCTGCACAAGACCATGCCCAAGAACCTCACCGTGTGCCTGACAGCACTGTCCAGACATTTCTTGAACTGCCAGGCTTGGTGCTGTGACCAGTGCCCTGGGGAGCCTGTTCCAGTGCTCAACCATCCCCTGGATGAAGAACCTTTCCCCAATATCCAACCTAAACCTCCCTCAGCACAGTTTCAGGTCATTCCCTTGGGTCATTGGTCACCAGAGAGAAGAAATCAGTGCCTGCCTCTCCTCTTCCCCTCATGAGGAGCTTGTAACTGCAGTGAGGCCTCCCCTCGGTCTCCTCTCCTCCAGGCTGAACAGACCGAGTGCCCTCAGCCGCTCCTCACACGGCTTCCCCTCATCATCTTCATGGCCCTCCTCTGGACACTCTCTAACAGCTTAATGTCGTTTATATATTGTGTCACCCACAACTGCACACAGGACTCGAGGTGAGACTGCCCCAGTGCAGAGCAGAGCAGGACAACCCTTCCAATTCATTGAGGTCTCTCTGCAGGGCCTCTCAGCCTTCGAGGGAGTCAACTCCTCCCAGTTTAGTCCTGCATCCAAGTCATGGCCAAGAATGGAGCCCTGTGGAACCCCACTAGTGACAGTCCCCAGTCTGATGTCACCCCATCCCCTATAACCCTTTGTGCCTGACCCGTGAGCCAGCTGCTCACCCATCACGGGATGTGTTTATCCAGCTCTGTGCTGGACATTTTGTCCAGGAGGATGCTATGAGAGAGAGCACTGAAAGCTTTACTGAAATCAAAAAAGATTACATGTACTGGCTTCCCTTGATCAAACGGGTGGGTTACCTTGTAAAAAACTGACTATCCTAGTTACAACCTAGTTAATGCTAGAAGAGGCTACCACCACTTTGTTTGTCCCAAAGCTTTTTCCGTGATGAGGCCAGATCTTGCCCCTTGGTTTTGTTTCCACCTTCCCCTGGCAGGATGTTCATGCTGTTCATGGCTGCATGGCATCCTTGTGATATTGGTGTTTTCCATGTGCGATCAAAGACACTTCTCCAGGTTCTCATGGCCATCCCCGTGGCTGGGCTTAAATAGCAAAACCCAGCCACTTCCTAGACATCATTTCTTCTAACTGACTATGATGGAATATTTTCGGTTTGTTGTTTGCGATTTTACTTGTGGGTTTTGTTTTACTTTTCTTTGGTTTTGCTTGGGGTTTTTTTGTTTGGATTTTGTTGTTGTTTGTTTTGTTTGGGTTGGGGGGGTTTCTTGGGTTTTTTTGTGGTTTCTTTTGTGGAGACGGGAATATTTTTATTCATGTGGAAAAAAGACCTCTTCACTTTTGTCCTGTGCTATGCTCCAACTCCCTGTGCTCCCGGCAGTGTCAGCGCTGGCAGCCAAGAGCCCGTGACAACAGGTCCTGTCGGGGGCTGGAGCAAGGCAGCGAGCGCCGGGACTCTGGGAAGAATCAACCCCCTTTTCCTTGGGATTTGCGGGGTTTTGTTTGTTTGTGTCTGTGGAGCCGGAACGCCGGGGCCGCGGGAGGCGTTTCCAGCCGAGCCGCGCCGGGCACGGGAGCGGCGGCGCGGCCCCGGGGCGGCCGGGCGGGATGGCGAAAGTGCTGGCGGCTCTCAGGAGCCACTGGAAGAAATCCACTTTCGGGGCCTGCCTGCTGGGCTGGGGCGGCCACTGGCTCTATGGGAAGCACTGGTAATGCGGGCCGGGCCGGGTCGGGTCGGGCCGGAGGGAGGGAGAGCGCCTGAAATGGGGGTCGCCCCTCGGAGGGCCCCGCTCGCAGCGAGGATGGGTCTCCCTCCTGCTTCAGCAGCTGTGGGCGTGGGGAGCTCGGTGCCTTTTTATGCCTTCCCACGTTGTAGGAAGTGTTGTAAGGCCGTGTTGTAAGACCGGGGCGGGTTCAGGCGGGAGGTTTAAACAGAGGGGATGTCTGGCCGGCATGAGCAATTTTTGGGGGCCTCTTGGAGAGGAGAAGGTTTTCTCTCCTCTAACCTGAAAAAGAATGTCGTGAGCCATACGCGTTCCTTCAGCTTGCCTGCTTTTGGCCTGTATTATAAGAATGACTGGAACCAGGCCGGCAGGATGTGCCAAGAGTGGCCATCCCAGCGTGCTGGTCCTGGGCCTGTGGGTTTTCCCACCTCCTTTTTGCTGTCGCAGAAGTCCTTGTCACTTTCTTGAGGCCTGACACCGGCAGCAGCCTTGTGCTGTCCCTCCCTGGTGTGGCCTTTGCTGGTTTTTTGCCCACCCAGCCGAAAGGAGCCTGTCAGCTGCTCCTCCCATGAGTTTTAGCTAATGGTGTCATTCCCAGTGCTTACCTGTGGAGCAAATGTCCCTTACAGTAAGCAAAATCATCATTTGTGTTTTTTAAGAAGCTGAGTTTATATTTTAATCCCTGTCCTTCAAGATTATGGTTAGTGCATTTGACTAAAATGCAAGTGCAGCCAAATTATATTTAAAACCTGTTACTTTTGGTTCTGTTGTTTATTGTCACTGTCTTAATGGTGTTTTAATTGTTTAGTCAAGTTTTTAACAGTGTTCTTTCCTGCTTACATTGAAATGTTGCTAAAGTCTCAGTGGAAAAGTTAGGAAAATAAATCTGTTTATGTAGTTTTTATACTTTCTTTCTTCACATCATTTTGCCTAGGGACTTTGGCATTAAATCAGTCTTTGTTTTGCATGGTATATCTGCTTTAGTTGCTTGTTTCTTACTTGAAGCACTGAGGCTCAGCTGACTTTCAGAGAAGGGTCTGGGGGTGCTGGTGGACAAAAAGCTAACCCTGAGCCAGCAGTGAGCCCTGGGGGCCAGGAAGGGCAATGGAATCCTGGGGGCATTAGGGAGAGCATTCCAGCAGGTCGAGGGAGGGGATCCTGCCCCTATGCTCAGCCCTGGTGTGGCACAGGGAGTGCTGTGTCCAGCTCTGATCTTCAGGACAAGAAAGCTGTGGAGCTCCTGGAGAGGGTCCAGTGGAGGGTGACAAAGATGATGAAGGGACTGGAGGAAAGACAGAGAGTTGGGCCCCTTCAGCCTCGAGAAGAGATGACTGAAAGGGGACCTGGTCAGTATCTCTCAGTGTCTGAAGGGAGGGTGCCAAGGGCATGGATCCAGGCTCTGTTCCGGGGTGCTGAGCAATAGGACAAGAGGCAGTGGGCACAAAGTGATGCACAGGAAGCTCCACCTGAACATGAGGAAGAACTTCTTAATTGTGCAAATGACTGGGCACTGGAACAGACTCCACAGAGAGGGTGTGATATCTCCCTTACAGGAGATATTCCATTCCTGTGCAATGTACTCTAGGAAAAACCTCCAGGTTAGAAAAGGGAGATTGGACCAAATGAGCCACAGTGGTCCCTTCCAGCTGTACCCATTCTGTGATCCCGTGACTGCAGGGTAGGCAACAAAAAAAACTCTCCCTCCAGATTTTTTTTCCTTGTAAATGCTGATTACATGTTGGGGTTTTTTGATGCCTCCATGTAATGTCAGTGAACTTGCATTCAGCTTTGTCCTCTGATGACTGCAACTTTGAATTTGGATAAAATAGCAAAATGTAAATGAGTAAGAATTTGAAGTTCTATCATTCCAAATACTTCATAGCCAAAAGAATAAACTTAATGGACAAAATGAGGAAGAAGAAATTGCTCGGTGGCATTCACGTGAGGGGCTGGCTGGTGGGGCAGAGCAGCCTGTGACCTTCCCAGGTACCCAGCTTATGTAAGTGGCCTCTTCACTGGTCTTCTGTTGCCACAGATACTGGTGACAAACAGAGGGCAAGTCAGGCCTGGGTCCTGTGGAGAGCTGCTGAAATAGACATTAAGAAAAGGACTACACGTGTGTGTTGTGCATATGGGCACTTGAGGAGGCCTGGGAACAGTGACAGACACTGCCAGTGTCCCCTTTGTGTCTCTCGTGTCTGGGAGCCCACCTGCCCATGTGCTGTTGGTTTCAGCTGTACATTGGTTTCATGTGTGGTAATGGTGAAATTGTGTTCAGATCACAGAGTATGGGGAGCGTGCCATAGGTGATGTGGTGGGGAATAAGGAGGAAAATATGATAAGCAAACAACCAAAAAAGGAATCTTTGGTATCTAATTTTCAGTGTGTGGAGGTTGTTTGCCCCTAGTGTAGGCGTAGTGCTTTAAGCCAGATAATGTAGAGGGGGAAAAATTTTTTTACATATCCCATTCTCCATTCTCTCCTTTTATCCTTAAAGGAAAATACAGCATTTCCGTAGCAGACACTGGAAATGCAAGGCAGGAAATCCTGTGATGACAGACAACTCAGTGAGACTTTGATGTAGGCCATAGCTACTGCTTTCAGAGTTTTAAACACTGTTTGGAAACACTGACAACTGTTTAACAATTTCTGGGGCATTCTCAGTGGAGGGTTGTTGTATCCAGGTTATAGAAAAACAGGGAACGACAAGAGGCTGATGGTAAGAGCGTAAAAAAGACTTGAAAGGTCGTCTTAACAGCCCTTTTTGATACTCTGTGCACAGTGAGGACCTTACCTGGCGGCTGCTGGACAGCAGGGAATAGGCTGGAATCTCTCCATGCAGCTTGTTTTGCCTCCAGATGTGGGGATGGCTTTTGGTGTGGGTATTTTTGTACATTCCCTGTTCCCAGTTTCTTTGTCTATGTCCCAGTTGTGCTGGGGAGCGGAGAGGTGCCTTTTGCCCCGTGCACAGACTGCTGCAGGCAACCCTGGGAGAGATTAATGAAGGGTCTGTATGGGCTGTGTTGGCCCTGACACTTGTTACCCACATCAGAGGCTAAATTGCAATGCTTGAGCCATACCTGACTAGACTGGTATTTTTAAAAGTGTAGGTGAGGTCTTGTGCTTTGTTTTCTGGCGTCATGAGTTCCTGATGAAGGGCCTTGCTTTAGCACAGCATTGGTTCAGATTAGCCTTTGACTTCTTGGAAGTAGCTGAGATGTTGCTCATTTATTTGCCATCCTGCATCCCCCTTTCTGTCCTTGTGGATTTTCTAAAATATTTCTCTTGCAAGGAGAAGACGATTTGCTCTTTTGACTTCTCAAGGTTCTCTCTTCTTTTGGATGCCGCAGCCATGATGCCTGCATTAAGTGGAGCTATTGTAAATAACAATCTGTCCTGCAGATAAATGGCAGCTCTTCTTTAGTCAGTCTCTACAAGCTCACAGGGACAGAAGAGCTCTGAAGTGCTTCCTTCAGACTTTGGAGGATGCTGTGTGGACAAGAAGAATGTTACCTTTTCCGGGCCTGTTCCCAGCACCTCTTCCCTGCCTGGAAATGGACTTGGGTCCATTTCCACACCCTGAAGACTGTGCTGTGGAGCCTGCTGTGGATGCCCTTGTGCTCCCTAGGATGTAAAGGGAAGAGGGGCACTGGAGTGTGATGGATCCTCACTGAGTTGGTCTAAAGGTTGTGGATGACAATAACTCTAAAGGTCGAGGAGCTGCTTAGTCCTGGTGCTTTCTTCCTGCAGCATTTAGTTTCTGGATCATTGTATTAGCCTTTCAGTTTGGGAGGTGTTTGTTCAAATACTGACTGATTTAAAAGTGAGGAGTTTTGGATGAGCAGGAAGAATAAAAGGAGGAAACCATGTGCTGATTCCCCCTCCCCCATATATTATTCAGCCCTTCTAAGCATGTGATAGGACAGGAGGTACCTCTTCAACAGGGGCATCAGTCAGGAGATGGCAAAGGTTTTTCATGTGTAAAATGATAGGTGTTATGTCTGGTTGAATTACTGTTAACTAAAACCGTATGGCTGTTCTTGGAAAACCACAATGAATCTCAAAATTCCTTTTGTTCTCATAAAAGGATGTGTTTTAAGAATCCACTGTCGTGTATTTAGGATAGCAAATACTCTTGTGGTGTCTGAAAAGTAGGAGGATAACTCAGTGTTGCTACATATGAGGTTGTCTTTAATTTCTCTGGATTGCATGAATTTATATATTAGGCTTATTTTAATCTATAGCATATCATGCTGCAGATGCAAGGGACACAATTTAATATCCTAGGTCAAAGCTTGGAGGGTGTGCAGATTGTCAGATGTGTGCTCATCCACAGTAACATACTTCTGCTTAAGGTACTCGGGTGAGGTTGGTTACAAACAAAGTAAAGGTACAATATCATTGTTTTAAAATTTTCACCAAGTTTGGAATCCCCTCTCACTTTTATGTCCTGGGTCACCTTTCCTGAGCTGAGCCGCTGCTGTTCTTTGTATGCCCAGGTGGTGCAGGGAGTTACCAGCTCTGTCAAATCAGCAGAAATTAAATCTCCAGCACGATGGACATCAGTTTAACTGATTGTCAGGTTTGACCAGACTGTTACAGTGATGTCCCTGCTTAAGTGATCATCACCCTGTCAGGATGGAGACCCTGGATATTCTACTGAGGCAGTGGACTCATCACATACTTAGTTTTACTCTGTATATGTTAAAGTATTGACATTCTCAGTAGAAAATACTGGCAAAGCACCTGAGCCTTTGACTGCCTGCCAGTAATCCTGAGTGGTACTGTTATCTACAATTTGAATGTTAGTCTCTGCGTGTTTGCCAGCTGATAACTCACCTTGTCACCTTTCTGCATTTACTTCCTGAGTGGCTGACTTTATTTCATCAAAACTTTGTCAAAAAAAGAGTATAAATTTTGAGTCTTAGGTAAAGCTGATGAAACCTAAGATTTGTCTTTCATGCCCTTCCAAGGGCCAGATGAAAGTAAATGCTAATGTCCAGTAAAGAGGATTCTGTGCTCTTGCTATGTTAGAAAAAGGCAAAAAAGCGCTCTGCTAAGATAAAATCTTTTTCAGGAGTTCTGTTATAACTCCTGAGGACTGATCCTGTGTGCACAGCTTTGGTCAAGTTTCTCCTCACAAAATTCTGTGTTTTGATGCAGACACAACTTTAGAATTTTTTGGCTTCTTCATGCTTGAGTATATTTAATAGTCTTAGATTTAATGTCGATAACCCATTTTGAAATGAAATCCTGAGCTTCTTTATACATTTGTAGTGTGATCACTTTTAGGGGAAGTGGCTTTGGTTGGATCTAAGACAGACGCTTGCTGCAGCTGAGAGCCTCAAACAGCTTCAGTTCGACTTCATTGTCTTCTGCTTGTTGCATTCCTTGCTGCCCTGGGTGACCTTTCATCGTGGCAACTGTCCTTTGCACCCTGCCTTCTGCTGGCACGTGGGCACAGCACTCAGCCTCAGCTTGAGGAGCATCCATCCAAAATGGTGTGGATCTGTGTGCTTATGTGTGAGAGTGTTAATTCCCTATTCCACCATTCCCAAGGCCACCAGTCCTGCACTGGAGGCGTTGCAGGGAAATCAGAATAGCCCTGTCCAGCTGATGTTGTGTTCTCAGAGCGTTGTGTTCTGGCAGCCTGGCATGGCTGGGGTGTGGGGAGCTCAGTTCTTGTGTGCTTTCTGTGTCGGTTCCATCCTTTGGGGTGAGCCTGCTCTGTTCACCACAGAGTCTGTGCTGCAGTGGCTGCCGGCCTTGAGGCTTTACTGGGAATGTTCTGTCTGTGGGTTCAGCCTAGGACAGACTCTTTCTTCCATACCCTGCTGCCGCTGTTTGTTCCTCTCCGCTTCCCAATTTTTTACTGCTTAAGCAAGTTGGCCCAGCTGTAAGCTGTGTGATGCTTAATTCTCACAGCAGGAAGACAGCCCTGAGTTGGCCAGCAGATGCAACTCTGCTTGTCTGTTTGGCTTTAAGGCCGAATTGTGTAGATAAGCCCTTAGGGGAAATGTAAAGTAAAAATTGATTTTTAGTTTGCTGTAGATATGGTGCAAGTCAGAAGAAATCTCTGTGTGTTCTTTAAGGCAGTGCAGCAATTTCCCTCAGCCTCCACCTGCTCATTTAAAGCATTGTTGAAAAGGCTTTGTTACTACCTAATAGCAGACAATAAAGTACAGAAAAAATCAACAAAGTCTTATGTTTATTGTTAAAGTCTCATCATCTCTGGGAGCTGGTGAGCAGTCCTGTTTTGAGAATGAATACATGCTGAGGCAGAAGGCTTGAAGAAGTTACCTTTTTCCTGGTTTTCACATTTTTCTAGCTTTATTTATCAGTCGTTATGACCTGCAGAGGACTTGCAGGCCCACTTGGGGTGCTTCATGTGAGCCACATGAGGTGAGTAAAGGCAACAGCTGTGATGCAGGAGGAGTGCTGTTCTTACAGGCCCATCCCTGTGAGTGCACTTGTGCTGTTTTTTCTGGAGTTTGAAGCTAGCTAAGTGTTGCCACAATATTTTAAAGAAATAAGAAATTTCCTGTTACCTGGCATCTTTAAACGAAACTTGGGATATCCTTAAGACAAGTTCAGATGACTTTGAAATCAGCTGAGTAAGTGGAAATGCTATGAGTATGGCTGGGATGGGATTCTGGGTGCTGTGCTGCTGGAGAAGTGAGACAAATCACCTGGAAATTGCTGGATGGCAAATGATTCTTCTGGTCTCAGAGTCTAAACTTTTCCTTTAACACCATAATGGTAAGTGTCAAAGCAGGCTTTTTGTCTCTTTAAGTGCTTCGATGCAGAAGAAAATCAGCATAAATGTTAACGTCTAAACTGTCAAGCTTAGTTTTTATGGGTAAGACTCCACTGAGATGGATCCTTGACAGTTGTTTTGAGGATCTTTGCAGGCTGGGAAGGAGAGCACAGTATCTTCTGCTTGCATTTGGAAAGTGTTGCTGGACTCCATTTTAAAGGCAATTAACACTGCAGCATAAAGCTGGGGGCACCAGGAAAACAGACTGGCTGACAGTGTGACAGAGCTTGACTTCTGAACAACATGGCATCGATGTGAAGTAAACAGATAATGTGGGTTTAGCTGGGATTTGTTCAGAAGGCTAGGACAGCAATTTGCAAAGACATCAGCTGTGCTGCCGTCATTTGAAGTATTGAAATTATGTATTGAAATTGCAATTGTTTTCTGTTTGCTTTGACCACACATAGTCACAGAGGAGGGGACAATGCCCCTGTGTGAGGGCTCATGGCCTCAGTGGCACAGTGTGGACTTAGCCTGTCACGCTGTGTTGGTTGAACTGGAATTAGCTGTGCCACTGCTGTTCAGCTTGGGACACCAACCTTTTCAGAGGGAGTTCTTTTAACTGGTGCACTTTCATCATATTGCTGCACTCACACCCAAGGCTATCGCTCCTCGAAGTAATATTGCAGGTGCTTAATACAAAGTATCTACTCCTTTGCTTTTAAGGAGCAAATATGACAGCATGCCTCTGAGGAGTTTTTTTCAGACATTCCAGTTATTTGTTATCCTGATGAAGTATCATTCACATGGTTTCTTTTTCCAGGCTTGAGCTCTTCCTTTGTCTTTTCATTATTACCAGGAATAAATCTGTGGCTTTTATACCATAGTTATTTTCTCAGAACCCAATTTTATATCTCACCTGAAGTCACCCTACTTCTCATTTTATGACATTGCAGCATCTCTTGGTGATGCCAAAAAGAGCAACGTATATAATTTCAGTGACAGATAAATATTGTAAACCAATGGAATCAAATAGATGGCACTTGGGTTTGGGCCTTGCCTTCTCGTCTGCCATTTCTATGGCAGGGTTGGCCTGATGAGCCACACTTTGGGGCAGAAGTGTTCTGTTGTCCCAGTCACTTGTTTCTGTCTGGTTGGCCTTTAATCCTTTTGGTTGATACAGTGTTCATTTTGCTATGTGGACTGTAGGTGGGGTTTTTTGTATGCGGTATTTTGAGACAATAATACATAGTCTTGCCAGGTATTGGCAAGGACAAACTGAAGGAATGTTTTTGTTTTAGTGAGGAGGGGGAGTGTCTGGTACCTGGAGGACTCTGGGCACTGCAGAACAGCACTTCCCATTTTGTCTGCAAGGGGGAATAGGATATTTTTGGGGCTGGGGAAGAACAGACTTTTGTTCCTCACTCAGTAGCTGTGTCTCCAGTACTTGCCATCTCTATACCCTGCTTGCCACCTTGCTAATGCTGTCTGTCACCAGTGACAAGCACAGGGATTAGTCAGGAATGTATTTCTGAAGTGACCATCTGTGACATATCTAACACTGATTGTATCTATCTCTTTTGTTTTTAATCTTCACTTAGGCGAGTTGAATGTTTTTCACTCCTCTGAGTTACTGCTTTGGGCTGTGCTCAGACGTAGGTGGGTGGGAGGTGCTGCATTGACCTGTGTTTGATCATGAAGAGGGGAGTTCACAATTGTAATGCACAAAGATTTAAGTCCTCTCTAAAACCCTTCTACACTGCCAGAATGGCAAGTACCTTCAGTGTAAATATCAGGCAGCGAGAACATTGGAAAAACCCACACCTGAGCTCTGGAGTACAGTTATGTAGCAATTTAACAAATAAATCACAGTTACACAGTGTGCCAGAGTTTATGTAAGCTCAGCACACTTGGCATCCTGGTCTTTGTTTTCTGCTTTTCTTTTCTGTAGAAAGGATATTTGTGTGCACATGCACAAAAAAAATATGCATGTGTGCATAAATGGGGGCGTTTTATCCTTAAAATGTTTGGGTTTTTTTTTTGTTTCAGTGTTGTCAAACTGTGTGTAACGGGTATTTTAAAAATGAGCAAATTGTTTTAAACTTACACAGCGTAATGTCTGCTCTCTTTTCTGTCTTACCTGATAGTGATAACCTGCTACGAAGAGCTGCATGCCAAGAAGCCCAGGTAATACCGTTTAAAGTAATAAAATTAGATTAAAATCTCCCTCTTATCTTGGTTGTGCAGGGCTCCTGAGATGTTCCCAGCAGGCCCTTCCTACGTGACAAGCCTTACAATGCTGCCATCTGTGTTCTCTCCCTTAATGGCAGGGGCTGGACAGGGCCTGTGGGCCGGGGTACTGCCCCTTGTGTGGCCTGGCTGCTGCTGCAGGGGAGTGCAGCGTTATCCTTGGGGGCATCTGAGTCACTGCTGGAGCTCCCCACACCTCCACTGCCGCACACGGAATTGCTCTGTGCCTGTAAAGTTCTGGTGGGAAGATGGTTTGTTGATTAGAGTGAAATCCCAGCCCCAGCAGGAGGGGTGTGGTCTGGGGAGAAGCAGTGCAAACCGCTTCGTGTCGGTGCTCAGCTGCAGAGACCTGCCCTGGTCTGACTCTAGGTGACTTTATCAGCTGTGATAACTGACTGAGCCAGCTCTTCAGAGACCGTGTGCTGGGAACTTAATGGGAACAGCCTGGTTGCTGACCAGTGACAAGAAGGCCAGTGTTCAGGGGGAGAGGGTTACTCCCTCAGGGTACTGATTGCTACATTTCATAGTTTGTGGCCTGCGTGGGCAAACAGCAGTCAACAAACTCCCATACTCTGGTATTCCCACAAAGAAATCTTATCCTCAATAACCTGGCTTTCAGAGGTGTAAGTGGTGCTGCCCACGGATGACATCACTTCTGTAGGATTTTAGAGTCCTTTTACCTCCCACAAATAAAGTTTATTCTAAACCTGCTTCTCCATGACAGATCTTTGAGATTTTGCAGGGAGTAACACTGCTCCCATCATTGTGATGTACTGGGACCTGAGTAGAATGGTGAAGATTATTTTTCTCAGTAGAGAAGTGTTGTGCACTTGAATTATGATTTTAGCCAGTCTGCTGTTGAGGGAAAGATTTTCACAGCAACTTGTATTGTGCAATGGATCTTCATGCCAGAATAGATGTAAGGGAACTCATGGCTCATGAAAAAACAAGGAAAATCTTTCCCTGAAAATACTGCTTTCATAAACCATACCTGTAATTTCAGAGTCTTATGTTTTCAATATTCATTTTTACTGCATAATAACAAAGTGATAGAAGTTTTTTATATCACAAAAAATAGCCATTAATACCTCAGTACTTGAAGCATGCTGACCTAATTAAACCAATTTTTTTTAAAAGGAGCTGATGAAGTGGTTTGTGTGTACTGTCAAAAAGGTGTAAGTGCTAAGGAAAAGACTGGTACCAGCAGATAGTTCAGTTGTGGAAATGCTGAATTTCCCATTTCTTAAATCCAGTTATTAAGTGACAGGTTCTATTCCATTATGGCTTATTCTTACAAATGAAAATACAAAAGCAACTGTCAGTAGAGCTCCCTACAATTTTAGTGGTTAAAGCCTGGGAAAATACCCTGCAGAAGACTCCTGCATTAGAAAGGAATGAACCAGAAAGCCTAGTAATCAATTCTTGCTGTAATTTCCATCCTCACTGATGTGTCAGTTCCAAATAGTGCTTGAAAACACACAGCAATACTGCATTAAGGCATTAAGTGTCCGATATGTTCTTCAGAATAACAACAATCGAAAATTGTTTGAAAAATGCTACTTGATTTTACATTGCTGTATGTAAGTATTGGGAAAAACACCGAGGCAAACTCACCAAAGCAAAAGTTTAGTCTGAATGAAGGGTATGTGAAGTTCTTACCATTTTTACATTGGATTTCTAGGTTTTTAATCCTGTTACGTTATCAAATTGATGAGGGAGCTGCCTTCCTGGCAAAGTATCCACTACAGCAGTGTTTCATGCAAAGGTTCCGCCACATGTGTCTGCATTTAAATATCAGGTTATGATGACAGCCTTGGTCTGGCAAATGATTATGGAAAGATACTATAATAAAGAAGCCATTTATCATATTTTTAACGTTTTACACCTCTGTCTCTGGAAGAAGCCAGTGTCAGCTGACTTGGACTTCCTTGGCAAATCAGTCTTATTGTCGCTGAACTCTGGGCACGTGTTAAAGAGGTGCTGCTTATCTGGCAAACAATTTACTCAAGGATAGTTTTCTGTAAAAGAATGTCATTTCTTTGCTGGTATTCATAAAGCACTGTAAAAGCTTTGTATAAAGGGTTTTTTCACAGTTGTAGAATAGTGATTGTCATTTTAGAAGTCCAGAAATACAATACCTGGAAGTGTGCATTTGACAAGAAAGTGAAAAAGGCATTGACTTACCTAAATTATGCCTTCGTAGGTATATTTAATAACCATTTTTATGGTATGACTATAAGTTGTCTTATGTACTGCTTTGAAAGACTTCTAGAACATTGCATTATTATTTTTTTATTTCCTGTCTTACAAATCAGCATTTGCTTTAGAAATGCCCCTGTATGTAACATAAATGTCTATTGTATAAAGAAGCAATTATGTCATTACTCATAAAATCTTTATGAGCCTTGTTGGGTTGTTTAGAGCCTTGTTAGATTGTTTGGAGCCTGCAAATACATCATATTGTGCCCCCCAAGCAAATAATTAGTTGTTTTTAATAGCTGTAACATGCTAGAGGTCCCTTATTCCCCAATTCCCACCTAACAATTGCAATATAATAAGTTGGTCTATTTTCCAGCTGATCTTTGAGTAAAGCTTAAGAGCTAGTGATTTGTTTCACTTTCTTTGAAGATTTCTTTACTCTCAGCAACTTCTCTCATCCATTTTCTTTCTTGAAGAAGAAATTTGGATGTTTTAAGCAGCATAGCCATCTGTATCCCTCTTTAAATTGAGGTTTCCTGAGCAAAGTTTGCAAGTGGAATTAATAATAAATTTGAACAGCTTACAACCACTAAAATGTACTGTTATTTTGTACAGTATCACCTTCTTCAATATAAAAATTCCTGCTAGGAGGTTAACTTTCAATTAAAAGGGAGAAAAAGCCAGGGACAGCTGACTGGGCCACGTTCAGCACAGTAGTCTTTGTTTCCTACTCTTGTTTCTGGGGCTTCTGGGTGGTATTGCCGAATACATTGTCTTCCTTGTACTCAAAACCAGTTTGCTTTGGTGTGTTAGTGAGGATGCCTTCAAGTGACCTTCTAGAGGCTTTTACAGAGTAGGATGTAACATGCATGGCAGCTTTGCCTTTCCTTGCTGCACAGCTTTGGAAATAGGTACAAGGTGCAAGAGGCTTTATGGAGGAACTCTCAAAGAATTTAAAATTGAGATGCCTCTTCAGAAATGGATTAAAAGTTGAAGAGGGATAGAATGATTTTTAGAGAGAGAGATTAGTTTAAAAAAAAGCGTGAGAAACCGTGAACTTGCTTATAGGTCAGGGCAGATTCTCTTGTAATTATCTTTCCTGTCTTCAAAAACTGAAGCATAGAAAATGCTAAAATGAGTAGAAGAGATAGAGGAATTAAAGTTCAGAAGTTGGAAAGAATGCAGAAAGAAGGTGGCGGGCAGGTGTACGAGAATTACATAAGGAAAGAAAATCAAGTAACCTTGGAGGCAAGGAGAGCTCCCTGGATCTCTGCCCATGGCAGAAAACCAGAGGTTGACAAAAACGAAATGGTGGTGGAATTGTAAAAATGAGCTAAAGAAGTCCTTATGACAGTGATGTGAGCTCCTGCTAGGAGTGCAGGTCTCTGAATAGGAGAGCTGGACAATGCCTGAAGATGGAAGCCATTTGAATGTCATGAGGCTGGAAAGCCCATTGACATTTGTAGAGATGCATTATTTTGAACTGTTTTAGCAATGTGCTTAAAATATAAACTGAGCCCTGCTCTTTTTCTCTTCCTTAGGCTTTTGGCAACCAGCTGATCCCTGCCACTATGCCATTGAAGAAAGCAACAGTGTTCCTCAACCCAGCAGCTTGCAAAGGGTAAAATTCCTCCTTCCCAGCACTTCATTTGAGGCACTCTCTCTGCATTTTTGCTCTGCTATCCACTATAAAAACCAGCCAGATTTTTGAGCTCATTTTTGCCTCCCTCTGATGACAAGCTGGTGCTATGTAACTATGCCAAACTTTATTTCACCAAAAATATTGGGATGAGAAATAGAATGAGTTGCTTGAGGTGAAAGAATGATTTCTAAACATATATATATGTATTTCATTTTTTTCTTTAATCCTGTGTTTGGCCTTTGTCATTCCTTTGTATGTGTGGAATTCCTTTGTATTCCTTCCAAACTTTTGCGTGCGATATATTGCCGTCCTCAAAATTATAGAAATAAGAGATGACCTTGATTGCTTCAAGACTTGAAGTTGGCAAGAAGTGATCTTAACTTTGTGGGAACCTGCCCTTGAAAGGGATGTGCCCACAAACTGAGAGGCTAAATATGGCCTTGGAGCACGACTCTTGGAAGAGGTCGGCTGCTATTTTTATGTGCTCATTAGCAGAAAAACCATAATCTTGGATGTGATGTGTGTCTGTTTCTGCTGATCAGCTAAGCTTTGGAATAGTTGCATTTTGTGGAGGGGGAGGGAGTTGTTACTACCAATATGAAGGGAATAATGTACCTGACATGGAAGTGTTTGTGCTTTTGTTCTAAACACTCAGGACTGGAAAATGCAAAGTATTAATCAAGTCCCATGTTTCTACTTGTAAACAGTTTATGGTTAGTGGTATAATTATTTTATTGTGCAACGACAGGTATAAAATGTATCGGTCCTATAACAAAAAAAGGTCAGATAGAGTTTTGCTTCTAACCTAATTTAATAATATGTAATAATAAATAATTGGGATTTTTAAAATATTTCTTAAAGCCTACATAGGCCTTCTTTGTGGCCCTAAAGGCTGCTACTTTCTTTGTAAGTGATTAATTTTCTAATAAATTTATTTCTGGAGATCTTAATTTGTTTTAATGGGTTTTTAAAATTATTTTTGGCAAAAGCTAGATAACGTCTTGTGCATTTATTAAAACTGCAAAAAACCCTGACATCTGAGATATGCGATTAAAAAAGTAATACATTGGAACCACATAAATCTCGTCTTTCCTGACTGTCAGGTTGAGTGACTGATTGTGGAGATTGAGTTCTCGGTTTTAAGTAGATTTCTTCTTGCTATTCCTTTGTTTCTTTCCTTTTTAATTTTTTTTTCAGCCACCAGACTCATTAAATAGCTTTTACTCTGTTATTTCCAGCAAAGCTGGGAACCTTTTTGAAAAGAACGCTGCACCAATTTTACACTTATCTGGCTTGGATGTAACTGTGGTTAAGGTAAGAACTGATAGGTTCTGCTGATATAGAAATATTGACTGCTCTGCTTTCTCCTGTTGAAGAATTGAAATTCAAAGATGTATGCGTTTGAAATTCTCAGTTGTCCTGTAGACATCTTATGGGAAGAAATAAATACTGAGATATTTAGCTGATACCTAATCTTTTTAATTCACAGTTTATTTACAAAGAGTGTAGTGAGATTTTAATTTTCAGCTAAAGCAGTGCATTTGCTTGTTTGTTTGTCTAAAGCAGCCCTTCTGTAATTCGTGTTTGAGAGAAAACTCTCAAAATATTTGAGTGCTGGCTAGTGGTGTGTGGCCATTGCTGTTGAATTTGTCATTTCTGCCTGAACTTGAAGAATTCAAAAGTGAGGAATTTTGACATGCAGTTGAACTGTTCAGATTAATTAAAAATAACCTTTTATCTTTACACTGAAATTATTTCTGTGTCTCTCCAAATAATTCAATGTTCCCATCATGAAAGCAGAACACTGAGTTCTAAATGGTGTGAATTAACAAACAGGTTTTCTTTGGAAAGAGAAGAACAAGCAAAAATGAAGGGTTTCTGATCTTTTTGCAGGTTTTTGAGGCTGTGATATGTGGATTGCTTAATAGTCAGTGTGTCCTAATAGCAAAGTACTCTAATATGCATCTTCCTGCCTTGGAATCTTTTTCACAAGGTTTAGTGTTAAAATGCTCTTTTTATTAATCCCCTTCTCTGATCATTAAAAATACCTAGACCCACCCTAAGAGAAGAAATTACTTTGCAAAACTTAAAACTGATGCCTGGTAGTGTCAGACCTGACAAGTTAGCAAAACAGGGCTGGGCAAGTAAGTGAGGCTGAGATGGCTCTGTAAAAGACATTAATTTTGAGGAGAACAGTTTTGATGGTTTAAAAAGTCAGTACTCTTTGCTGCTAAATACGTTGTCAGTGGCTGTCAGACAGTGGCCTTTTATGTGGTTGATGCTGTGTTTCAGGAGATGCACTTGAGCATTTTGGCTGTTAAAGATACCGTGAGTTTTTCTGCAAGAGCATGGCTGGCTTCTGGATTTGTTTCGATGTAATATCACCTGGAGATAAGATTATTGCTGTGGTATTCTAGATCTGTTGAGTAAGATTTGCTCTGATATTTCGTTTAACCTGTGTGTGTGGGTTTGCTTGCACATATTACATTGTGTATCAAAGTGGTTTTATAAGTTGAAAAAAAAAATCTCTGAATGTAAGTAATATACAGTACTGTGTGCCTATATAAAAATAACTATTAACCAGATGGATAGATGATTCTTTTTTCTATAAGAGAGATATACTAGAAATAGTCATTTGAGTCCTCATGTGTGGATTTCTGTTTCTTCAGACTGATTATGAGGGACAAGCAAAAAAGCTTCTGGAATTAATGGAAAACACGGATCTGATCATTATTGCAGGAGGAGATGGCACAGTCCAAGAGGTACTGCAAGATCCTGGTTTGTTGAGAATCACAGTTGGGCTGAGGGCAAGAAGATTGAGTCTGTGCAATGTAGCAGTGTCATAACAACTGTTACTAGAGATTTGTCCACTTCAGTATCTGTGTTTTCAGTAAATGTTAAAAATTCTGGGGACAGGAACACTCTGATTGTTGGTATTAGTCTTAAAGAGATGATGGGAGTTGGGGGCAAAAGGAGTGTGTGACATAACTGTCTTCCAGAACTTTATTCTAGAAAGAGCAAACTCTTTGGAGGGACATGGTTCTACCTTTTTCTTTCTGTGTGATGTCGTCGTAATGGTTTGATTTTCCAAGTTCCTTCCTTTCTATATATTCCCCAAGAGGAATGCATATTTTGCTAAGTGGGAATCAGATAATTTAAAAATTACATGGGAATGATAACAAAGCATGGAAAGTATTTAATAAATGCTGATTGTCAAGATAATTAATGACAGGAGCAGAACTGGAGGATACTCTGTTTTTCAAGTCAGACTATATTTTATTCAAGCAGTTCCTGGTTGCTAACTACTGGTTTCATAAAACAATGGCTAGATGAATGCAATGACCTTAAGAGAAAGTGATCAGAATACGTCTGCAAGCTCATTCTGGCCTTTTGTTAATTGCACTGACCAGTGCTGGTTTTGCATTATGCAGAGCATTATGCAGAGCATTATTCAGTGTTAAAACATTTACACTGGCATTGGTTGTGGTGCCAGCATGTACTCGGGCACACTCATAGCTCTGCTGTTTCCAGCATGTTTGCAGGCTGAACATTCCTCCTTTCCTATGGAAACAACTGTAGCTCCTTCCCTAAAAGAGTAGCTGCTCCTTAAATCTTTTCAAAGTGTAAACGTAGTTAAGAATTTCATAGCTTTTTACTGTAACTGAAAAATAAAATTTTTAGAGCTGAGCATTTCCCATGTTTTTCAGGTCATAACTGGACTTCTCCGTAGAGCAGATGAGGTGAGAAAGTGTCATTTTAAATTTTGTGTTTATTTCTTGGAGTGTCTTGTGCGTCTGCTGTGCTCTCTTGGCCTCAGCTGCCTTCAGCAGAGACGTTGCTTGCTGATCTGGAGCCAGCTTGCTGTGTAAGAAGCCAGCTGGGCTACTGTCCTGCAATGCTGCCTGTTGTTCTTTGTTCCCTTTCTGAGGGAGTGCAGTGACTCCCAAGCCTTTGAGAAGTTTCCAGTGTCAGAGCAGGGATTGTGGAGAAGCCAAATGCTCAATTTTCAAAGACCCATGTACCAGCTGTGCATGCCACTTTGTTTGGCAGAAGCATTGGGCAAAAGTACGTGTTTTTCTTGTATTTGTACCAGGCTTGAAACTGAATTCAGTTATGGCCACACTCCTACTGCTTTGGGATTCTTCAATTTGCTGTTTCTTCAAGCAGTGCATGCCTACCTATGCAGATGGCTGTACTAAGCAAATTTTAACCTCTCACGGTGGATCACTCTAAATGGAAATGAGAGAGATTTTTCTTTTTAAAGTGGGAGGACAGTGTTATTGAAGAAAGGAGGGAATCATTGTTCCCAAAACCTTCTGGCAGGAGCGGGCAAGAACTCAATTAAATGATCCAGACAAGATTATGATGATACCCTTGGCAGCTAGAATTGTATCTGTTTAGGCATTTGCTTTGTCTGAATATGACAAGGGGAACTCTGCAACCAAGCCAATAAAGGAGAGCTAGTTATATAAATTTTGAGACATCACTGTTTTAAATCTAATATTGTTATAGTTGGATCCTGAGACCTTTATAATCTGAAGAAAGTGGAAGAAAACTTCTAGAGGCTTAACTGGCTAGTTTATCTTAATTTTTTTGGCTTCTTATCTTGATATAGTTTGGGTTGTTTTGCAGTAGTGATGCCACCGTCAGTATTAAGAAAGATGGCAGATTGCTGACAGAATCCATGCATTATTTGGAATATGGCTGCCAAACTGCATCTAACAATGCTCTTAATGATTACAGAGAGCTGCTTTGTACCCAGCTGGCAGTGGTGGGTTCAGCTCTGGGTGCCATGTTCTGAGTCATTGTGTGTTACTGCCTCGTTTAAGGAAGTGCCTGGCTGCTCAGTGCCAAAGGGGTGATGCCAGACACAGCTGTGATCTCCACACAGGAAGTTTCATGCAAATGTTAATTTACTCTCCTCATGTGTCCAGGCTGCCTTCAGTAAGATTCCTATAGGATTCATACCCCTTGGAAAAACTTGCACTTTGAGCCACACACTGTACCCTGAGAGCACGAATCAAGTGCAGTAAGTATTCCATGTTTCTGAAACACATTTGTTTGTTTACAAGGAGCAGTGCTTCTTGGTGGCTTGATGCTTTTCTTTTTCTTCTGTGTTACATAGAAGTTGGCAGTCTCTGGGCAGAGCCTGATGATTCTCTGGACTTGCCTGAGTTAATGACTTCCAAAAACTGACTAAAAATTAAAAGAAGGAAATGTATGTATTATTAGAAATCATTTTCTGTGGCTAATTTCTCTGTGATCGTGTGATGCTCAGAGTTTAAAAGGAAAAAGGGATTAAAAGGATCAGCCTCTTAGGAACAGCAGAAAGGCTATGACAAGGATATAGCAAGGATATGACAAAAAAACCCAAAAATAAGTCCTCTTTGTGACACTTCTCCAGTCTAAGAATTCTAGAAATTGGTCCACATATAGCCTGGTTAGCACCTGCAAAGTAAGGCATACAAGATTATGGGAAAGGTTGGATCCCATTACTGTCCCAAAAGTCAGTCCCATTACTGAGTTTTACAGGGCAGAACTGAATTTTCCCTGTGGTGGAACTGATGCTGGCAGTAATCCAACAGCCCAATTCTTATCTTCAGGATCCTGATATGATCCAGTCTGGTGGTATCTGTTGCCTGCAGTTCAGTTTGTTGCAAGATTTTGTCTACTTCTAAAGAGAAAAGGAAGTAAAATAATCTTGCTTTTCCCCACACTTAATTTCTTTTCAAATTTTCCATTCCTGTATTCTCATAATAATAAATATATTTCTTCTTGATCCTGAAATCTTTTCACTCTCACTCTCCCACTAACTAAGATTTTCTGTTTGTGGAACTCTTGCTGGTATCCATCATACATAAAACCCACGAATCAACTGGCATAACATCCTTCGTTAAAACTACCAGAGTACTTTGAAGCTTAGAAAAGTAGACAAGGCTGTAATCAGCAGCTAAGATTAAAATAATAATTTATGTTTGGGTTCTAAAGAAGCTGCTTGAAATGGATGATCTTGTCTCAAGGTAATGAACTGTGCAGGTGGGACTGCAGTGTGTTGCTGAAGTTGAAGGTGATTTGGTCAATAGGCTGCTTAACAACCTGTACCAGTAACAGAACCTGAGTTAAGAAGTGCAGATGTGATATTTTTCAAAGAAATATTTGGGCTTTGGCTCCTTCAGCACTCTCTTACTTTGGGGTGTAGGAGCTGTAAAGGTCTTAGAGAAAGATAAGAGCTGGGAGAGAAGATGGGCTGTGGGAAGAAGAGCTTCCTTATTTGTCTCAGTATTCTAATCCTGATGAGACCAAGGGCAATTTCTCCCACTGATACACATTAATATTGGGCTGAATCTGAAAACTGCATTTTTTCCTTGTCCAGCTGAGACACTGGACATGTATACAGTGTGGAAACTAAATATTACCCAACTTTGAAAACAGGGAATGGGTTTCAATCAAGTATATGCTTGAACATAGACTGTTTAATGGACTTAAGACACTTTGGTTACAAAATCTTTACAGCTTGAAGTGACAAAGTGCCCTGGCTGCTGTCCACAACTTAATGGAGACCTGAGTGACATGAGCATTGCTGATAGGTAGATTTACGTTGATTAAAAACTTCGAAATAAATTAGCACATACTAATGGAGTTCAATCCCAGACACATGAGTTGAGACCAGTCTTATGCTGTCCCCTTCTCTCCCAGGCTGTAATACTTGCCACCACTGAAATAAAACCATGATTTGAGTCCTTAGTGTGTTAAGTTATCTGAAGCAACAAGTAACACAGTTGGCCTCTGACCTGCCAGTTAGCTCAAAAAGGAGGAATCTCTTGAAAGCTTCGGCTGATAATTTCCTTTTGCTTTTTGTGTATTTTGCTGTTTGTTAGGTTTTGTCATGTGTTGCAATCACCCATTTTGCTTTCTGATTTAAGTGCAGCACATTTCCCTGGGGTTTTTACATTTGCTGATAAAAAGCCTTACCTGGACTCATAGTGGAATTTGCTAAAAAAAAAAAAAAAGTAATTTTAAAGCTTACTCATTTCCTTTCTTCCTCTTTGTTTTCCCTTGCTTTTTTTTCTGTTTATTTTGCAGACATATTACTAATGCTACATTGGCCATTTTGAAAGGAGAGACAGTTCCACTTGATGTCTTGCAGATCAAGGTGAAAGCATCTACTTATTTGGAATGCAACATTCCTAAAACTTTGCTCTTCTCATGTTTTTATGTTTACATGGGTTGGTTTCCCTCTGTGTAATGCTGTTCCAAATTTTGGGTTATGATGTCAGCAGTTTTGATGGCAGTCATTTCTCCACTATGTGCTATGGCATCAGACACTCTAAACAGAAGAAAACACTCGAGTACCTCAACATCACCTTTCTTTGAGACACAGAGAGTACTGATGAATACAGAACTTACTAACAGTGATATTTCTGTAGCAATGGTGACAGATAGCAGCAGCTCTCTGCTGATTTGATGCATTCATGTGTATTGTGAAGTTAATAGCTTTCTTTGACAAACTGAAAAATACAAAATGGGAAAGCCTTTGACTCTTCCCTGTATGGTTTTTGAATATTATTTTTCTGTTCATTTGTAGAATGGACATTTCTGCAGCAAGAGCGTTGTGTCTCTGTGCCGAGCTCCTTGCTTTTGGCTGACAGTCAAAACCACAAAATGAAATGGCCATTGCTGGGTGTGCAGTCAAACTCAGGCTGCCTCTTCAGAACTTCACCTTTTACATTCCTCTTTGGAGCAGATGGAATGTACAATGCTTAAATGCTGCTAAGCTTTATTGATGTTAGCTGTTTGTCGTACCTCTTCTGTTAAATTTCACTTTGGGGATTAATCAGAAATCAGTTTTTATATAGAAATGCTGTTTTTCCAACTTCAGAAAATAAAGTTGGAAACAAGGTAAGAGAAAGCAATTTTGCAATGTTTATTTTTCTTGACAGGGAGAAAAGGAACAGCCTGTGTTTGCAGTCTCTGGTTTAAGATGGGGATCTTACAGAGATGCAGGAGTCAAAGTTAGCAAGTAAGAAAATACTGTTTTTTGAAACTACCTTTTTTAGCATCTGTTGTCTAAAAAGACACACCCCCCCTCTCAAGTAAGTCTTTTTTTGAGTGTAGGCATCTGACAGGCAGAGGCACCCACTCTTTCTAGGTCTTGCATTACACACATGGGAGTGTAGGATGGATCAGAATTTTTGTAATTTGAAATAAACACTTACTTGGTGCTGACCTGTTCTTTTAAGTATTCACTCTTTTTTTGCCTTGTGGTATCTGCTTATGGAACTTTATTCAGATAGTAACAGGGGGAAAATCACTCCCTTGAGTAAAGTCTAAGTAAAGTAATTGGCCATTGTTTTTCATCATCTGCCAATGAAAAGCTGTGTGCGCACTCTGAAACTCAATTCCAACAAGGGACATCAGATGCAGTAGAAATACCCCTCAGTTCCTGCCAGAAATGGCATGGACTGTGCTATCTGGTGACTGTTCTCTGAATGCTAAACTAATAATTACTGGACTTTCTCCAAATGGACATTTAACATGTCCCTGTCTGTGTATCAAATGACAAGCATTATCTGCTGAAGGAGCAGCAGGACCAAAGCAGCTCACTTTCCAAACTCTTATGGAGGAAATGCAGCCATAAGGAAGTACCATGTGCTTTGTGAACGAGCTGCCTTTGTCAGGAAGGAAGAGGTAGCAGACCTCTGGAGTCTGTCTGGCAAATATTTGAGTAGGTTTGAGAGGTGATGTGGGCTGGGGAGATGCAGTAAATGGTCAGGTTGTTTGTCCCTGGGAAGCCAGGGACTTTGTTGGTAGGCTGTGTGGGTGCTGACTTGGCTGTGCTGCAGGCTCTCCTGCTAATTGCAGCCCCCAGGTCAAGGAAGTGCACTTCTCTGTGCTCTGCACTCTTACTGGGCTTCCTGCCCATTCCCTGGTTTTCTCCTGGTGTCAGCCTTCACATCTCTCCCTGCAGCACTTCCCTTTTGTAGGATCCTCTGGGCTCAGTGCTCAAGGCATGACAGCACCTTTGGTACATGAGGCACATGAACTTCCTCGAGCCTTGCTTCCTTCCATAAACGTTTTTGAAAGCAGAGAAACATGTCCAGCTTGGAAAGCACTTCAGCAACAAATGAACGGGTGCTCAGAGTCTGCTTGGAACAAGATCCACGTGTGCTTGTCCTGTTTTTATACTTTCCCACTTCATCCACTTTTGGTCCTTCTGAGAGATGGGTACTTGGACTAAAAACATTTGGTGTGTTCCACCTGATCTTATACTGAGAAGAACTCAAAGGGAGTTAAGCCGCAAGACACAGTTCCAGAAATGTGTCTGTCTATCCTTCTGCGCAGCACCGTGGTGCTGGAGACCTGGTGCTGTTTTATGTCACTAATTTACAGACAATTTCATGGCTTGAGGGGAGTGGTGGGACAGTTGCATGCTAATGGTTAAGGATATCCTTAGATCTGCAGTACTCATGAGCTGGTGGTGAAAGACAGTGATCAAAATGTGCGCCAAGCCTGCCTAAATATAGTCACATCTTTAGATTCTATACAGTGCTGTGTGGCTGGCAGGATTTTTATTTTGTAAAACCCTGATTTTGATGTGAGAATCCTTTGGGACTAATGAATGTTTGCTGCTTCTTTTGTGACTGAAGCTTTTGATTTTTTTGTTTGTTTCCTCCGACCTTTGGAAATATGCTTTATTGCATATTGTACAGATGCACACCACCAGCTGTTAGACCATAGACCTTTAAATCATCCCCAGTTTTCTCACATAACGAGGTAAAATTCTGAAAGTGAGATGTTCTGCTGCCTATAGGGAAGATTATGCACTGCATTTTGGTGATCTGTAACTCAGGACAGGGATTTCATTGCTAGGCTGCTGGTGATCTGTAGAAACTACTTTAGAGTATCAAAAAGCTGAAGCTTGTCAGGGAGCACTAACTCAGTGGCAAACAAGTCTGTGTGCTCTGACTTCATGCAAGGTTTCTCCCTTTCCCAGTATTGACCCCTGGATATCTTAGAAATTCTATTTCTGTTCTTTTTTCAGGTACTGGTACCTTGGGCCTCTGAAAACCAAAGCAGCTCACTTTTTCAGTACATTTAAGGTAAACATTAATTGTGAGGAAGGTGGTTTTGTTTGGGAAATGAACAGGCTGACTTTGCTTTGTATAATTTATCTGCAAGCTTTTGTGAAGGATTCTGGTAACAATATAAAATGGGAGTGAAGGTCAGCTTTTAAAAAGCCTACCAATTGGTAGACTTACTTCTGAAGAGAGGAGGGGGAAGAGAAATACTTTTTAAAAATAATTCTTTTACTGAAGATCCATTGCTGCAAGATCACCAGGGGAAGCCAATAACCCCCTGTGAAACTGGTGAGCTGCAGTGGTGCTAAAGTGCTCAGCCACCTTTTCTTTACAGCCTTTGTAATAACATTTCACTCTGATTTATTCATCTGGCAGAAGGGTCTATAATTAGACTGTTCATGCACATTGATAATCAGGCTTCCTTGTGTAGTAAAATGAACATGAAGATGAATAGCTTTTATCTTGCCTTAAACTTTTCTGTTGCTTAAAATTGATCCTGGAAAGATTAAAATTTCACCTGCATGAAAGGTAAGGCATTTTCATTCACGTGGTTTTTCTGTTCACTGAACACATAAGGAACCTCATGAAAGGCAGTGGAAATACCCAGGAGCTGGTACAGTAGATCAAATAGTGCAGTCTGGCCATGCTGTCTGTGACAGTGCCAGTGCTTCTTTTATAGGAAACTCCTGTAAAGGGGAGCTTAATAGTAATGTATCCAGGAAAGCTGGGGTGGGTGTCCCCTCCCCATCCCCAGAAAATTTGAGGTTATGCTTCTGTGTGCTGGCATTCTAGGTAGAAACCTATTCTTCATTTCTGTCCAGCCCCATTCTCACTTCCTTTGAGTCCTTAGGCTCAGCTGGGGGTGGTGATGGTGGATTTCTCTAATTGTACATTATAAAGATCTGTTTAACCTGCTGAAGGTTAAAGAGAAGTGCCCACTTCTTCTGCCATTTAAAGTTTCTACCTGATCTCTCCTAATTGTATTCATTGTTTTATGTGCCTCTTATGTTATCGTTTCATTAATTTCTAGAAGAAGTGGCTCCAGCCTGTTGAGCTTAATCTCTTCCTGGCTTGTGTTTGGGGCTCGACACTTCATATTTGCTGGTTTTACTGTAGGTGTCTTTTGAAACAGGATGACCTGTAGCTAAAAAAAGTGTAATGGGAAAGAGCTGAAAAAGGTATAATGGGAAATACCACCTCTGATACTGGTAGGGGCATTGTTATGAGTGTTATCATCTCTTCTAAAATATACAGGCTTAAATTACCACAGCATTGCTGCTTTTCCATTTAATCATTAATATTTATTGTTTGTGTACTGCCCTACTGATACAACCTCTGTTTGTCCTGCTTATTATGTAAGTATGAGAGTGGAGTCTTTGCTCTTAGAGGTGTGAGGTGAATTATCTTAACAACCTGTGCTATATGACCCAAAACTACTTCTGAAGTTCTGTACGTAGAAAAATAATTGTATGGAGTACATGTAGGCTCTTGGCTGTGTTGTTTTAGTATATAGATTTAAAAACCAATTAAATGATTCCCTCCCTAAGTCCTGTGTTTAGAGCATTTTGGAAATTATTTTCAAAACAATAACAGGAAATAAACTTTGTCATCATCTGGAGATATTTCAAAAGCTAAGGTTCTTCTGTAGCCCTGATACTGGAATCTGAAATATCACCAAGAATAATGTGTTGGTACTTTTCTTTTTCTTTCTTCTTTTTTTTTTTTTTTTTTTTAATCTAAGATGCTTTATCAAGCTGACATGACTTGCCTTGAGACCTGTTGTGTTGTTGTTTATAAGCACCTGACTATCAGGTCAGGTGTGGATTGTTTGAGCTGCTGGAGAACAAAGGCCTGTCAGGTTTTGGTGCCCCTTGGCTGCACACAGCACTGTAGTCTTTGTCTGTTTGCACTGGATCCAGCTGAGCTGTTGCTCTTTGAGGCTGCCTTTGTGCCGTGCAGAAACCAACTGTGCTTTCAGACATTAATGTTGACTTTGCTGGTTTGGGTTGTTCCCTCCAGCCAGAAGCAGCTGTGTCACCCTGCCACACATCAGCAGCGAAGAAAACATCCCTTCACCCTCTGTTCACAGAGGGGAAAATGGCCTCACTTCTGTGCAGGGAAGGATGAGTGGATTTGGGAATTGGGTAATCTTTTTGACACTGCAGAAATGTCATCTCACCAATGAATTTGGAGATTGGAGAGCTTAAAGTAGGCTGAGGCAGTGGGGGGGTCTGAGTAGCTCTGCAGGACTGTGTGTGAGTACACAAGAAATAGGCTACAGGACTAAACAGAATAAACAGGTAAGTGCTAAACAAAAAGCCCTTTTATCGTCTCTATTTCCTTTCCGTGTAAATCCAAGGAGTGGCCTCAGAAACATCAAGCTGCTCTCATGTACCTGGGTCCAACTGAGAGACCTCCAGAAGAGCCAGAGGAGAAACCATCCAGACCTCCTTTGTATGTGAGGCTTTACAGACGACTTCGATCATACTGGTCATCTCCAAAAGGTGGGCTGGGTGTGTTCTGGCATGAACTCACAGGCAGGCTGTACTCCTCTAACATATCCTGGGGTGTGTTGTGTGGAGGGCATGTCTACTTTACTGCTCTCTTTTTTTATTACTATTTATTTATTTGTTTGTTTACATTTTAAAATTTATTTAAACTGTGATTTTTGTCAGATAGTTATGGTGGTATCAGTCAGAAATGGAAAAGAGTAGTCCTGCCAGTGGTCTCATAAACAAAGATTCATTTGTAAGGAATCCAGGGCATTCCCTGGACTCCCAGTTGCCATTGCTGTGGAGGCATCCATAAAGGATACCTGGCACTTCTGGGTGAGCTTCTTGAAATCTGATTCCAGCAGAACGGCTTCTTAGTGAGCTGGGAAGAGAGGAGCAGCGTGGGGAGAGCTGCTGACACAGAGCAATGGTTGTTACTTTAAATAGAACAGTAAAATTTGGGCCATGCAGAAGCCCTGAATTTCTCTTAGTACGTTAAATTCTTTCTGTACCATAAGCTTTGTGTTCTCTGAGGCTCTCTTGGGCTGGGCTGTTGTCTGGGCAGTGCACGTGGCAGGACACAGGAGGCAGGAGAGTGGGTATTTGGCACAGTCTGGTGCAAAGACCTCGTTCCTCCTTGGCTAGCAAAGGTGATTCATGCAGGAGCATGAACTAAGTGACCTGGCTATGAGCACTGAACTGTGGAGTTTCCTCATGTAGAAAATATGTGTTACCACAGCATTCTGAACATTGGAGTCCTGGTTTTTTGGTAGCAGCACTTCATTGGTTTTCTAAACGTTCCTGTAACCAGGAGATCTGTTAATCCCTGGACATAAGGACTCACAGGGCTCTGATGTACTGTGCTTGGCAGTCTCTTCTGCTACTGTGTAAATGTTGATGGTATTTTTTTCTTTTCTTCAGTATTCCCAAGCTCCCTTTTCCTTTTTTAAGATTTTGACATTTTAGAGAAACAAAACTAGTGGCCAAAATGGCTCAGACCAGATTTTTTCTGTTTGCCATCATGCTTCATAGTGATCTGTGTAATTAAATTCCACTTAATGATTGATACCTTCTCTTCCTGATATGCAGAATTCCCCCAGGAGGTAGCCCCAGAGGACTGGGAAGAAGTGAAGCTGTCCACCACTGAGCTTTCCATTGCGACTCGGAACAGGCACCTTGATCTAACAGTAAGACCAGAACATAACTGGATTCCAAATGCTGCCTGCCCACAGAGTTTTGCTTTCCTGCTAAACTCCCCTTCTTGTGCCTATATAAATAACATTTACTCCCTCATGCAAGAAGAGGTCCATGATTGAATCCAGGAATGGGCAAGTTTCAGAGCCACTGTAAAAGCACTGGAGACCGATGTAAAACTGGGATGCAGTGGGATTAGAAGGGATTTGTACAACGTTTCAGTAGCCAAACAGAAGTTTTAGGATTGCCCATGAGTAAACAAAGCACCAAGAAATGTTCCCTCTTCACCTATGTGGGAGTGATTCTGTTTTATCAGCTGCTGCTAGAAGGAAGCTGAGCCTGAATGTCTGGCTGGAATTTTCGCCTTTTCTCTCTTTTTTTGACTTGCAGAGTGGAGTTAAAAAGAACTGGGACTAGGGAAAGGGCAGGGGCTACACTGATGTGAAGCAAAGTATATGCAGGTGGTTGTGGAAGAACAGAATCAAAGCAGCAAAGGAACTGTTCTTGTCATGTTCATGCTGTTCATTCATTGTTTTAGAACCTGTCTTTGGCTTATGCCTGTGTTTTGGTGCAATTTTACTGCTGTGAAAGCTATTTGGATAGATGTCAGTCTTTAATTTTACTGGGAAATGCAAACACAGTGATCCCATTCTCGTGAGCTTCTCTTCCTTTCCTCCTCATGGCTGCAGGAAACCATTGCCACTACACCCAGGTTAACAGGAAGTGTTGAACTTACTGCAACATATTTCTTTCTTAGAATTCAGGGTCTTTAAGAACATGAAAACTTGGGTTATATTGATGTGTTATCTTGTAGGATCAGACCAAAAAAAACCCGAACAGGCCCATATGGTTTTTAAAATGTTCTTCTGTTTTCTCCTGAGAATGTACCACATGAACTTTAGTTTCTTCTTCATTGGTGGCTTATGATTTGGTCTGTCAGTTTTCTGTTAATGGTAGAAGCTAGACAGAGACTAATATTTGGGTATTATTTTAGTGGTTTCCAGATGGCACTTGTACACAAGAGGTGTGATTGCTGGACTAGATTGGAGTCAGTGATGTAAAGTAAAGACAGACCTACCAAGAACTGAAAAAGTATCTGAATGCCACAAAGTAACCCTTATGCACTTTCTGTTGTTTTGTTGGTTTTTGTCTCGTTTAGGCCTTCAAGATGCACTTTAATATTGGTTTGGGGGAAAAAGGAAATAATGTAGGGTTCTCAGGTCTCTTGCATAGCCTAGAAAAATGGACAAGTTCATATTAGACTACTTGTACTTTCCTGTTTTAGAGTTAGAAGTATCTTGATACTACATCTTTTTTTCTACAAGTGTGGACCCCTTATTACTGCTTTAAAGTCCTTTTCTTGACACCATTGTCCCTGTAGCCCTGGAAGCTGAACAGCAGCTGTCTGGAATCGACTCCAGGCCATATCTGCTGGCTGCTGCCAGCCACTGCTGCCTCTGTGTCTCACCCCAGATTCATGCCTGGGCTGCCCCATTGAAGAGAAGCTGATAAAGCCATACAGGTGCAGGTCAGGCAGTGCCAAGATTACTGATTCTGCAGAACAGCAAAGGAATAAACCAAGTTACACTAAGAGATGCATTTATTTTTACTTTTGTCATTTTAACTGCATCTGCACTAGGACTTTTGCCAGGGCAGAAATATTAAAATAAATGAAAAATAAATTGCATCTTAATCAAAGTTGCTTTCCTGGAAAAAGCTTTGCTGTATGCTCAGTTTAAGGGCAGGCTGTAAATAGGAAGGAAATTAAGTAAGGAGTTTAAAGGATTGTTACCAAGGACACTTTGATTTCCAATTTGTATTGTTTAAAATTCTCTTAGTGTAGTGTTTGGTGGCCAAATGTTGTATCATTGTACTATTAATTCATGAAAGACCCATTGAATAGAAATTAAATCAGTAAACCTAAGAGATATTGTATTGTATTTAAATGTAACAAGAAGCCAAAGGTGTGGCTCATTATTTTGCTTCTTGTGGTATTTATTGATTATTCATTCATGGGAAAATACTGTCTGTAATTTCTAATTCAGATCTCAAATTGAGATTTGAAAAAAGCATGAAATGCAGAAATGCATCTTCTGCCTCCTTTAGCGGGACAAAGGACTGGGCATTGTGTGAACACATTGCAGTATCATGGGTGTGGCATTTTCAAATGTTAACTGCTTGATTTCTGAATCCTTTTTTGCACAGCGCACTGAGGACTTCATGGACATTTGCATTGAAGCAGAGAGTGTCAGCAAAGGGCAGTTTGTTCACAGAGGGTGAGTGTGGGAAGGCTGCAAAAAGGGGACAGGATCTCTGAAAAGTGTGCTGGTTTTCCCTCACGTGCTGCAAAACTCAGAAGCAGAGGACTGCAAAGCACACCAGTCAGTACTGCTTCATGGGGACTAATAATTTTGTTCGTTAAAATTCTTCCTCATTTTCTTTTTCTGTAAACAAGGCAGAACTCCAGAACACCTGGAGTGTCGGTATTTAGAACCTGGAGTTCTTCCTGGCTTCTGAGTTTGCTCTACCTTTCATCTTTTCCCCTGTTGCTTTAAGTCAGTCCTGCTTGGATATTACTGTCATAACTGAGTTTTATAGGCGGCCATGCAGACTTACCCCAGAATCTTCTAGCTGCTCAGTGGATTGCGAGGTGGGTCACACAACTGGTATGTTTGTATTGATACCTGGAGTTCTTCAACTGTGATGAGACAGGCCCTCTTCTAAGAGAAGAGTTTCCTTGCCTCAACAGCTCTTGTGATAAATGGGGTCTGAGCTGGAAGAACTTTGGAAGATGTGAATTTAAACGGGGACTTTAAGCAAATATATTGGTCCCACTTGTATATGAAGTAAGAAGGCTGCAGGTGTGAAGAAGCAGCATGTGGAGAAAGTGAATGTTACTGCTTCTTTTGTGCGTGTGATGTTGTCCTGTAGTGTGCTTGTTCCTCCTGCTCTCACCAGACACAAATCAGAGCTGCTTTTCCCAGCTCATTCTTACAGTCCCACTCACAAGTACATTGCGTCTTCAGTGCAGGTTTTACCAGCAACAGATTTTCCTGCTAAATCCAAGGGAGCTCCTCTCCATATTACCTTTTAATTTGCTGTTTTCTCAGTCTTCGAGCTCCCTCTAGTGAAATCAATGGGAGGATTTCAGTGCAGTTTTACCGGTGTGTCATCCCGTGTTTACCCTAATAATTCCTGTAAGATACTTGTTTATGATACTTCTGGCAGCTCAGGCCCCTTATTTGAGCATTCCAGGAGCCTCGGTGGGAATAGAATCTTCTGGCTATGCATACACTGTAAGTCAGGTTACCACCTGCACCTGATTTTAAATTGCATGAGCATGTAGACCATGGTTGCTTGGGACTGATTTGTTTGCTTTGAAGGCTACAGAGGGAAAGGAGGAGGAGGTTTTCCTATTAGAAGCAAGAGGAACCTGGTCTCCTAAAGGAGAGAGACAAAGGAGATGCTATTTTGGGTTCCTGAACACTTTGCTAGCAGAAAAATGTAGATGAGTTTGTGTGACTTGAGGGAGGCATATCCAAGTGTATTCCCACCTTAAATAATATCTCCTGTGTTGACTGGACGTCTTCCTGCAGTAGTGTGGCACGTTTTCTGACTGCAGTTACAGTGTTGTGCAGAAAAAGCCTCTGAGGAGCATTAACATTGCCCTGCTGTTGAGAGCTAATTAGAGGCAGTACTGAAAGCTTTGAGCTGTTCAAGCAAAGTTCAGAGAAACAAGCTCTTTTCATTAAATAGTGCCAAAAAGCCTGTAGGTAGCAAAGAAAGACAAAGAGGGGTGTGTGGGGTGTGGGAGCAGTGGGAGGGAGTGGTTAGTTGTACAGAGAGGAGTCACAGCAGAAAAAATGTGCCCTGTTTTTTCAAGGCAGAATCAGTGTGTTCAGAGATCCCACTGTGCCTTTTCCAGCTGGGTTTCAGTCAAGCCCATTTTCAGAGGCCCCCCATTGCCTAGCACCAACAGGGTTTGTCTTTGGAAATGTGTGAAACAGATCTTTCTTTTTTCTTCTTTTTTAATGCATAGCTTAAACACCAGAATTTCGGGGGTTGAAAAGGCTTTTAGGGGAAATACCGTATCAGTGCAGATATCAAGGGGGTTTTATATTGGAGAGGGCACTGACATGAGCTGATGAGAACTGATGGGTCACACAGAGAAAACCACACATCCAGCAGGAAACTGCCATGGAGGCTCAGGCACTGTGTGTGTCTGGGGAGGTATGGGAGTGCCTCAGAGTGTGCTGGAGGGCAGCTGCTGTTGAATTTCAGAGACAGGAGGAGGTCATCCCAGGTGTATAAAAGTGCCCTCGGGCTGTGGATCAGATTTGTGTGAACAAGGGCATCTTCAGCAGCTATGGAGTGATGTTTAAGATAAAGTGAGGGAAGAAGAGTTGGTTACGATGGAGTTCTTACTAAGAAGTGCTGCAGGGAAGGAGAGCAGGCATAGAAAGTGTGGCATCAGTACTCCACATCCTGGTAGCCAGCTTAGATTCTGTATATGAAGGTATGGAGAGCTGTCACTCCAGGCCACGAGTACAGTGAGCAGCTACAGTGCAGAAAACTGGGGGTGTTTGTTAGAGGTCTTATTCTGAACCATTTAACATTGGCAGCTTCTGGACATGAAAACTAGGTTGCAATTGTGTGTTATGTGCAGTAGGTGTTGTGGTTCTCTCTCTGCCTGTGTTTTTGTGATTCAGCATATAGAGTGGGATGCAACAATCAATGGAAACTTGCTGTTAGACTTCTGGTCTTGTTCCTGTTCCACATTGCTGTCTGGTCTTGAGTGAGGAGCAGAGTCTAAGGGAAATGAATCTTTTTATACTGAGCCACTAGAGGGGCAATCACTGCAAGTGGAATTGTATCTTATTTGCTTCTCTGAGTGTTCTCCTTTGACTGGTCTTTCATTCCATGTCCTGGCTCTTTGAGTTTACCTTGACCCCATAATTACATCTCTGCAGAGCTTCATGTGCCTTCATTGACCAAAAAAATCTGCTTGCTCACCAGAGTATGCCTTGCATGTATCTAGGACCTTGTATGTTAAACTCCAAGCAGGTTAAACTTTAAGTGGGGAATCTTGCTGCTTGTTTGTACAGCACTGTATAAACTGACAGTATTGCATGCCATCAATGATTTATAATTTATATTGCTGGAAGATGTTTAATTCCCTCACAGTCACTCATCAATCTTTTACTGTATACATATTTGATTAAAACCAAACTTTCCACAGTTAATATTGCTTCCGTCCTTCCCTGTCCTTTCCTTACCTTTTCTTCCTTTGTCTTTGATTATCACCTCCTGTTTCAACTCTCTGTTCTCATGTTCCTTCTGTGGGCTTTTCTGTGACTTCAAGAGGTGCTTGCCATCCTTGGGCATAAAAGACTTGGTGTACATGCTTTTGTGAGTTCTTTTCCTAGGCAGTATTTAAATACACTCTTCTTTCATATCAGTCTACAGAACAGATGGAAATTTGGGGACACCAGGCATTGCCTGTTAGAGGAATATCTGTGATAATTCTGCCATGCTTGAGAGTTGTGGTGTATTAACGCTGTAATTCTGTGCTGTTCTCTTTGCTATTTGTGTGTTGCTGTCTGTCTGGAGAGGGACCCAAACTGAGAGGTTACTGCCATGGGTGCAGTTACCCTTTGCCAGTGGACAGTCTAAAGGTTGTGTGTGTGGTCAGCCAGGAGGCCAGAGGAAGGTCAGCACAGCACAGAGTTCGTGCTCACTCTGCAGCAGCACTTGTGGGGGAAAGGAATCACAGCTCGCTGTTCTCCAACAGCTGAGCCAGTGACAGGACAGCAGCCTAAGGCTTCAAAAAGACCATGTGGCACTTGCACCACCAGCTTTCCAAGGCAGGAAACTGCCTTCTATGTGCTCCCTTTTGACATCAGCAGGAGTAGGAAAGGAAGCAGTGCTTATCTAAGAATAGTACATAAATAAGAATCTCATGGACACCAGAAGAGAGAAACTGACAAAACTGGATATGTTCTTTGGAATGGATAAAATGATGGGGTTTTCTTCATGAGTGATAACAGAAGCAGCTGATAAGAAATGCCATGCTGATTGGTGTTGATATGTTTGTTTTTAGATAGTAAGTAAGTGGTTCAATATAACCATAATTCTATTATTTGTTTGGCTTAGGTTGTTTAGGTTGCTGGTAAGTTTAGGTGCATGGTATATGAGGAGATGGTAATCAGTGCAGGAAGTGCACAGTTCAGCATTGAACACAGAGCACAGTTTTGTGCTCTTCACTTCCAATACGTTCAGTGAGCCTCACAGCAGAAGCTGGCTGGAGGCTGTTGGTGCATTCTGATGTGTATTGACTGCAGCAGAAGAGGGAAGAACTCTTCCACTTTTTCAGTTAAACCCATAAATATGTGTATATATATATAACCTCTAAGTCTACCAAATGCGTAGTGATTTACTACAGCAAAATGTCATCCCTGAAGAAGGCTGTTTCTGAGAGAAACGTGTCCTTACCTTACCTCTCTTTTGGTTTGGACAGAAGTCAGAAGATGCGTGATCCACATATGTGCCCCGAAGGGAGTCAGTGCATCCAAGCCAGCAGATGCATCTTGCAACTTCCAGAGGTGAGAAGCTGAGAGAGCTGAAAAACTCTTTCACTTTGTTTCCTTGTACCTGTTGATGCTGCACTTTAAGAAATTCCTGCTCTAAATCTGGGAGATTGATGACATTGCAAGGGAGACACTCAGTTCCACAGTGCAGCCAATGAGTCTCTTGCCAGGACAGACCTACTGCAGTTCCCCCAGTGGTCTGTAAACCTGAGGGGGTGCTTTGTTTTGCCAGGAAATAGTGGCAGATCTTTTATGAAGACAGTGGTGGTGGTTGGAGGGTCTCTTACTTGAGTGTATTGCATACGAACAGGAAGTTCCACCTGGACATGAGGAAGAACTTCTTTACTGTGCCGATAACCACGCACTGGAACAGACTACACAGAGAGGGTGTGGAGTCTCCCTCACTGGAGATACTTAAGAACCATCTGGACACAATCCAGTGCAATGTGCTCTATCTAGAATGACCCTGCTCAAACAGGGAGGTTGGGCCAGAAGATCCACTGTTGATTCCAACATACCCATTCTGTGATTCTGTGATATGCAGATCTTCTCCTTAGCATTGAAGGTGTGTACATTTTGCACTAGAAGGCACTGTGCTGTAGAGAAGAAGATAAATATTAGAGACAACAGAGGGTAAGACAGGGCAAGGGAGCTCAGATCAGTGCCTCAAAACTTTGAAATGATGAAGCTGAGAAAGAAGACAAAGCTGTGCCCGCCTGTGTAATTTAGATTAATCTTTTCCTGCCTCTGAGCTGTTCTTGCAGCCCTGGGAGGACAGTTTCTTGTTTTTACAAGGACATGAAATCAATCTTATAGGTAATTTCTGTCATTTGGCAAAATAATTTCATATTAAGGGAGAATAGAATGTGTTGAAAGGCAAAAAAATCTGTTGATACCAAGTAAAAGTCATGAATTATGATATCATGATTAACCAGCATCCTGATACTTCCACTGGATTCAGATCATGGCAGATTTGTGATTCTGAAAGAATACTCTGGGGTGCTGGGCTAAGTACAGCTGGGCCATAAGTAAGGGTTGTGGTATGGAATGAGCTGTCCATACTGCAGCTGCTGCTAAGATCTTCAGCACACGGGTGCATGGTACAGAGCAGTGCTCGACTCCATGGCCCAGCTCCGGTGAAGGAATTGGAGGCAGCTGGGTCTCACCAGCTTATGTTGATGGAGGTGAACTGCTCTGCTGTACCTCTGTCTGTCAGAACTTGTAGTAGTTCCTCTAGTCTGTGCTGTTCTGGTGTCCCAGTTCCCTTGGAGTTGGTTTGAGTACCCACATAGCACAGCCCTCCCATGAGTCAAGGGCATGCAAAGCTGTCACTGAAGTTGTTTTTAGGTAAAACCAGCCTGCCATTTTGATAAATGGTTTTAATCACATGGTGACTTTATCAGCATTAAAGAAAACGCTTGAGAAAATTCTACTGCTGAGTAATTCCTGGCCAGTAAATTACTTTGCATCTCATGTTTCAGGTCAATATAGTGAAATAATACTGAAAGGGGTTTGTAACGTGGATTTAACAGAAGTTACTTAACAGGAATTTCTGCAGATTAGTTTATGTCACTACTGGCAGACCCAAGATCTAAGTGCACATAATTGTAGTTCCAATAGCAAAGAATCTTTCAGTATAAACAATGTGGGTCATTAAAGCTTCCTAGCATTTAATTATCACTAATTAGTAACTAAGTGAGGTAACATCTTCGGCACCAGACTCTGAATACATTCTGTGCAGTGAAGGACAGCTCTCCCTGTGTTGTGGAGAGCAAATGGCCTGGAAGGCAGAGGCAGGGGGTCATCCTGGTTGAGACTCAGCTAAGTGTTCAGCTGTACTCTATTAGTAAAATCAGCATTACAGCCTTGCTGAAATAATGTTTGATGTTGAACTGTTATCTGCACACAGGGCACTGAGGGATCCTTTGGCATCGATAATGAGGAGTATGAAGCGATGCCTGTGGAGGTGAAGCTCTTACCCCGGAAACTCCGCTTCTTCTGCGATCCCAGAATGAGAGAGCAGCTGCTGCAGGCAGCAGTACAGTGAGGATTTATGGCAAAGGGGACAGTCATTACCAGTCTGACCAGGGTCTCTTCAAGGCACATGAGACATAACTAACTCGATTAACCCCACTAGAGTATTAAGCCTTTTGGCTATTTTTATGTGCAAGGTACTTCCCTTGGAAGTGTATGATTTGGCTGGTCTCAAAGGGGTTAAAAATGCAAATGAAAATTCTGAAAAACGCATGTTAACTCGATGGCATCTTTTTTCTCCCCCTCCCCCAAGAAGTCATCGTTGTTCCATTTACAGCACTGCAGGCTGAGTGCTGTGTGCCAGATGCTACTGCTGTAATGCAATTGTATATTAAACTAAAATGAAAGGATACTTGTCCTTGTGTTCTAAGAGTTTAGGTATATTTTACCCATGTAGGAATCTTGCAAAACCTGGGATCGTGGAAAAAAAATATTTTGGGGGGAGTAATAGTAATTCCTTAGTAATGCTAAGGAATTCTGTGGAATGTTGGAATTGTCACATTATAGCAGATGGTTGGTTATCTACTCTGTCACAAAATAAATTGGAGATTGGTGATACAAAGCTTTGGAGGAAGTTCTAAAATGGTTATACAAAGCCTTGGAGCAAGTTAAAAAATTCCCCATATGCATCTGAATAAGATACTTACGCTAGTTTTTTTCATATTGCCAGCTTCAAAAGCACAGAGTTCCAATAATTATATAGTAGAAATATATTCCTTTGATCAAATTTAGGTATATTGCACAGAAACAAATTGGAAAACATCATTGACCCAATGCTGTATGAAGTACATGAAGTGGAAAGACTCTTTAAAAAGCTGAGTCTTTTTTTTGTAAGTACTCCTTTTATTCCTGCAGTAGTATAACACCAGTAAGGACATCCAAATAACGTTTATTATTTATTGTGTCTGATTGCTCTTCTCTAATGTAAACAGTGCTCACCACTCTGTATGCAACCTCCATCCCCTTGAGCCTCAGCACCATAATTAGTTTTGTTGCTTTTATGAGCTTTTTGTTTATAGCTTTGCTGTAATTGCTGAAAGGAAGTATTACTGACTTAGGCAAGCTTATCTGTTGCCCTTATTCTGAGTTAGAAATTCACATGATTCTGCCTTGCTTGCTGGAAGAAAAGTAATTGAGCCTTATTTTTCTGATGTGATTGTCTGTAGTCCCTGTGTTGTGCTGTGGTCTAGTTTAAGTTCACCTGTTAACTCCCTGCTGTTATCAAAATATGGACAGAAGTGAGTTGGCTTCCAGCAGCCCTGTTAAGGACTGCAGCCTGGCTGCCTGTGCTCCAACAGCATCCTCTGCTGGGCACATCTTAAAGGAAAAATGCCTTGAAAAGGGAAGCAGGGTTGGGTTTCTGCACGGTGCTGAAACCAAACTGAATGTTCTTCTTCCCTGAACTTTACTGTGGAGAGACAAATTACTTAAACTAGGTGATCTTTAAAGTCCCTTCCAGCCCTAGCTGTTCTGTAACTCTTGATTGAGATTGAAGGGGGTAGAAGGCTGCTAGTTCCTTTGAATTATGCTGGTGATAGGACTTGGTTTGTGCTGTCTGTTTTTTGGTTTGCAGCAATGAAGAGTGGAGCCCTGGGTCACTCTCCAGGGAAGATGGTGGCTGTGCTCTGCTCTTTTTGCTTGCCACAGAGACAGCTGGGACATTGTGCTGCAGCCCCTGGCTCATTCAGAGTCAAGGGCAGTTCTCATCACTGGAGTTTTTCCTCAAGTTGATGTTTCTGTAATAAAACCAGCAACGTGTTTTTTCTCCAGTGGCAGGAAAGACAAGGCAGCAGCCATTTCAAAAAGGTAAGCTTTAATTGTATTAAAAAATACCCATGTTTTTAGTAAGCAGTTTCTCTACAGAGCCACAGGCCTATGGGAGCAACGACACATCTGCAAGATGCAAACATCATCAGAGCTGTTAGAATTACAACCAGCCTGCTGCAAGGGGTGAGATGGTGAGAACTGGCTCCTGGCTCATCTGTACCATTTTATAGGGAAAATCACTAGTTCTCTGCCATAGATCCCTTTGCAATGTGATTCCTTGCTTGAGGGTAACCAAGAGATCCCTTCAGAATTGGTTTTGTTGATGCTGTTCTGATGTTAAAGTACTAAGGATCATCTGAGACACAGGCTGGTATTTAAATATTCATATTAGCATAAGTTGGGTAGCTTGTATAAATACCATTCAAGTAATTTTTCTTCCTCTGCAGTTCAGAGTTCTTCTAGTATGGGGTCGTTCTAGACCTCTGAATTGCAGCAGTCAGAGGGGATGTGTGAGATAGACACTACATAAAATAGGCAGGGGCTGAACCCACTATCCATAGTGTTGAGGAAAGGACTCAGTTCTCATGTTTCTGTCTGACAGCAACACAAAAAACTTCCTTTGTACAAACTCCAAGACAGGAGTAGAATCCTAGGTCCCACTCATGAAAACACTTATCCTGGCTTCAATTTACAGTCCATTCTAGAAAGGCTTAAAATGCTGTAACATAAATAGTAAGGAAAGATAACAACCTAATGATGGACCAGCTCAAGGCACCTGTTTATTTTGACCACAATTAAACATTCCCATTTGAATGGCATGTTGCATTAACCAAGATCTAAAATCCTGTTTCACAGGCATTTAGAACCCTCTGTTTTAGACAGAACACACTGTTAAGTCAAAAAATCCCAGTCCCTTGTAAAAGACATTTATGTTGTGTTTTCCCATAATCACTACACCACTGGCTTTGGGAAGGTGGGAAGATGACAGCAACTGAGAAGTAATGGCTGGGATGAGCGTTTGGGTTAGTGTGCCTGCTTTGTACCTAGACTTCTGCATTAGGATAGAGTGCTCCTGCCCTGCTATTCCAGCAGCCACTGTCTTTCCACCTCCCAGAGCAAAGCGTGCCTGTCCCTTGCACCATCTGTGGCCAGGAGGGCCACAGCTACTCCCAGCTTTTTGCTCATTAACTTTGACAGGTGTTAAAACGGGGTATCACCATAACCCTGCTTTACTGAATAACCTGTACAGGGAGCTGCTTCCTCTTGAAAAAGTGATGGAACTTTCTTCTGCCCCTAAGGATGCTGGACAGGTGAACTCACCTCCTGTGACAGTCATGACCATTAGCTCTAAGATACACTGCAGTAAGTACTTCATCTGTGCTAGAAAAGAAGGTGGTAGCATGTCTGTAAGACAAATCTGAATTCTGATTCCATAAAGTGCCTTTCTCCTAGTATCCATTATAGTTCTTTACTGTACTTGGCTCTGTGCAGCTTGGCCTAACCTTGCAATACGAAGACTTTAGGATGATTTAAATGTCTGGCATGGTGTTGCTTGTTCAGATTGAAGACCTAGCTTTTATGTCTCTCACAAGCTTTTCCCTTCAATGCAGATAGTACAAGTAGTAATAATTCATTGCTTGATTATACATTTCTAGTGCAGCTCGAGTAAAAATGCAGCTATGCAGCTCTTGTTCCCCTGGTTAAAGTCAAGCAAGTACCAGCTGAGAACCTGCAATGGCTGTCCAGTGATTTGAGTTTTGGGGAACACATTGGGGCACAGGATAGACCTGGTTACTGTAACCACCATTCAAACCCGGGCTCTGATCACAGCAACTGACCAGAGGCATTACACCCAAGAGACTGAAGGCACCACTGTAAAGGCAAAGTACTTCAAAGGGAGAAGAGTAATCAGCAATATCCTATCTTACGCAACACTTTCCTCCCTCTTTTGATTCAAAACACACCCAGTAGCTCTCTCCCAGCTGCTAGTATGCAACAAAGCACCTACTTGAGTGCCCAGGAGGGGATTTTGAATGTCTGCACATAACTGTTTTACCTTGAATTATGTTATCTCCTGGAAAGATAGCACTCAGTTAAACTGATTCCACAGAACAGTCCCTTCATGTCCCAAGCTATCACAATTTGTTTCTATTATGTACCTGTTTCTTGAGGACTTTCCACATGTGACAACAATAAAAGCAGTATCTTTCAGAAAAGGAGTGCAGGTGAAAGCAGTTTTGCAGCAAATCACATAAGGAAGGGTTAGGAGAGAAAAGTCTTTTTGTTCTGTTTTGTGTCAGACAACTTCCTCACTTCTGTAGCAGTTGCCTGCCAAGAGAGACTTGGTAGAGAAGCAGAATTACAAGGAAGAACAAAATTAAAAGGAAGAACAAAATAGGCTGCAGCCATCCAACTGGATGTAGCACATGTATGCTACTTCTACAGTAATCTCCTTGCTTTGATGCTTCTGCACCCATACTGCTGCTAACAACTGCAGAGCTAATTTCTGGAAAGCAGAGGTTTAATAAATGTCAGATAGTAATTTCAGGAGCTTCTGCTCGGTGGGCTCTGGCAGTGCTGTCTACTGGACCTCATGTTCCAACAGCTTGTAAACAACCATGCTCTAATGCAGCGTGTTAGAAAGCCTCTGACTGCAGCAAATGTAAAATTTCAACAACTAATCAAATGTTTGTTTCTGTTGAGTTTAGCGAAAGAACTACTGACAAAGAGAATAGAAAGTCATTAACAACTGAGCACAGCTAAACTATGTAGCAGACCTTCAAGAAAGTGAGAGGAAAAATTGCTAGAGACTAGCTCCAGTTCCTTTTTTTTCTTTTGGGTATCTGAAGAAGTGACAGCAATACAAGGGCAGCTGTACCTCCTCGGGGATCTTCACTGCAGACAGCATGTTAAAACTACAGTGGAAATTAGAGAAAAGGAGAATAGAGATTGTGGGCCACTTTTATACTTCATCTGTCAATTTAAAAACAAAGCCATTTCTTAAGGCACGGAGACTGGTCTTTCCATTAAATTCTACTCAGCTGTTTTTACCTCTTTTTTTTCCCCTAACCTTCTAAGGATGATGTTAGAGTTGTGAGCAATTGACAGTACAAACAGCAGCATATTCTGTACAAAAACATCCAAAGCCTTGAAAAAGCAGCCAGGGGAGTGACTGCTCAGAGACAGGCAGATTGCAGGAACATAATCTGCTGAAGCTCATACCAATGAACTGTGCAATAAGCTTTTGGAGGCCCCTGATACCACCCCTCACTAAAACTTTATCCACAGCAAGCAAAACCACCCCTTTGCTACAGCCAGCCTTCAAGGAAACACAGCACAGGCCAGCCTCCTCCTTTCCAGAGGGAGACAAGCCACAGAGGGTATGCTTGGAGAACATTTGCTTCACCTGTTTCAAAAAGGTGTTTGGCCTGCTTTAGAGTGCGAGAGACTTCAGTGGTTCAGGCTCTGTCTCATCCTATAAAATGCTAGGACAAATAGATGCATCAGCTAGAGTTTGCATTTCTACAATGCACAGAAAGCCTCCAAGGGTGCTGAAATCTATAATGATAGAAGCCGCAAGTAATAAGCTATAGCTTAAAGCTGATACTGCTCCTGGCTGAAGGACTTGGGGCAAAGCAATATGTCACACCTAGAACCCACAGCACATTCTTGGATTTTGCATGGCAAAGGGATTACTCTTTAATGGGACAGCCTTCCTGGAGGTAATGACTGGTCCTTCATGAGCTGAATCCTGTTCTTCCCACAGGGTAAGAAAACACTGTTCATCTGGTTCTACACCTCTGCCCAGGAAAAAAGAAAGACTTGCTTTTAAACATTGCTCCTAGCAGCTGTGCCAGTTAAGAACACCAAACTCCACGGGAACCTCCTGCAAACTTCAGTTGTTCCAGCTGAAAGGTCTGTGCTCTGTGTCACACAGAAAGCCAGGGATAGCAGCAGGCAGTGCTGAAGGCTCAGCAAGAGGAGGATTTGCAGACAGTGTTAAAGCAAAAAGAGCAATAAGTACCATCAGTTACAAAGGAAGGGCTAGGGACATTAGTTAAATCATACTTATTCTGCCCCATCCAGCCCAGCATCATCTGAGCTGGGGCTGGAGAACAAAGTGACTGCAAAGTGGCTCAGTGGCGTTGGTCCCTGTTAAATGGGAGACCATCTTGCTGGTTTGAAGATTTTAAACCAAAGCAGCAGGTGTGATGCAACTATAAACCAAATGAAGCGGTGGGATGGACAGAGGAGAGAGGGTGCTCTTCTCCAGCTCTGAGATAGGTAGGTGCAGTCTCTGCCGGTTTAGCCCACCTCAGATGCTGGAAGTGAAACCGTGCTGCTCCAGTAAGCAAAGTCATAAGGTCCTGTGGCATCCCCAATCCCAAATTTGCTTCTGTCATTTACAAGGAAGGGTGGCTTTACTCCAATTCAGCTTAAAGTCAGGTGAGGAGTGTTTAAAGGAGTCCTGGTTCTTATCATTGGTTTACCTGTCCCCACCAATAAACTTGGTAGGACATATTTATGAGACTGGGCCATTAACAGCTTATGCTGAAGCCCTCTTCGGTCCCCACGTGGAAGGGGGAGTTGATAGGAGGATTTTCCAGCCAAGTCTGAAAGCTCAGCTATAGCATTTCACATTGGTTGTCATCAAACAAAGTGCTTTCCTGAAGTCTTCAGCCCTCAGGTATCCAGGCTAGGCCAAAACCTAGCTATCACTGGCAACAGTGAGGTTTGATGCAAAGGTGGCACTGGTCCTAGCTAGACAAAACAAAAAAAACACAAATGAAAGGGAAAGGGAGACAAAACCAAAAAGAACCCTAGAGCAGGTACTCACTGAGAAGTTGAGTGTGAGAAAATAAAATCACATTTTGTTTTAAAATTATAAATACTCTCCATATAAAGTTATTAAATAACTGTGGCTGTGGTGAGTTCCAGTGATCCTCCTAAGCAACAACGTCTGGTAGTCTTTAAAAAGTGATCTTTGCTCCCCATCTCTCTCGCCCTTGGTTTAAGTGCAGCAGGGGTTGTCAATGACTAGCATGACATCAATGCCATATACTTCCAGGAGGTCCATAAGGAAACTTCGATCTCCTTGGGGATCCAGGCCCATGCCTCGTGCATGGTCAGCTGTCAGTGTCTTGTCCTGGCTGGCTGACACCTCCATCAGCGTCTGGAATATGCGGTTGTTCTGCTCCATGAAAAACCTACAGGGTAAAATCAGCACAAGCAACAGCATCAGACCTCCAAAAAGACAGTGTGTGTACCAAACAGGCAGCAGAGCCCCAGAACTGCATTTAACCCCCTTTAACCCGTGATGTTGTTAGGTGACACTGTAGTACTTTTCCATTCCCTCTATGGATGGCCCAGAATAAACAAAGATACAGCAGTAACTTTTAATTGACAGCGGTGCTCCCGCCCGGCTGGGCTGTGGGAGGCCTTTCCCTCAGAAGAAGCCATGTTACCAGCTCAGCTGTGCTCTGGGGTCACCAAGCAGCTACATCACACCTACAGCTCCCCTAATGTAAAGGAGGAAACAGTGTTATCACCCATCTGATAAGCCAGTGGGTAAATAAATTCTCCATTACTGCTGAACACACCAGTGTTCCGAGAGCTACTTCTTACCTGTTGCTTTCCTAGAAACATGCAAAGCTATTCAAAAAGAGCTCTAGCTACACCTGTGAAGCTCAACAATCAGAGCTCTGCCCCCACAGCCCTTCAGTTTCATCCCATTACTTCTCACCTGCTGCAGCGTGTGAATAACAAGAGGCAGTGAAGGGCTTCCGGGGTGGTAGACGTGGTTGTTATCTAATTCTGTATCTCCCATTCTATACCCAGTTCTGGTTCCTCTGTTTGCCAAGTATGAAGTCAGCCACATCAGTAGGCCAGTCCTTCACATGCAGGTCTTATCTTCATCCTGTACCACCCCCAGCATGGTACAGTGCCTGCTTCCCACAAACATTGTGCTTTCCAGAGCCAAATGCTCTGGCAAGAAAAATCCTATACTGCTTATGTTTTCAAAAATTGGAGAGCATTCTTACATCTCTAATTGTGTTTTCAAAATTCACTTCTCCCTCCTGGCACAGAAGAGACCCCAGTGGATACTACGTTTTGGGTTCTCAAAATGAAAATAATATCATCTGAAGAGGAAGAACCAGTCTGTTTTTGGAACCCTAGAGTAAGAAAGCTGACTATGAAATTATGTCGAACATGATGTTTCATAATGTGCCAAACCAGGGCAACACGAAACCAGTGCAGGAGGCTCCCTAAAACTAACACTTTCCAACTACGTATTAGAGGTAGCCACTCACAAGATGAAAAGGTCCTCTTCACAAGAGCTGCAATCCTCACCCACTTCTTGAGAATACATTAACATCTGCCTGAGAGAAGGGAGACAGGTTAATTGCAGATGCCTACTGTGAACCTCAAAGCATTATGAGACAACCAGAATCTTCAAGAGATGAGCTGAACCAGTGGGATATTCTGAAAATACTACAGGGAGGAAAGCACAAAGGAGCAGTGTCCCCTTTACCCCACATCCTATCAGGACCACCCAGATGTCTGTGGTTACCTTTGGTCATTGAGCCGTCGGTACTTCTCCTTGTCAGCATTGTTAATTTTCAGGAGTGGTTGCAGATGCTCATGATGCGTCTTCACATTCTGGTTGTCCACATAGACATCATAGAGATCCCGCTTCTGCTCAAAGATCTTTTCTGTTGTACCTGCCAAAATCAGAGAAGATTTTCAGAGCAGCATGTTGCTTTACCAGCAGACCAACTGTTCTCTCCTGCTTTCCTAGTTAGTCATTCCATGCACACCCTATTTCTCATCAGTTCTACTCCACAGTCTGGTGTCTCAAGACATTTTGCAGCCTGAAGCTAAAAACATCACGCCTAATCCATCATACTTACAGGCCACATATGATACTTCTGTCTCCAGCATTTCTATGTCTGCCACATTCACATAGAAGAATGGTTTGGACTCTGGCACAGTTCCTCCAAGACCAGGCAGAGAAACATTTGCAAGGCAACAGCAGCAGTACACTGCAGACAAGAGAAGTACATCCTGAGATGCTTTTGGTTTCCCTCGAGGGCACTCTGAACCCCACTTGCTCCGTCCTCCCACACGCCTCTATGGAAACAATGGTCAGAGCTCTGAAATGCCCATGAACACCAGAGCTTCTCAAGTGATGACATCCTGTTTTGCATAGGAAATAATCAATTCTCCCATAGGAATCCCACATTCTAGAATCCACAAATTCAGTCAGTGCTCTTATTGTCCTGCTCTGACAGGAACTGAGTTTGACAGTGCCAGATGTGTCCTTACTCATGAGGCCTGAAGAAAAGCATTTGGTAGGAAACGTGTAAATGCAGACTGAGTGGTATCTTCACGAGGAGTGGTCACAATGGATTTTAAAGACCTGCATGACGTCTGTCCCCTCAGTACTCGCAGACATGTCTGCAATGCCTCAGCCTACCAGCCCAGAGCTCTGCAGTGTCCCTGGAAATATACCTCTGTAGCAGACAACTCCGACTGGGGGTGGTGAAAATATCAGTATGCGCTTGCGCAGCAGGGCAAACTTCCAGAGGACGAGGATCTGCTCACCGAAGAATTTGATGAACTGAGACATACAGCCAGCAGGGTGTGTGATCTGCAGGTGGAGCGAAAGGGAGGAAAACAGCTCAGAGGTGAAACAGGGACACATGCACAGATGCTAAGTCTAAATGTGGGAGCAAGACCAGCACGCAGCTTGCCACAGTCCAAGTAACAAAATCTTATCTACAGCAGCCTACAAAGCGCGGGAGTGACTGCTTACATAAAGGAGTATGAGGCACCAGCAAGGAGCAGCAGCCCTCTGCCCATTCCTGCAGGCACCTGCCTCACCTTCATCTCTGGGTACATGTATCTGTGGATGGAAGGCAGCCAGTGGACAGGTTGCTGAGAGCTGGGGGTGCCCTTGCTATCAGGGAGAACTCCTTTCTTGTCATCATAGAATGCCTCTAGGTGGGAGTAGTGCCCTGGCATCTCCAGCTGGTGTCTGGAAAAGAAAGGAAGAAAAGGGGAGATCTGTAGTGTCTCCAGACTATTTGTTTAGTGCCTTGCCTCAAGCAAACAACTGATCTACATGCTAAAAGGGATCCTGGGTGCCTCAGTTGCACAAACTCAGCCAGGAGGGCTGAAGAAGCATCAGGACTACCAGCAGCTCCCGGTGCAGCCAGAGAACACACACAGGACTGACACAGGCAGCGAGCTGGGGTGTGCGTAGTACTGACCCTGTTTTAAATACACTCAGGCAGGAACAGTTTTCTTTTCCACTATCACCATTTTCCCTGCTAGATCCACTCAACACAGCTGAAGCACACGGCTAGCCAGGATCACTATTACAGGTTTAGAAGCTTTTTGTAAGCCCCTAGTAAAATGGTTTTCAGAAGGAGAAAAGGGGAACTTCTTGTCCTCTCTACTCTCCCTGTGACATTTATGCCTGCCTACCATAAGTAGTGTTTGGGTAGTTTGACTAGCCTGTTAGGAAGGAACAGACTGCTGCTAATCAGTTCCTTGTCTCCTTCGCATTGTGAACCTGTAACACTTTCTGGAGAAATAGACAAGGAAATCACGGACAGCATTGTCGCTGAATTCTCACTTGCCTAAAACTGCTCTCCATAGAACAACATTACCTCTCCCAGGTGGGGAATGGTCAGTCTCATTCCCAAGGGAACTTACCTGACCTGGTTCTCCAGGAAGTGCATGTACCTATACAGCAGGGTGTAGGAAGGGGAGAGAATGCCCACGGACTTCATGCGGGCACCGCGCTCTAACTCACTCTCCACAGGCATGTTGGCAAAGCAGGCCAGGCCAAAACAGAGCCCTTTCCGGAAATAACTGGAGACAAAGGTGTGACAGAAGGGTTAATGTTAAAAAGAGGAAAGAGGAAGAAAGAAAGGTAACTGAGTGCCAGAAGTACTGATTTAGGAACATAGTTTCTTCTGTAAGGAACTCCCTGAAATCTCACTCTGCTAGCTGAAAGGCTGAGGACAGGCCGTGGGTGCCTCAGTCTTCTCAGTAACAAGACAGAATATTTAAGGCAAGAGTTCCCAGGAGCTCCCACTAAAGCCCCTACGAGCCACATCACAGGCTGGTAAGGAATGCAAGTAAATAAATAACTTGGAAGGAAGACCAACAGAATGCATGATTCAGTCAGTGCAGAGCCCGTCCTCCAAGGAAGAGCCTGCAGTGAATGCAGTTCTGAGTACAGTCCAGCTACCTGGTCATATTTTGGGTGCCAGCACTTTGAAGCACGCTCTGATTGACTGCAAGGGTTTAGTTCACACGCCTTTAAGAAAGTAACTGTTATTCCTGACCAAAAGGAATTGTGACACTGCAGTTCATTGCAAAACATTGCTGCATTGCAACATTGGGTTAGCAGAATGCAGAAAATTTCCCTCTTATGTGTTTCCACTGAAGGAGCTAGCAAAGAGGAAAGTGAGTGAGACCTGTTTGTAACAACATTTAAAGGAACCAAAAGCCCTGGCAGAGTTAAGAACATTTTTCTAAGCCCTGTTCCTGTAAAATCCTTCCCATTTCAGTTCTGCCATTCCTTCCCCTTCGCCTTAGGCCTCTGCTGACAGTTCCAATAGTGGCAGTGCAGATCATTTGCTCAGTACTCATTAAAATTTGCACACCAGTGAGAAACTGGCCTGCCCCATTCACCAGTTGGCCTCTACAGGCAGAGCAGTCATACAGCAGATCCCTGCAGCTAGCTGGTACTTAATATGATACTGAAAGTATCTGAAAAGTTATCTTTTCAAATCTTTGGCTTAGTTAGAAACAGTAGGACAGTAGCTTCCTAGATGGTATTTTTCTTGCATGTTCTGAAGTAAGAGCTGTGGTGTAGATGCACTACTAGAAAAGGAAGAATTAATAAGGCTCAGATGTACTCACATGAAATCTGACTGGATTTTGTGGGACCCACTTGCCATGGATTTGAATTCCACACCTTCCAAATCTATATCTTGGGGTAAACACCATTCCACCATATTGCCTGCAGAGAAGTAAATTAATTTGGGTGAGCTTGAATACACTACTCATTTTTAAAATGCATACATCATCAACAGCAAGTTGTTGCTTTTATAACACTGGGATACCAGTAACAGTGCCCTAACACAACTTCTGAACTCCCAAATTGTCACAGACAGTAGATGACATACAATACTCCACACATCTCTACCAATGTTACTTGTTGTAGCATGACACACAGATACTGCAGGACATTTGGGGCCATTTCTGAAGTTCATGCTATTTTATGGGTTTATCCTTGATAAGCTTAATCACAGAGCAGCTACAATTTTATCTGATGGTGGATAAGCTTTGGTCTGCACAAGTATCCATCCCATACAGAAAGAAGCAAAGGACAGACTGTTGCTCTTTAGGATGAGTTTCTGTGATAGCTCACACCACCACTAATATTGTCCTTTGGCTGTGCTTGGCAGGCCTGGTCAAACAGAAACCTCTAACCCATCATCCAAGTCATCACTTCTTCCCTGAAACCTCTCCTATTTTCTTTAGGCTAGGAGGAGTTAGCTGAAGCTTTATGTAGAGGCTGAGGTGATCCAAGTACTGCAATGTGTTTGTGTATGCTAGAATAACCAACAAAAAAGTACATAAATTACAAGCTAGATCAAGATCAGCAAACATCTGTCACCTGCCAACCCAGTCAGAAAGCATGTGGTTGTTCAGGGGAAAAGGCCACCTGAGGAGCCTGATCCTGGAACAGATGGTATCAGAGAAGTCACAAAATGTCCCTAAAGCAAATCGAGTCCAACAAGTTTACCATGGACAAAAAAAGGGATGACTTCTCTTGCTTTCCCATGCCAGCACTTCAGAGCCCAACCTGCTCACCTGGACATTCCCACTGCACTGAGATGTGCTCCAGATTTACCCACCAAGTTTCTGTTCTTTGTCAGTCTGCCCACAGCATGTGAAGTCATGTAGCTTAGTTTTAAAAACAAGGCAAACAAACACTCTTCAGGATAATGCAATGGCAGATGCAGCACAAAGGTGCTTCCTGCTGATTCACTCCTCTCCCTGTCCTGTGGGGTGAGCATCCCAGCTGTGCTTGCATGGACAGTGTACATTTGGAAGGGCCGTACACTCAGCCAAGACTCTTGGAGATATTTAAATCTGAGGCCTCATTTCTGAAGCCTGTCTTTTGTCTCATTACTCATACTGCACAAGTGTGTGCCTGCACAGGAATAGGGCTTAGCTACTGACATTTAAATAGGCTATTTTTCTTCTCACATAGATGCTGTATTCAGTAGACCTCCCCCAGCCCTGCCTGGCAGGGACTTCAAAAAACCCAACAGCGTTAGGCACGGCAACAGGAGAAGTTTTGCATCCAAGTGCCCACTCGCGGTGCACAAGCAGCCCTCTCCCGCAGAGCCGGGCTGGCCGGGGAGCAGCGGCAGCCTCGTGACCCCGAGCACAGCCCTGTGCGGTCACAGGCGAACCCACAGAGCTCTGCTGTGCAGCGCCTCGGCCTCTGAGGCGTGTGAAAGGCTGGCAGAGAGAGCCGCTGACATCATAGCAGCCCGCGCGCTCCCCTGGAGGGTTTGCAGATTATATATAGATGGTGGCTTTTGTTGTTTGGGGTTTTGTGTCTGCCTGTTCAGTTTGCTTTTTAAAGGCACAAGACCCTTCCTTGAAAGAGTGAGGAAGTCCACTCTAGAGACTGTTGCCTCATAACCACGAAATTGTGGTAAAGGCCAGATGTGCTTTTAAGCCTTGCCCCACAGAGGATCCCTTATTGGTCATTACCTATAGATTAATAGATTGATATGCAGGAGTGCCATCAAGGGCAAAGGAAAATTGGCTTTGCTCAGTTTAGTCACAAACACTGTCAGGTGTCACATCCACTGCAGAGGTGTTGAAGTGGACATGGCTCAAACAATGCCCGTTCTGTGGCAGGAATAAGGAAAGGATGCCTTGAAACAGATCTTTACCCTACGTGTGACCTCAAAACCAGCTCACCTATCACATAGCTGATTTTTTTCCTGGGATCTGTCAGGAGCAACCTGCACCTGTGCTCCTGGCTGTTCCTCACGCCACCTTGCCCTATGAACACACGAGCGACGTGGCAGTCGGAGAACAAACGCAGAGATAAAAAAATAGGAAAGCCAGTCTGGTGAAGCAGGAGAGCAAACAAAGGAGAGACTTCACCCAGGTGCGATACGACTGCCAGCCTGCCCGAGAAACCAGAGGAGGGAGGAGGGAGCAATGTTGTAGAAAAACAGGAAGCACTGCCCTTCCCCATGGAGAAAGCAGCTCTCGTGCGCACAGGAAACTTTCCAAGCGAGAGTCACCCAGTGTTAGAGAGCAGGCCGGTGATTTTGCTGAGAGTCAGATCTGCAGATGTGATCTTCTGGAAGCTATCTCCCACCTTCAGGTCACGTCTTAGCCAGTGCTCGTTTTCTGGTGTGCAAAGTTAAGGATGTTCCTCCCCTCTCCCTTGTATTTTCTTTCCACTGGATTTTCACATCCTCACAAAGAAGATATCGGTACCAGTGTCTGGGGGTCATCCCCTGGCCCTCCTCACTATTAGATTTAGGGTTCCCAGCTGTGCAGTGCTACCATGTTCTGCCAGGACAGGAGAAGCATAAGGTGTAACCTGAATATCACATTCTCTCTGTTTCCTGCATGGAAGAAATGTGGGGCAGAAAAACAGAGTATTTGCATGCTCACTGGTGCAAAACACATTACTTCCCTCTCTTCCCTGCTTGTTTCTCTCCATTACTTGCAGACCCTTTAAGCTAACAGACTGCGTGGGACCTCCACAAAGGTCACTGTTATCAGCTCCCCCACAAGAGCAGTGAGGAGAGCTCCTTCTCAAGTGCCACAAGGTACACCAGGCTGGAGGTGAGGACAGCACCACTCCCTCAGAAGCTGCCTCTGGCTCTTACGTCAGTCACTCACATGAGCACTGACAGTCACAGGGACACCGGAACTGTAACAGTGACCTGGCAACCCCATAACCTACCTTTGTAAACTCATCACATGCAACTGCTATGCACTGAGCTCGTCTGCTTCAAGCCCTTCTAAATTCAGGAGGAAAGTTATTACATTCTTTATTAGCATAGTCACCACTTCTTCCTTCTACAGTAAAACCTCTCTTGCCCACCTGCCTGCCTGTAGTTGAACAGACATTATGTGGCACAACCACCTGCCCAGCCAGCACCAGAGATTCGGCTGTTCCTGTGCCTCAGCAAGCTGCCAAAGGAGGTTTGCTGTGCTTCTCCTGGGCAGGATCAAGCAGGTTTCCAGCTCAGACACTAGCTGGATGATTTCCTATAAGTTATACACAAGGACCAGATACAAACATTACAGAAGTCCTTCACACCATCTGGTAATTCGCCAGTAATTCCCATATTCTCTTTTTGACCCTAGCAAGTTCACACCATTGCAACTTCATGATCGTTTCCCAAGTCCACACCCTCCTTAGGGCACTTTGCTCCCCAGCTGTAAAGCTGGCATTTGTTGGTATATTGCTCACAGTCCCATCACGCTCCTTACATTCATCATCCATGCTGGGTAGCAGCAGGAGGCTGAATCTTCCTGGACTTGACAGACTACTCCAAGGCTGATGACACCCAGCATCAACTGCACATCAGATGTGAGAAGAGCTGTTGCCCAACTTTCCCTGGACTTCATTCAAAGCAACAGCTGGTTCAGACAAACTCCTGAGAAAGCTCAGTGTTCTGCCAACTAAGGAAATCTCACCATTTCATAGAAGGCATATGCTGTCGGATTGAAAGACAACCTGCTGCTGCTGCAGTCATCCAGACTCTTTCATGTTTTGGATACTTAGGAAAAACACCTCCATTTTCCATCTCCTGGTGGAAAGATGACATCCAATCTCATTTCAGATTTTTATGAGTGAAGAGCCTCTGACTTCTAGGCTAAAGCCACTACTCTCTGGTGCAGTATGAAAGGGTAACTTCTCAAAAGCCCTTGGGTGTTTTGGGACACAGCAGCCATGCTGTCTGACAGTGGGCATGGCTGACAGCACATCACACCGGGGGCTACATCCTGTTCTCTCCTTCCTTAGGGTTTTCAGTTCAAGACTGGCATTCAGTCTTCACTACCAAGGCCCTCTTGTGAGCACGGTATCAGTTCTTTTCCCCTTCCACTGCAGAACCAACCTCACTGTGCTTTGCAGACCTCTTTCCTGTCTGTAGTACTTTTGCTATGGATTTGCTAAGGAAGTGCCTGTCTAGAGAAGAAAGAGAAGCTTGCTCTCACATCTGGATGCAAATGGGCTCCAGAATCGCTCTTTCTTGCCTTTGCACCCAGGTTGGTGCCTGGCAGCCAAAAGACCCAACAATGTGTCTCAGGACATCAGACCCCTATGCACAGTAGTACCTGCGTTCACAGGTGCAAGGCGGGTGCTAACTTCCTATCTGTGTCCTCATGTCCTGTGTCGTGGATACTGCTGGAGCGGCAGGACTAGGAAAACAAGGTTAAAACATTTTCTGAAATGCTGATTTACAGAATTGAAATGAATAACCTCTGGCAGTAAAAGAAGTGATACAACACCACAGTCCAACAGCAATGAGAGAGATGGATATGGCAGTAAAAAGTGGAAAATACATGCCCTTGCCCCTCTTCTCTGCCCTCCTGGATCACAGCACTCCTTCACAGCACTAAGTCCCAAAGATCCCACCAGAGGCCAGGCTCTAAACACACTGGTCACCAAGAAATACGCAGCCGAGCTGCTGCTGGTGATCATGCCCCGCGAGCCTGCCGGATTTACGCCTGCCACAAACGCCATCCATCACCGATAGCTGCGGGCAGGTCTGCGCCACTCCACGGAGACAGAAGGATGCTCTCAAGATGCTGCTAACAGGTTGGTGCCCTCCAGGCAGCGCTGGACAGAGGCTCGGCCTAAATCTGTGTGGGGCACAGGGGGTGCCCCAGCGCCGTTCGAAAGCTCCCCGTGCCGTGACCCGGTCTGGGGCAGAGGTACACCCGTCCGTCTTCTCGGGGCGGCACCTCCCGCCAGAACTTCTTCTTGGCGGGATGGAGACCAACGCAATCCCCCTTGTGCTCCGTTTCTGGCAAACGCCCGCGGCCCCCGGTCCCGACACCGGCAGCCGTGCGGTGGAGCCGCGCGGTGGAGCCGCGGTCCCCCGCGGGGGCAGAGGGGCGGTCTGCCCCAGCGCGGCGGGAGGAGCGGTCCCCGAGGGATGCCCGGTCCCGGCCGCCTCCGTCTTCCTCCGGCGGCACCGGGAGCCCCAGGCCCGGCCCCCGCTCCCCGGCCCGCCCGCCCCCGGCGCCGCTCACCCGTGCGGGGGTCGAAAGTGAC